>OY735223.1:43035906-43154325 GCA_963457665.1 Thysanoteuthis rhombus
TTTCAAATTCTGATTGCCATGTCCGACAGGTCTTTGCCCTTCAAAGGATTGGTTTAAGGCAATCTTTTTCTTCATTTTTTCCCAAACCTTAATTTATTTGTTAGTGTGAGGGGTTTTTTTTCTGTAACTTATAGATTATTTCGGATTCCTGATCACATTTTGTACTTCTGAGAGATGTCTCTATCATTCCAGGCCTTTATCGGACTATTGATCCCATTTTGGCGATTACTTTTGTTGCTATCTAAACGTTTTTTGATTCATTCTATATTGTAAGGATACTTTCAGTAATTTTGAGATGATCATTTCAATTCCAAGAATTTTTAGACTATTTAACTCATTCTTTGAGTGGCTTTTATTGCTACTGCAACGTTTCTACGATTCACTTTATACTGCAAAGGCAGTGTAATTTTGAGGTGTGTAAATATCATTCAACATATAATCCCAAGAACTGATCTCATTTACTCTGTTGATTATGTTATTACCACAATGTTTCTGCCGATTCATTTTAAGACCTTTTAGTGCAGAGTCTGTATGGAAAAGTGTACGAGGCGGTCTTTTTTTCTCACTAACACAAACTAAAAAAATGATTGCTAATAGGAAATAGAATTATTTCATGCTTTTTTTGGTTGAAGTCGGCATGTATATTTTCTTTATCTCTTTTCCTTTTACGCACATTTTTTTTTGTTGCTATTTGCTACCATTTTCTGGCTTTCAGTTTCGATAACGACGATACAACTGGAGAAGGCTGTAGAATAGGCTGACTGAAACGTTATTATATCAACAAAAGCAACAAAAATAGTGGAAAATCAGTGATCTTGACACTTCTCGTGACGAATGGGAAGTTCTAGTTTTGAAGGTCTGAATCATGAGTAAACATTTGGATTTTCATCTCCCTAGCTCCATTGATACCAACTGTACACGTGATACATACATGCATACACACATACATACATAAACACACACATACACACACACATACATACATACACACATACATACATATACACACACATACAAACATACATTCATACATACAAACATATATACATACATGCATACACACACATACATACATACACACATACGTACGTACACACATACATACATACAAACATACATACACACACATGCATACACACATACATACATACATTCATACATAGCCAGCCAAATAAACAGATCGACTGGAAGACCAACTTAAAAACTGAAGGAACTTATTTCAATAGTTAAGGTGACAGTTTTCGTTGAAAGTTTCTAACAATGACGAAGATGGTGAAATGATAAAAGTTGACGAGGAAGAAAATGAAAAAAGGGAAGGAAGGAAAAAAAAGAAAAGAGAAAAAGGAGAACGATAGTAAAAAAACAAGACAGAGAAAGGTACTGCCTATAATTTTGAGAAGGGTCTTTCACATTCAAAGTGATTGGGTGGGGGGCAGAAGAACAACAAGAACGCCAATTGACCGTGACATTGGGTGAATAATATGAACAAAGGAGTTCATCAGTCCGAGAAAAACTCTTCGAATGAAAGACAAAGAAATTAAACTAGAAAAAAGCAGGCCAATAGAGAAAAAGAAAGGAAATTCTAAAATAACAGGAAACGAAAAGAAAGTGTAAAAAAAATAGTTATCAATCGTCTCTCGCGAAACCATTCATCATCATCATCAATATCATCATCATCATTTCTATTATCGTCCGTTGTTGGACATAGACCTTCCCCAGGATCCGCTACAATTCTCTGCTATGGGCATCGTGGAGCAAGTATTTTCTGAATAAGTCTAGTTCATTTCTCCATCTTGTATTCTGTCGGCCTCAGTTTTGCATGCAATCTCTGGAGATCCATGTTGTGAGTCGTGATGTCCGTCGGTTGTCTGCCATTTTTACAACATGGCCTACCCATTGCCATTTAAGTTTCTTAAACGATTCTATGATGTCTCGGACTCCCGTTTTTTACCACCATAGTAAATTTTATCCTCTCTATGTACCTAAAATTCGGGACATTTCGCCAAGTTGAGCTTTGCTTATTTATTTCAGGTTCTCCTTGAATCAATGGTTCGTTATCTATTCTCGCGAACAAATACTCCTGTGTTGTGTTCGATCCTTATTGAATTCCTCACACTGCAACCTTGAGCCAAACTTGGCTTAACTTGATAAATACATAGTAGACCCGATAGTAATCAATCTTCTGTGATCCTGTGTCAAATAAAGCTATACATACACATTTAGCTTAGTCTGACACAAGGTCGCAGCAGCAGAACACTCAGTAGTAATTGGCAGCATTACAATCTAGTTACCAACATCAGCAGTATTTTTCAAACATAATATTCACTTATGTTTATGGCTCAACTCAAAAGTAATCAACTCAATGGTATTTTGTTGAAGTGTAGGTCGGGGGCAAAAGGAGAATTGATAACATTTTTTGAGTGTACCCAGGATTTTCTGTTTGATATATATATATATATATATATATATATATATATATATATATATATATATATATATATATAGAGAGAGAGAGAGAGAGAGAGAGATAGAGAGAGGGGGAGATAGATAGATAATCCCATAATCGAAACTTACAGTCATTTTCTCCGTACTTTAACGATCTAAACTGATTCTCATTCAGTTTTTAGTAAGAGTATAGAGCTGACAGAGCTATGTGCTTTCTAGACCCAGTCTTTGATGTGTTTTTGTATCGATAATCTATCACAGAACAACGTTTGATAGGCCCTTTGGCCTGTCTTGCAATAAAATAAATTATGCGTAGGAAAACGCAAAATACGCTATTAGTAACAATAGAATCAAATTCCAAGGTTTTTTGACCCTTGCAATGTCCTACTTTTGTCTGTAAACAGCTGCTTAAAAAGAAGCTCTTGTCAATAAAACAAGTTCAACTCTTTGTGATTCTGGTAACACTAACGTAAAATACTAGAAGACAATAGACAACAGCTGAAAAAAACTCCTGACACATTGCAGTAGTTCACATTCTAATTTCACAAAAAGTATGAGCCTTCGCGAAAATACCTCGTTGTTAAAGTTGGCCATGTCCACTAAATATTTCAACCATCTCGCCATGTTTGGCTCTCCTCTTTTTGTCAGAAACCGTCAATGAAAACTGTTCACTAAAGTGTCGACATAGGTTTTTTTTCAGTTTTCAAGTGAGCTTGGCTGGCTGATCGGTTATGTGTATCTCTCATGTATAGACTGCGTCAATGGAGCCAGCAAGTTGAAAATTGAAACGTTTACCCCCTCATTATGGATAGAAGAGGAAAAAAAATGAATACCTACCCTCTGAAAAAGTTTTCGTTGGTGGTTTAATTCACAATGTAAGATTTTTGCTAAATTGGCCCCCTTTTTGTGTCCGACAGTGTTCACGCTTGCTTTTTGAAATTCGGATTTCTAGCAATCACCGCCTAACAAAAGACGAGTGAAGTAACATTTATTGATCCCTCTCTTTCAGATTTTCTAATTGATCGTCCCAATATGGCATTCAGCCAAGACACGTTTGTCGCATGACTGTTTCTATCGACTGGCAAGCTGGCATATTTAATTTTTAGTTTCTAATTGGAATAGGGTCTTCTACACGAGGAGTAGGTGGAATCATTTGAACGTGGAAAATATTCGTCAGAAGAATGACATTCATATCTAGCACGGTTTAAATTTGTCACAAGCAAACCTTCGATGGTGTTTTTGCTAAATAATTTAATGAAAGCAAAATAATGCTAGTATTTACCCAAGTTTTTTTTCTTTCTCTCTTTTATTTGATATGAAAACTAATTAATAACTATTTATTAGGACTGAGGGCATAGGGATGCACTTAGTCATCAAGCGCCAGGTCGCTTTTGCTATGTATAGATTGTATGACTGTGAAAAGATGTAATAGAAAATATTGTCCCTCCAATATATTATTGAATTTGACAGGAAAGATGGACTGAAATTTTCTTTTCTTTCAATTGTGTCCGCTTCTTTTAAATAAATTTTCTGTCATATATATATATATATATATATATATATATATATATATATATATATATATATATATATATATATATATATTAGCAGGGAAACCTGGCATTGCTCAGGAGATCATAGATTGAAAAACAGACACTACATTGTAAAAATATGTTCATTATTCCTTTTTTAACCAACAATACAAATGGAAAAAAATCATCATACTAAGATCTAAATCTTCTAATCTACAATGATGGCCTTGCTTAAATAGTAATAAAAAAAATAAAGCAAATAGTAAGATGAAAGTAGTAGTAGTAGTAGTAGTAGTAGTAGTAGTAGTAGTAAACACCCAAATGATAGCAGAGGTGTGAGCCACAGCACTGATTTGATAGGCGGGGGAGAGATGAAATGTGGGCTGAAGACCTGAGGAGACTTACTACCACTAAGCCTTCAGTAATGACCACCGGGCAACCGATGTGAAGCTTTAAACAGCAGTATTACTGTGGTCTATGAAAACGAGGAGAGGAGGGCCGGAGACTTGAGACTTGCTGTCACTCAACCTCCAGCGGTAACCACCAGGAACTGGTGAGAAATTGCAAATAATAATAATAATAATACCAAATAGTAGACGTGGCTGTGCCTGCAGACCATAGAGTAAAAAAGAAGGAGGGTGAAAAAAGGGAAAAATACCAGGACCTAGCAAGGGAGTTAAAGAAAATGTGGAACATGAAAACCAGGGTAGTACCAGTCATAGTGGGAGCACTAGGAACTGTCCCCAGAACGCTGAGGGAGAGACTGGAGGAGATCGGGATTAGGGGGAGGATAGAGACCGTACAGACCACAGCACTACTGGGAACTGCACGGGTACTGAGGAAGGTGCTAGAGATATAAGTACTGCAACGAATTGTAGCTCTGTCATGATATGCGAAAGAGGGAGGAGACGTTAGCTGAAGACCTGAGGAGACTTATTGTCACTCAGCCTTTAGCGATAACCACTGGGCAACCGGTGTGAAACTGTAAATCGCAGAATTACTGCGACCTGCTAGTACTAGGAGAGGAGGGCTGGAGACTTGAGGAGACTTGCTGTCACTCAAACTCCAGCGGTTACCACCAGGCAACTGGTGTGAGATTCATAATAATAATAATAATAATAATAATAATAATAATAATAATTGATGAAATGACAGAGGTGAATAGAGTTGATACAATTAAAAAAATGACTTGACTTAGCAACTACCGTTGGGCCCTACGCTTCGACCCTCTACGGCCTCTCCTCGCCACTCACAGTTTGACATCGAAAAAAGAGAAAGGGTAGAGGGAGTAATCGAAACGTAGTCGTGTCACTGTTATTGCTGCTGTTGCTATTAGCTGTTTGATTACGAAAACAAAAAGCAATGTAAGATACCAGAACTTGTTTAAGAATTGATTTTAATGAAAGAAATAAGTGTGCCATTCGTAAAAAGAAAGAACAACGAAAATCTTGGTCTGAATTTTCTTCTTTTTTTTTTTTTTTTTTGACGTGTAAAAACGGGGATTGGTTGGGAAACGACTCCTGTTGACCTCGAATGACCGGGAAGTCGATTTTATTGATTCTCCATCCCCATACACAATCAAAACGCTAAAATATTAGTATAAATAGTTTTTCAATTTTAACTCCTTCCTTTCAATCCATTATCTTTCATCATCATCATCATCATCATCATCATCATCATCATCATCATCATCATCATCATCACTATTATTACTATTATTTCAGTAGTAGTTGTTGTAGTAGTACATTCAAATCGTGTGCTTTCACACTTGGATATTCATATGCGACTGAATATGTGTGTGTACGATTGTGCATATATGTGTACTCGTGTGTGTGTTTGTGTGTGTCCCTGAAGGGAGGATTTAGAATTCTAACATGTAAATACAGCTAGTAGTAATAACAGTTTAACGTTTTTGCAATCAATCCTCAACTTTTTCAGGCTTTATACCTCTTTTCTCTCCATCACACCCAAACACATATATGTATTACTGTGGTAAATATACGCACACACCCGCACACACACACCCGCACACACACAAACAAACACACACACACACATATATATATATATATATATATATATATATATATATATATATTTATATATATATATATATATATATATTTATATATATAATTATATATACATATATATATACATATATATATACATATATATATATATATATATATATATATATATATATATATATAACCTTACCTATAATTCAGCTGAGATACAAGCACATACAAGTAGTAGCTATAATTTGTAGCCAAAGATAGATATGCACACACACGCATATATATATATATATATAGATATATATATATATATATATTCTTTAATGGAGAACAAAAATTTAATGCATCATAACTTTCCAATTATCTCCCTTTGCGAACATCATTTTTTTACTTCTTTTCAATTTATCTTTTATTGGAGGCAACCCCCTCTCTCTCTCTCTCTCTCTCTCTCTCTCTCTCTCTCTCTCTCTCTCTCTCTCTCTCTCTGAAATACACGCACAATTTTTTTCAAAACTAGAGACTTGATTTACAGTTAAAAACCCGTTTTCTACTGGTAACCTTTTCATTCACCCAATATATGTTGAGCTTCTTATGTAGCAAGAGCGAGCCCCTTGCGAAAATCGAAATCCCTACAGTAGTATTTGTCACCACTTGTTCACGGCAGGGTTCCCTATCCACATTTGTTAAGTTCATCTGACCAGAGCGCAAGGTCACAAATAGTGCACTACTAGAATAAATCTCTGGCTAACCGGTTTCGGGAAATTAAAAGCAATACACACACGCACACACACACACACACACACATATATATATATATATATGTGTGTGTGTGTGTGTATATATGTATGTGTGTGTGTGTGTATATGTGTGTGTGGGTGTGTGTTTGTGAACACTACTGTGCTCATGCACCAGACTAAGCTGAATCAATAAAGATCTTTTCCTATCCCCACCTATCTCTCTCCCTCCCTCTCTCTCTCTCTCTCTCTCTCTCTCTCTCTCTCTCTCTCTCTCTCTCTTGTTTTATACTTCCGTTCTGCTTATTGATGATAAAAGCTTAAATCATTTACACTTGTATATACACACATATATGCATAATAAAAGTTGTGGCTCTCTTATCGTATCAATAGCGACCATCAGCTGCTCACCCTTTCTAACCTCTTGTCAAACTACCTAGCTTACTTTTCTCCCTTTTCATTGTCAGTCATTTATTGTATCTGTAGCAGCTTTCAACTGTGTCTGTTATTGAACATCCATGATAACTGTCTGCAGAGTGATGGATCATGGCTTAGTAAAGATGATATCAATTCTTTTTGTTTCATTCCATCGTCTCTTCAACTCTCACATTCGAATATTTTATCGTCTGCGTTTGTTTACCTCTGTCAACGATGTTACAAAAAGGTATAAGTATTCACAACTCTCCGTTTATCTGTCTGTCTGTGCACTAAGTTTCCAATGAATTTCAATGAAATTTTGAAGAAAGTTATTATGGCCGACAAGGGAAGCGATTAAGTTTGGGGGTGATCCTGAATTTGCATTTCGATTGAGACATATTTGTATCATTCTGTGCGAAAAAGAGTTTTAAAAAAAACGAACACTTAATGGAAGAGTTAAATTCAAATTTCAGTTAAAAAACAAACAGTTAATGAAAGAGTTAAATTCAAATTCCAGAAAATTCAAAGAGGTACTTCCATATTTGTACATTTAATTTCTCTCCTTTGTTTCTCTATTTGTTATTTTCATTCAGTTTTTACTTTGTGTTCGGCGTCGGCTGAGGTGAGCGTCTTCTGAGTTATTTCCAGTCCTTCCTTTCTTCTCATTCTCGCTTACTTTTTGTACTTTTCGAGTTTTTTGTAATTTTTCAACTCGGTCTCTCAATTCAACAAGAAAGTTTTGTGTGAAATTTAATTGTCGTAAAAGAACAAAAAAAAAAGGGAAGAAAATAGATAGTCAAAGGAAAAACAACAACAATAAAAGTATATTCAAAGGAAACAAACGAAGGCGCGGAATGAAGGATTGAATGAAAAGCAGACGACAAATAAAAATGGAGAAGCCAAATAATATGAACCAAATTAAGTAAAACAAGTTTTCTTTTCTGAATGTAATTTTAATGCATTTCGTCTCTTCCAAATAACACATGTCCATTTTTTTCTTATTTCTCCTTATAAATCGAATGTTCAATACATACTTGTAATTTTATAAAAGCTCTACGTGTCTTGAGAATGATGAACCAAAATATTTGGTTGACACAAAAGTGTCCAGAGTTTTGGGGTTTGTTTTTTTTTTGTTGTTGTTTTGGGTTTGTTTTTTTACAAAATCTTCATTCATATAAAATCATAGCATCATTATTCAGTAATAAATGTATTTTTCATGGCTTTCTATGACCTCATGCTACGTTCCAGATGAATACGATACTTGTCGGCTATTCTTGTTTTTCGAGTATCCCGCTTTTTTGTTCCTCTTGTATCTCCAGTCTTTGCGGTTTCTCCTCTCCATTTCTGCTACGTTTTTATTCAAAAAGTTGTGCAACAGTTGACATGGCCCAATGACAGAGTTTGCAATCTGAGACTTGGTCTTCCGAGGTTTCCATGTTGATATTGTTCTTCTTAATAGTCTGTTAGAGTTGATCTCCGTAACGGCGCAGAGAGCTGTTTCTGACTCAGTTGCTGATTTCGCTGTAGAGGATATATCTTAGAAATCTGGTGTCACTCATACGGTACACATGGGCTATCCAGCTGAGCTGATGTGTGATGGTGGTTGTTTCGTTCCAATAATGGTGACCTTTCTCAAAAATTGTAAAGTTGAGGACGTAGTCGGGCCATTTGCTTTTGATTATTGATTGAAACTTCTGCAGGTGAGAGCACTCAAGTTCCAGCTTTGATTTGATGAATACTTCGAGGATTTTCCCTTATATGAAAAAAAGAGAAAAGTCTGAAAACGAAAGTTCTGGAAAATATGCTGCATGAATAACAACTCCCCATCCTAGCTAGATGATCAACTGGTGCGTCGCATTTGCAGCTTGTAGACGGGTGTTGACATCAAACAAAAAAAGAATTTTCTTTTCAAATGTATCATTCAAACGAGTCGTTGGCCAAACGGAGCATTGCACGGTATCAAAATTCCTGGAATTCCCTATGGAGAATTCACTTTGGATCCCACCAGACACAAAGAGGATACTTGCGATTGAACGTTGAATGTTGTCTTGGATTTAGCTACGATTTTCTCCGTTCAGGATTCTTGTAATACCCGGGGTTTTCCCTGCGGGCCCAAATTAAACCTAATCAGTGAAAGTGGCCCCAACTAATATCATTGCTGTTTATTGCCCAAGTCAGTGCATTAATATTCGTTGCGATTTCTGGCCCTTCGGCCGATTCGCCTTGTTTAGCATATCATTGCCAATCGGATCTCATTGCTCGATTCCCTTTAACGCTACGTAGATCAAGACATGCCCAACGCCACACTAAACCACTTCGTTTCCACAAGTGTACCCCGATTCGGCAGCAAAGAAAAAAAACAAAAACAAAACAAATACCACCAAATAATTGAATTCCTATTTTAAAACTCCTCCAACAACACTGAAAATAGTTTGTTTAAAGAAGCGACAGTTAATAGTGTTAAGAAGAACATACGAAACAATGTTGCACAGGATCTGTGTTGGTAGTGCAAGAAACATCGCACCGTTGTTGAGTACATTGACTTTAACCTTTTGTCAAACTCCACTATAAACTGAAGTTAACTTTGTTTCTACCCTCCCCCCGAAAAAGCAAGAAGAACAAGAATTAATCCTCACCTAATTCCAGACAATAAACTCATCACTATTTGTCTATTGCGTCAAACCAAACCGATGTACAAAATCAACATTTTCCCACCTTGGAATTACGACCAAGCAATCGCTAGGCGACTCTCCTACCAACATACCAAAACTGACCATTCTCATACATTCACAAATCTATTTATTTTATATACAATACAAAGTCGCAGTAATCATCCTGATAGGAATATCGGAATAGAAGTGGAAGCAAAATCTAGTCTTGCAGCAACCAGGGATTTTTTTTTTTGATAACATTGGTGCAAATTATGTCTTTAACAGTGACATAATTTACATAACTTTGAAAATGCATGCAGAAATCATTCAACATTAGATGATCGTATGACTTTGTCCGGTGGTTCTCAACCTTTTTGGCTCATGAACTCTTATCACCATATTTTAGGGCACTATTCCCCCTTCCAAGATTGTCTGATTCAAACGGTCTATTCCAGAATTGTAGTTTGTAGCAAGATCAACATTCCAACAATTTGAATCCGTCAATCTACGACTGCAACCCCTAATTCTTATCAGAAACCCTACGATTCCTCGAAAATAGCACCCTTAAATCTTATGCTTTTTTATCTCTTCGAAAAAATGCATTTGCAGAGGCATAATTCAAGTTTCAGGTTTCCCTAGCTATTCGAAAATAGAATGTTCCTATATGTTATTTTTTCTAACTTTCGTAAGCGGAAATGGTGTTAAATGAGGAGGTTAAGATGATGGGAAGTAGGAAAGACTTGGATGTAAGAGAGAAAGGAAGATGGTGCCGGCAAAAAAAACGCCGACAGCTATTTTCGCTTCTCACTTTTTTTGTAAGATAGAAAAGAGACGCAAAGCTGGGATACCCGGCACCTTTTAGAATGCACACAAATACCATTCAAAATCAAACTATCGTGTGTTGTAGTAGATTATCGACGCACCAATTTTTAGGCTAACATGGTATTTCTCAGGCCAATAAGGATAGCTTTATCACAATATATGAAATCATTAGAGTGAATGGATGCTTTGACGTGTTTATTTAACAAATCCTACTCGTGATATCACAGGTTACGTGGCAATTTGATAGATAAATAAAAAGAGCAAGGGCATTGCTTAGTCACAATAGAAACCGTCACTTTTTCATGTTGTGGGTGATCAACTAGAAAATTCGAGAACAGGGTGATCAATGAATAAATAATTTTCTCGCATTTTGTCATGCAGTGATTACAGAAAAAAAAGTCCGAATTTCCAAAATTCGAACGTGAATTCTTCTAGGCACAAGAGCATAAACTTACGTTGTAAATTTCGACCCAAACCAAAAAGATAAAAAAAATAGAAATAAGGAAATAAAAGAATCTTTTCAAAGTCGAAATTTTCAAAAAACAAAAAGATTTTTTTACTAAAGAGGTAAATATTTAAATGTTCGGCCCTCTAGCTCAATTGATGCAGCCTGTACGCGCGATATGTATATATATATACGTAGCCAGTCATACATTTCCACTTGAAAACTGAAGACACCTATGTTGAAAGTTTTGATGACAGTCTTCGTTGATTGTTTCGGATAATTCATGGCTGCCGTATTCTGATCGACCATTGAAACTTATTTATAGAGGAAACTGAAAAGGCGTCAGGAGATAACAAACAACTATTTGTCGAAATACAACAGCGCCATCTAGGCAGACAGATAAGCAGGCTGGATGAAAATATGCAAATGAGACGACAAAGCAATAATACACTGTGGGATTAACGGTGAATAATAAAATTTCTGATCGCTTCCTGGGCGCTTTGCTGTGCTGTATAGCTAACAAGCGAAGTAAGCTCGATGATCAGTACTACTGGGTAGTGAGTTCAATCCTCACCGAGGGCTCCATGATTGTGGCCTTCTGCTAAGGTTTAGTAAATAATTATAAGCACTTCCGCTGGTTGATCCGCTGTCTGGTAATGGTTAATAAGCTGGTCTTGCTTATGATTATTACCGAGTAGTGAGTTTGATCCACACTATGATTAACTCTGCTTCATAAATTACTAAAAGTTGGAATACCTTGTCGTGGTTTAATGGTTATCAAGCTGGCCTCACAGATCATTACTAGAAAGCTCGATCCTCACTGGGTGGTCTTTACGTTTTTTTGTGCCGAAAATAAATTGATTGGGAGGTGGTTTTGCGCATGGTTTCTTCCGAGTGGTGAATTTGATCCCTAATGGGAATCCATACCTGTGACTTTGTGCCAAAAGTGAAGAGTCATAAGCTCTTCAATAGATTGGGGCTAGTTGTGGTGAAATGGTTAACGAGTTAATCTAAGGGACCATTACTACAACAAAATGAGTTAGATCCTCACCGAGTATCCGACTATCATGGACTTGAGCAAGTCTGAGCTACACCTTGCATATACTGTATATATTCGTAAAATTTTCGACACCTTTTCTTGTCAAACAAACCATGGTATTCTTGATGTACTTCGTACAATGTTTGAGCCTTGATTTTGAAATTACTAGAAATGGATTCAGTGCATGTGAATCTAATTCTCGTAATTCAAGCACGTTTCCCTTGGCGGTTCATTGTCGATAGGGGAAAGGAAGCGGAGTCAAATCAGCTCCGGAAAATTATACAGTACCAGTAAACTATACGCATTGTAAATGACCGTCACTAAGGCAAATGTTTAACATTTCAACTTTTACACACTTTATCAATCGTATAACAATGATAGAATATCAAAATAATGAAATAACCAATCATATAAAGGGTCAATGAAAGTGAGTCAAAATTATCTTCACTTTACATGAAATGGAACCATTTGTTGACTTCCTAGGCCTGAAAATTTTTACCGTTTTCAAAGCATACCTCGTGTGATTCTCGATCCTTATTTTTAGATTTTAAATTGGACTGAAAAGTCAAACATTACACGAGTACGTGCAGTACTCACAAACTCTTTAGTCACTTACACTTCATACTGACATTACCACGCTCACCTTTTTAATTATGGTTTTAACGTACGAGGGTCAATACACATATTGGGACAATACACATTTTCTCACACTCGAAGTAATCCTGCTGAGAAGTGTTGATTAGTAAGCTAATCTTGCAGGATGTTATTAGTATTGCGATTTCGGTCCTTACTGTTGTGGCCATTTCCCTCTAAAGCGCGCGCATACATTGTTTGAAACGAATGCACAAAGGAAATTAATCTACGCATTGTATATCCTAAATTCTGTTGATAGATCACTGAATTTTTGTTCAAAAAATGTAGATTTCCTGTGTCGAATTCTAAAGATCGCAGATACTTTTGTAACAGTAAAGGTGTTTGTGCCGACTCATCACAACATATTAGAGAGAAAGTAGGTTGTGACCCCAACAAGATTCGGTTAAGCTTATTTACGTACACATGCTGGATCACTCATTCCAAACAAATATGCACCATGCACAACACTTGCATATATATATATATATATATATATATATATATATATATATATATATATATATATATATATATATATATATATATATTCACTCACACATGCACACGCACACATATATATATATATATATATATATATATATATATATATATATATATATATATGGTGAAACCTTTAGGGTGGAAAAACTCCGTCTAATTCTATTTATATTTCCCTTTTCCAGTTGACTTGTTGATCTCTGTTTGTAGATTTTTCTTGTTTTTTTACGGCTCAATGACCTCCTAAATAGGGATCCAAATAAATTGAATTATTCACCTAAAAAGTCTAAAAGGGCAGAAACATGAACATTTTTGTGTACTGAATCCATTATTCCACCATATTTACAGCTCTACTTAAATTCAATGTCAGTGAAATAGCACTTTATTAAAAAAACCCATCGGATATTGAATTACTGATATGTACCTTAATATATATATATATATATATATATATATATATATATATATATATATATATATATATATATATATATGTGTGTATGTATGTATATGTATGTATATATATATATATTCCTTTATTCAATCTTTCATTGGCGTTTAAGGTAATAAATCATTATTTCATTTATATATATATATATATATATATATATATATATATATATATATATAAATATATATATATGTGTCAGTGTGTCTTTCCACCCGGCATAACCCAATTGAGCATTGACCAAAAACTCATCTTCCACCCAAATGCACATAAACTGGAACACAGAACAATAAAAAAAAAAAAAAAACAACCCTCAGAAAATGATAAAAATTTCCCCGTAAAAGCAACACGGGCATGAAACTGATCAGTATATATATATATATATATATATATATATATATATATATATGCGTGTGTGTGTGTGTGAATCAACTAAAAATATCAAGAATAATAAGTACAAATAAAAAAAAAAGCAAAGTGACTCAATCGTTTTCAGTATGGAAACGAAGATAGCGATCCGTGTTCAAATATTTGGGAAAATACATGACTATCACCCTGAGCCATGTGACTGAAAATCTTGGTAAAAGTCACCACGATGATAAGAGTCTAGTATACTACAATGCTGATAGGTTTACTTGGGCAAGTCAATAGCTGTAACAACTATTTTCACTCTTGACAGAGGCCTGTGATCTGTCTTTCCGCTAATTTCATTTCGATATATATATATAGTGAAATCTTCTAGGTGGAAAAACTCCAAATCATTTCACACACACACTCTCTCTCTCTCTCTTTCTCTCTCTCACTCTCTCTCTCTCTCTCTCTTTCTCACCTGTTTCCCATTATATTTCTTCCTCTTTCGACTTGCCTCTCTGTCAATTTATTTTGCTTTCTCTTTTTCTTGATATAATTGCTTGTGTGTGTGTGTGTGTGTGTGTGTGTGTGTGTGTCTTCACTCTTCTTCAGAATTCCCTAAACGATACCCTCTGACCCGTCTCAACCCGATCATTTCTATCCCCTAAAGCAATCGGAACGCACTCCTGAATTCAACCCCTACCCCAAACATTACTACAACTATCCTTTCCTTTCGAACCCTCGCCACTCTGGAGTGCCCCCACCTACCCCTCAAGACCATCACTTCTCACCCCAACGTTTGTCGTCCCGTCGTTCTGACCAAATTTACGTCTTACCCCCGGGCTATGTTAGACATGAGCGATGCTCAGAGTCCGAAACTCGCAGAATATTTTTACGTATCAACCCTCAGGCTTTGTCCTAACATTGTATTCCCAGTTGAAGACGCAAGGGGCCCGGTAACAGTTCGATTTATGATATTACAGCATTGTCACAACAGGGTAGAGGGCGCCTCTATCCCAACCAAAGGCGCCGACCCCGGGAGCCCAAGAGGAAACTGGGAGAGTAGTGATAACAATACAGGTTTTACGTCTTCTCACAGCGAGAAAAATAGATAGAAAGGGCCAGAACTCGTATTAGTATAAGGCGGGTAGGAATATGTGAATCAGTTGTTACAAAGTGTTGCTTCGTATTGACAGAGATTTCGTGCCCTCAAGAGGGTACAAGGTGGGAAAAGTTTTATAGCTTCTTTCCGTAAGTAATTTGGTTTTTAGCGATCTTTTGCATTTTTACTTATTACTAGTGTACTCGTGTTGTCATAAATGACGACAGTTTTTTCTTTGTTTGTGGTTCTCTTCACTTGTCTAAGCAATAAGTTGCTTTGATGGTTTGTCCCCTTCCTCCAAAGTATATAATCTGACTGATATACTTAATGCTCAAAATTTCACCGCCTAATCAGTGTACCCTGGCCCATTGGTAATTCATTAGATCCACGTCAAAGTTCAAATTGCTGCAGTTCCATCTAATCTTATATATCAGTTTCCTTTAGCGTGACAGAAAACAAATAAGTAAATGAAAACATCAGTAATTCTACTAAGCTTTTTCATAGTTGGGCTTTTTTTTTCTTACCCTATAAGAAAATGTCTTTGATTAAAGCACGCAAGCCAGTAAAATTGACACGAACAAAAGGATGTTACGCCCAGGTAATTTAGAGAAAACCGTTATCTGTAGGATCATGGGTTAAGCAGCGTCGGTCCTAATCACCATTTAGCTGGGTGACCATTTAGAAACATCAGGTTCTGTAAGTACTCGTAATCGTATGCCAGCCGAAGTGGGGCTCAATAAATAAAGTAAGTTTCAAAGCCCAGTCAAGTCACACCGAACGCACTGGTTCTAATCTGATCCACCGTCGTTAAGCATCGTTGACCCTAATCAGCATTCAGATGGTGGATTTGTTACAATCATCGGGTGTCGTTAGAGATTTGTGGCATTTTTTTCTGTCAAGACAAATAAATGAAGACAAAACACACCGAGATAGATATGAAGTTATGTAGATGTTTTCTTTCTTTCTTTTTTTTCTTCTTTTTCTTTTACTTCTTTTTTTTTTTTCTTCCTTTATTGTTGAATATCGTGGATTGGAAAGTTTGTCAGTCTCTTTTTTCAAACCATCTGTCCGTTAGTCTGCCTGCCTGTCTGTTTTTTTCTCTCTCTCTTTCTTTCTCTCTCTTCGATTATGTCTATTATATTCCGATGTTGCATATTTGAAGATACAAAGTTTTTCTCTCACCGTAGTTAAGCAACATTGACCCTAATCACATGGGTGATTGTTTACAATCATCGGATGCTGTGAGAGATTTGTGGCATTTTCCAGGCAAAGCAAATCTCTCTTTCTCTTTCTCTCTCTCTCTCTCTCTCTCTCTCTCTATATATATATATATATATATATATATATATATATATATATATATATATGTATATATATATATATATTGGATCAGTAAGTCTGTAGCCGGACTCTTAGCTGGATCTTTATCAGAAAGTTTCACTGTATAATTTTTTATCTATTCAGTTGATATTTCCCTCAGAATTAAGTGCATTGAAAAACCGATTATGTTGAGAAAATTCTGTTGAATAAAATAAAGTCTTCCTCCCTCATTAGATTAAAGACTCATCGATGTACCAATGTAGATAAAAGGATAGAAATCCTGTCCATGTCTGCAATAGTTTCAAACTACTTTTTATATTTTCTCGTTTTTGTTTTTTTTTTACCTCTCTCTGTCAACGGAGCTGGAAATGTAAATTGTTCGTGTATGTCTGTCCGACCATCTCTTTGTCTGTCTGTCAATCTGCATAATATATCCAAATGTTATTGGTATCAAATACATTTTGGAATAAGGGGACAAGCGCTAAAAAAAATACGAGATTGGATGTTTGGGTGTATCCAGGGATTTTACAGTCACTTGCATCGTAGTTATACGGCGGCAATATATCCAAAAGTTTTCAATTAGATTTTCTGGAACGATAAGCGATTGGATTAAAAATATTAATTTTGCTATAGATCAAGATTGAGAGATATTTCCTCATTTTTTTTTTTTTTTCGTATTCATGTTTGTCGACGCAATATCTCCAAAAGATCTGAATGAATTCTGATAACATTTTTTAGATTGGTGATGTATAGACTAAGGAGATTGATCACATTTTATGATCCCACCTACCACCTGCAACGTAGCTATATATGAATTGATTTTCATTGCTGTCAGTGAAAATAGTGTCGGCGGGGGTATGTGCTATCCATCCTTGTTGCATTCCTATCTTTACTCTCGTGTATGTTCCTTTAAACACTTGCCTTACAGCTACCAGTAGTGGTCAGCATCCTTACATGACACTGTTTTTACGCATTTAGCGAATCAATCTTTAGCCATCTGTACAGCCTTTAAAACATTATTATTGCCATTATTGTTAATATTTCTCCTCTTTCCATTCTCCCTGGATTTTCTCTGTGCTCCTCGTCTATCTTCCCATTTCTCACTTCACCTATCTCCGTCTTGCTACCCCTCAAAGGCTGATCCACCATCGAAGCTTACATGACAGAAACAGCTGATGTTGCCTGCCAATGTTTCGAGTTTTAGTCCTATTTTCCCGCCTTTTCTTCTCCCTCCTGCGTCTCGACGCCAGACCACCAACTCCACGGTCTAACATGGCCGACTGTGGCGCCAAAAAGAAAAAAAAAATACCCGCCAACTCGCAATTCCGTTGCCCTCCGCTTCAACTGACTTTCCTCCTTCCACCCCTCCAACTGAACCACACCCCAAACCTAACATCGACCCCATTCCCACCCAACATCGATAATCTCAGCATTTGAGAAAATAATTACAGTGTCAGTCAAATGAGCTGGAATGTATTAGTGTTTTGAATCTCAGAAGAGTTTCGACACAACCAGATGGACGACTCCATATCCACAACGGAGGGTCGGTGGAGCGAAGAACAGTGGCGAGTCGAGTGAGAGGGCATTGACAGGAGCAGAGCAAGAGACAGAAGAGTGAAGGGTCGCATCAAATTTGGTCAGAGTATTTTTTTATTTAGATATAACTAGTTAACCATGGCGTCGAAAAATGGCACTGTTATTCGAATGATTTTGCAATTGCACCATATTTAGAAAAAAATTGTTTATGTTCAACCAGAATGAACTTGGATTTTTTTATACATTTGCAGGAATGACTAGGGGAGACTAATCTATAATTAGCATTTAATAGTTATTTTCCCTTGACAAATATTTTTTAAAAAAAACATACACGTGACGTATTTTATCAGTAGACTGTTTCATATGAGTGAAGCGCGTTTCGTTGCGTCTTTCTGAGGTGAAATTGTGCATATGACTGTTTTGATAGTAGTATCGCATTTTTGGATTCGTGTCCACATGAAAGAAACATAACATTTATTTTTTAAGGGTATGATTGTCATTATTATATTAATCTGTTCTTCCTGGGGTCAATTTTGAGAGGGACCACGTGTTGGTAGACAGATTGTGTTCCGTTAATCCCTCAAGTATGTAGGACCCGTGTGCCTTTAAAATCAGTTTTAAAATTACTGGTTTATACCTGTGCTTGAAGCCAAAGAGTTATGTGGTTGTGAAAGATACTGAAGTGCTTCAGCAAGCAAGCTATCTTCTAATCTTTCTCCCTCCCCCCTCCCTCTTTCTACACGTATGTATACTCATTTATGGGCAATGCTATTATAGCAATTTGGTAATTTTTCAAGGTACATTATTTCTTTAAGAAATGAATTTAGCGCACTGATTATCCCATCATTTTACGCAAGCATAAAAGAAGTATCGTGTTCTGATGGCAGAGACTCCTCTGCAGCCAGTTTTAACAACAGAGATATAATCTAAATGACAGGCGTTGGCAGTCATTTTCAAATCTGACGGATGCAGTCGCACCTTACGGCTTGTAAATGTGTGTACATAAGTAACTTGACCCAGCATGAAGAGAGAATAGGTGGTAATGACATCTGATAACCCAAAAAACTCAATTTGGGGTAGGTTCAATTTTAGCATTTTCAAATTCAAGGGAGACGGCTGGTTTCTATGGACAACAGATCTATATACAAGGGTGACTCAACTCCAGAATGAACAGAGTATAGATGACGCTTACCTCTGGTGAGCTCCTGTGCTTAATTTTTGGTCGTCAACTTCAGGATTCTCTGAAGAGGTCAATTTCGGCATTTTCAAATCTGACGAAGACGAATACACCCTACGGCTGCAGAATTGTTTACATGAGAAACCTGGCCACAGAATGTACATAGGATAGATGTTATTGACCACTGGTGACCTCTAATGATCAATTTAAGTTCAGATCAAAGTAGTATCCTCAAAATGTTCTGTGTTAGAATCTGTAACATCGCATTTCACTATTATTTTCCCCAAGGCTTGCCAGGCGCCCCTGCTAATATATATATATATATATATATATATATATATATATATATATATATATATATATATATATATATATATATATATATATATGTATGGGGCAGTGCGCATCCTTTCCCCAGAGCATTAGAGCGTAGTAAACACGAGAAACCACGATCAAAACTTGAATATCCTCCCCCTATCCCGTTCCACCTTACATAAACAAATTGCTGTATCAACAACGAAATTATTGTCCCACAATTATTTTTTTCATACCATCAGAAGCTTCGTTAGCAGAAGAGTTTAAAGTATTATCATCATGCAGGTAGGTTTTTTCGGTTATTGAAAAAGATATACACTCACTTTAAATACAGCACTCATACATATACGTAAAACTTTTTTTTGGTGTAATTCAATCAGAAAAGATTTGTGCATTTGCTTTAGTTCATGCAAAAAAGTAAAGGAACATGCGAAACAATACCGGATAAATATGATCCTTCCGATTATGTTTGATCATCATTTTTCCTTAAATAAGTATCAAGAGTTAATGAATTTCTCATGTTTATTTCATGACACCCTTTTCCAGAATATGGAATATGGTACGTAACCTCTACCGAACACCGTTCACAAAGACAATGACTGCACTTGGAAGCAAATATATATTCATATATATATCTTACAACTTTGTTGCTACTGACCAGTTCCACGCCATGCGATCCTCGGGCAACTGATTTCTCTATTTTCATCCATCTTTATCATGATGGGAAATTGACCAGTGAAACTAAATCAGCAACAATATATATATATATATATATATATATATATATATATATATATATATATATATGCAAATCAGTAATACAAAATGATATAATATAATGTAATATCCGATGTGTGATGAGTATATTTCACAGGTTGAGTTGGGATGAAGCTCAAAATGTAATGAAGTAAGGACTCACTGCACAAACACGTTTATGTTTCTGCTCTGTCTGGGCTTCTTTAGGCTAATGATTCGGTTCATTTGAGATTCCTATTTCGGACATTTTGGGGGAGTCTATTTCCTGGGTTGTACGATCTTCCTTTCATTCTATTTATGAATATTTTCTTTCCTTTTTTTTTTTTTGTTCAATGGTTGGTCATTGCTTGTTACGCTTTTTTTTTAATTTAGTGGGGACACTATCTTGTTAGTATTCATAAGTTATGAATTAAGAGGGTACGGTGTAGGCATTTTTTATCAGTATGTTGTTAAACTATCAGCTCTTTATGGTATGTTTCATCTATGAGAGTGTTTTATTCTCTTGAATCTGTTTCCCAGTGTTCAGGTTCACTTTTATATGATCTTAGTTATTAGTTTGATTATTGTGAGTTTCATCTGTTTCCACTCGTCTAAGATAATTATGGTGATTTGGTTGTTCTTTAAAGATGCTGGAGGTATAAAATAATGGTAATGTTCATAGTAATAACGAGGAGAATAAGATATCTGTGGTGGTTAATTTATATTATACAAGTATGTGGATTATTGAATTATGTTTTTAATAGAAAATACCGGCATTTTAGCTTCATTTTTTCTGTTTGCTAATTTTTATTTTTGTTATTTTCTTTTTTGTACAATTGGCAAAAGTGAGGATTTCAAATTTCTCATTTAGGCATAGGTAACCCGGGGATTCAATATTCTGGCATTTGTGTGCTTTTTTTGAATTTTTTCCATTTTCGAATTTTAGTTTGCTATCAGTTAGTCACCAATGATATGCAAACAGTTAGGCACTGTTTTAATTTTTTATTTTGTAAATGACGATTAGATGAACCGAATTATTCGCCTAAAGAAGCCCAAATAGGACAGAAACATAAACGTGTTTGTGTAGCGAATCCTTCCCTCATCACCCCCCATATATATATATATATATATATTGCAACGTGGTCCCTTCTCTCTAACACTGTTTAAACACGTCGATCTCGTCAAATCTGCGTCTATCCAAACACTAATATCGCTTAATCTCTTTCTCCTATTGACAAGATTTCCGGAACTGACCACAGGTGGCCGTACGACGGTCGTAATAACCCTGACCCTAAACTGGACCTTTTCCTCCAATGTTTAACCAAATCGTCAGAGCTAGACATTGTGGATTCAGTCAGGATCTGCTAAGCTCAAGAGCAGTTCCAGGCCGTTGGGAATCGTGGCAAGCAAATAAGGGTCAGTCTTGCCGACCACCAAATCCGGTCCACACCAGAATCGTCTTGTTTGGTTAGCTGAACTGTGTTGGCCAAAGCTGTAGGATATTGATAGGACCTCATCAATCAATTGCCATGTAAAGATTATTTAAATTTCACTCGTACTTCAATATACATACAGATCATTAAATAAAGGAATAGAGTTGAGTTGTTTTTACAGACACTCGTCTCAGTAGTATGGATGCAACTTAGCTTTATCATGGGTCAACTATTAAAGGTTGAAATGAAATATACTTTCAGCACAACATAAGACACCATAGCTCATACACATTTACTTTAACCTTTATATTGTACATAAATCTTTGCTCTTCACTTTCCGAAGAAAAAAGACCAAATGTAATTTATTGCATTCCTGATTTTAGTTTTTAAAATGATGCACCGAAATCAACATATGCCGGTGCTAAAGTCCAGCAATAGTCTCGCGAGAATTAAAAAACCAAAGTACCGTTAGAATGCGTACGTCATCAAACGAGTAACGTTACAACGAGGTTGTACTGTACATCTGAAGGATCTTATTTAAACTCATTTCCCTCAGCTTTTTAGTCCAATTTTTTTAATGATAAATTGTCTAAAAATCAAAGTAAGTACAAAAACCTGACGATATGTAATCTACAATGAAAGATTCTTAAATCGTACTAATCACACTTTTTCCAAATTCTTCTACCGAGGTCATAATACCCTGATTTTTTTTAATTAACGAAGTGCACTTGCTACGAAGTGATTGTTCGTATGATCGCCTCGAAAGCCATTCGTAGTGCTGCCTATTATCTAAGATTGTGTTGACAGTCTCCCGAAAACAATTATGTCTCCAACACATCATCGTCCTTATCAGTAGCAGCAACCTTTTCATGTCGGTCATAGACCATCCCTAAGATTCGTCGGCTCTCTTACAGCGCCAATATCTCCCGAACATATCTTAATCGTCAGTTCATCTTAAATTTTGCTGGCTGCGATTCTGCATATGATCTCTGGGGATCCGTGTTGTGAGTCGTAATGTCCAGCAATTGTGTGACATTCTTGCAACATAGCCTTCCTATTGTCATTTGAGTTTTCTAAAGGATTCTATGATATCACTGACGCCTTTTTGTCACTAATTTTCTGTGGTGTCTTGTGATATTCTGTATGATCCTCCTCTGGGAACGTTACGTGGGTCTTAGTTTCAGACTCAATATTTTTGTTATGTTTAATATATACTTGTTCATTAATATTTGTACTGCTTGTGATTTGCTTTTCAATGGCGCTAGCTAGACCTAGAGGGGCTGATTGTTATTCTTGAAAGCCGCCTTCGGTAACCTTCTCAGTTGATGCTGTCACTTCCTACCCATAGAATTAATGTTGTGATTCTTTGCTTATTCCTCCAATTTTCTTATGATATTACAGGTTTGATAATTCTCGTGAAAAGCAGCATTTTAGCAATATTGATTGGTTATTTGGTAAATCAGTCAGTTTATAACAAGGAATCTACCAGTGAGTTGCACCAGCTAGTCCTGGAGGACGTGAGTCACACATCAGAGTGTTTACACAATGAACTTTCCTCTTTTGACAAGTTATCTGTCACTATAAAGTTCATGTCAAAATGTTAAAAGTGCTTCAGTTCAGAATACTATCGAACGTGTAACAGGAAACCAAAAGTCGCCATTTGCACATCTGGTTGTTTGTTCTGGTTGAGATGAATCTACTGCGTTCAATTGTTGCTTCAACAAAAACGTTCTGAGATGCATTATTTGCCCCTTACATTCTAGAATAGACTTTCTTTGCAATGAATAAAACGGTTTTCTTTTTACTGTTTGGCTGTTACATATGGAGTCGTTTTTTATTAGTAACATAAAGGATGATAGATAACCATAAACGTAATATATTCGATCAAAATATAACTCTGTTCAAGCGATAACCTTTTCAAACGTTCTGAGATGCATTATTTACTTCTTACATTCTAGAATAGGCTTTCTTTGCATTGTATAAAACGGCTTTCTTTTTCATATTAAGTTGTTACATATGAAACATTGTTCTTTGAATAGTAACATAAAGGATGTTTTTTTATCAAAAAGCTATACATCATTTCAATAAAAATATGACCTGTTTCAAGTAATAACTATTTCCAGAGACTTCCTAATGATGATATGTTATCTCTATAAAATTTCTTGGAGTTTCAGGGGTCATAAGTTCAATGAAAGTACGAGTTATGACTTTCATATCATTTAACCTTTTATTATGGATATGAGGTGCAAATGCTTGAAAAGATGATAATGTGTATGGGAAATATTAAGGGAATATGAAGGATACAACGAAACTTTATATCTCAATTCTCTAAGCCTGGAGATGTAGGTTCTGCCACTGTCACAGAGCATTTCATTCAGTTCATTTCCTACGTTTCAATCTTTCCTATTGATTTGATCGCAGCTGAAGTCTTAAAGTCTCCACAGTGATGTCCGTGGATCGTTGGTCACTGTTGTTGATGATTCCCCATCACTACGAGCATATTGGACCTCTTTAGAACTTCATTGATAGTATTCATACTTCCAGACATAAAACTATTGAACCAACGCATTGTACTATAGTTCACTCTAAATGCTCTGCTAACCTTATCAACAGCATGAACAGCATCCTTATCCTAATTTGAAATCATACTTGAAAAGTAGTATCGTTAACATTTTTTGAGCATTGAATTGCAGTAATTGTATTTAAACCGCTAATTTGAACTACAAAACATCAAATAATGATTTTTTTTTTTTGATTTTCAATACTTATCACTATAAATGACGGAAATTTTTCAATGTTTTCTCTTCGGCTACGTAATAACACTAGGCGGTTTAACTACAAGCGTCACAATGCAATGCATGGAAAAGTAAGAAGGGGAGACCATCTATCATATATCCATCTATATTGACTAAATGCAATTACATTTGTAAATTTGTCACTTTTAGCATTCTTTATGATGAAAGATGAAACGACAATTCACGTGTAACAATCTAATAATATAGTCGTACTATATTCACAATATCCACTTCCTCCGTACTTCAGATTTTTTTCATTTGGACAAAAAGGTATGCATTTTTGTCAGCAGAAAATACAATAATTTCTCAGAATGAAAAAAAAAGAGTATCTTTTTTTTATCAGTAATTCTGCATAAACTAGATGAAAACCGACCCTACAGGTAGGATTTTCAGCTAATTCTTACGGCAGGCCTAAATGGAGCCTTTGGTCGTAATATGAGATGGAAACTGAACAAGATCCAAATGTACAGAAAGTACTCCAATATTAGATGGTAATTAAAGTTCCCGTTTATGATTTTACGCCAAAATGCATAGATTAATATTCAATGTAGTAAATAAACAATGAATAATGAAAAAAGATTATTAGTGTCTTACTGCGACAAATAAGGTATAGTTAACCCATTAATTGAACTACCATAGCCATCAAAAGTGGCAAGGGGCTCTATCCTTATATATATGTACGTTTGTTTGCGTGTTTATGTGTTTGCGGGTTTGTGAGTTCCAGTGTCCCTGTACTACTCTTTTGTCAACAAACTTGGAAATTGGTACCAGCACTTTACGAGACCCCTTTTAATTCTTTTAAAGTGTGGCCATTAGGGGGCCTCATTCGGATGGATTTACTAACAGATGATGTCTCTAGATGCTTTTCACTCTATTCAAAATGTTTTCCCGTGGAAAACACCAGTGATGTCACAAAAAAAGTTTATTCTGACCATATTTATTCATCGATGACGTCAAATTTGCAGCTACGGCTGTTCAATTATTGACTGCGATGATGAGTTTGTACCTGATCTATTTGTTGTCTTGATTTTGTAGCGTTTGATTCATCATCATCATTATCATCATCATCATTGTCATCATCATCGTCATTATCATCAGTCTTTTAACGTCCGCCGTTGGACATAGACCTTCCCCTGGATTCGCGACAATTATCTATCATGGGCGTCGCGGAGCCAGTATTTTCTGAACTTGTCTAGTCCATCTCGACATCTTGTATTCTGTTGGCCTTGGTTTCGCATGTGGTCTCTGGGGATCCATGTTGTGAGTCATGATGTCCATAGGTTGTCTGTCATTCTTGCAACATGGCCTGCCCACTGCCATTTAACTTTTCTAATAGTTTCTATGATGTCTCAGACTCTCGCTTTGTTCCTGATATTCTGTGATGTCTTGTGATCTCTACATGTAAGGTTAAGCATGATTCTCTCATGTGCGCATTGTGTGCTTCTTAGTTTGCGGGTCTTTCTCTTGGTTAGGTCCCATGTTTCAGCTCCATAAGTGACTGCCGGGAGAATGCATTGGTTGTGTACTCTTCTTTTTAAGATTATTTGGATCGTCTGGTTTCTGAAAGTTGAGTATGCTCTGCTGAAGGCTTGCCATCCTAGAGTGATTCTTCACTTTATTTCCTCTTCTTTTGAGGATCTTATGGAGATTTGTTTTCCGAGGAAGATGCAGTGGTCTACCTTCCCCAATTTAGTATCTTCGATCTTGAAAGTTATGTTCTTATTCTCAATATGATTGTTGTACATGATTTTCGTTTTACTGAAGTTCATGTGCAGGCCGACTTTTTTGCTTTCTTCGTTTAGTTCATCTAGCATTAGTTGGAGGTCGTGTAGGTTCTCTGCGAAAAGGACGATGTCGTCTGCAAATCTGAGGTTGCTCAGATATTCGCCGTCAATTTTGATTACTCAATTCTCCCAGTCCAGGTTTCGGAAAATCATCTCGAGGTAGGCTGTAAAGAGTTTGGGTGAGCTGGTATCACCTTGCCTTACTCATCTTTGGAGTTGGAAGGGTTCAGAGTTCTTATGTAGCTTGACGAAGGAGTTGCTGTGATTGTATATATGTTGTAATACTTTGATGTATACAGGGTCAACATCTAGTAAGTCGATGGCCTTCATGATCATGGGAATTTCTACTGAGTTGAATGCCTTCTTAAAGTCTATAAATGCTACAGTGAGTGGCATTTTATATTCTGCTGCTTTCTCTTTCAGCTGATTTATTGAATGAAGATGGTCCATGGTCGAGTAGCTTCTTCTAAATCCAGCCTGTTCTCGTGGTTGGTTTTCATCTAGTGTTTTCGTCATCTGGTTGGTGATGATTTTTGTGAAAAGTTTGTATATGCAGTTGAGTAGGCTTATAGGTCTGTAGTTGTTGAGGTCTGTCGGGTTTCCTCTTTGTGTAGAAGCATTATGATTGCAGTGTTTATCTGAGAATCCAATGAAACATTTTGAGATGCATTATTTTATTCCTTAGATCTTAGATGCAGCTTTATTGTAATGAATGAAACCTTTATTCTTTTTGTTAACATACCTACACTTTAATGAATTCAATCCACTAAGAGTGTGTTTCAGAAGACGATACATCCTAGTCAATAAGGGATACGATGATTCATTGATACAGCAAGAAAAAGAACATACCATGTTTACGACCTGTGACATTGTTTTACACAATGTTTGATAGCATTTGGCGATTTTTGTTTCTGCAATAAAAACTGTTTGTTTCAAATTGATTGAAAATAAACAATGATGTGAAACTAGCTATGTACAGATTTAAAACAGTTCGTCGGAAAATGCCTTTTAACATTGTGCCTAAATTTTAATCCTCATAAGTTGAATATCATAACTTTGCTCTTGAATACGAGATGTTCTTATTATTCCGAGAATGGATTAAAAAAAGAATTATAAGACGTATTGCGACATTGAAGAATATATTCGCCTTACTTCTCTTTCTCTCTCTCTCTCTCTCTCTCTCTCTCTCTCTCTCTCTCTCTCTCTCTCTCTCTCTCTTGCGGATGCTATAACCTATTTAGGTTCGGTTTGAACGAGAAAGTTTTTGGCATTCATTGAACTGTCGTTGCACTTAATCATAATGTATATTTGTCTCTCCGTTGGTAAGTATGCATACAGGTTGTGTCCGGGAAGTATCCAACCATTCCATATTATCCTGCTGTTCAATATTAACAAAATAATAGCCGCCATTCTAGGGCAATGACGCCTTGGTTTACTTCAAAGTACTTGCCTTGCGAACTCATGAATTCATCCCTGTGTCCCTCCTACATTTCAGGAAAGTTTACAAAGTTTTCTTTCGGGATCTATATTAACTGCCTCGTCGGGTTCTGCTTTATCTAGTTAACGATCTGAAATCTCTTTGGGAATAGCTAGAAGTCGCATGAGGCCAAATCTGGACTGCAAGTGGAGGCTGAAGTATTCAACTCATGTGATATTTGCCGGAAAAGACTGCAAGAGACGTTAAAAACAGGATCAGTCATTATAAATGCGTATACAAGCTTACTTAATGTTATCTTACTACCGACTAAGTAACCCCCTCACGAGTGTCTATTCACATATGGGTAGTACGTTGTTGCCAGAACACATCAATGTTGCGCAACTGCTTCTCGAGGTATTAAAAATGGCTGGATACTTACTGGACTGACGTCATATACGTACATGTATCAATTTGAATGTGTGTGTGTGTGTGTGTGTGTGTGTGTGTGTGTGAGACTGAATTAATATATCCTATGATTTCTCCGCGTGTCTTTCTGCCTGTGTAAATTTGAAAGAATGACATGCTCTTGACATTTGTATAGGTGTGAGTAGATGGTCGTGCTATAAACCTGTATGTATGCATATACATGTCCCTACTCGGATTCTGTAATTATAAACATATGCCGTTTAATGCAAACGACCAACAAAATCAAGGCTTGACGCTCATAGAACTCCTGCCACAATCAGCTACTTTCTCGCTCAAGTCACGAATTGTTACCGCCCTCAAATCATGTGTAATAACAGAGGAATGTATCACAAGTTCCTACGGCTGATCTTCAAGAGTCAAACTATAGGGGAGTCCCGGGTTCCCCATGTACTAAAACTAAACAGTTACCGTATACAGGAACAGTTTACTTTCAAGCAAGCTCTGTCTCTGTCTCTCTCTCTCTCTCCCTCTCTCTCTCCCTCTCTCTCTCTCTCTCTCTCTCTCTCTATATATATATATATATATATATATATATATATATCGTTCCAGTTACGTTTACTCATTTTGTTTGCCATTTTGATTTTTTTATGTTGACTATGAAGATACCAATTACATTTCAATCGATGCAAGGCTTAAGTAGATATTTTGGGTGTGGCAGATTTTATATACACACGGGAAAACCGATAGCTAACGCATACGAAGACTGTATAGAGTATATACATATATATATATATATATATATATATATATATATATATATATATATGTGTATGTATATATATATATGTATATATATATATATATATACACACACACATATAAACATATATATATATATATATATATATATATATATATATAGTTCAACAACCACTTGCAAAAACATACACACTACTAAAAACAATAAAACAGAATGAAAAATCCCTCCCACTCATAGCGACACCCACAATACTCTCACCAAATTCCAAAAACAAGAATCTAAAAAGACATATAATCATTCGCCTGAAGAGGCCCAAAGATGGAAGAAACATAAACTTGTTTGTGTAGCAAATCCATTTCCTAACACACACACATATATATATATATATATATATATGAATTAACCACATTTCGTGAGCCCTGGATAGAGTGAAACATTTTCAGGCAGTTTGGGTATTATAGATAATATAAAGGAAATGGTCAGTATATGAAGCAAATCAACAATCAGATAGATAGATAGATAGATAGATAGATAGATAGATAGATTGATAGATGTGAATTATATAAGGTGGATAGAACTGAATTATAACCTCTGTTCCCAGCGTTTGAAACTGACTAGTTCTGCCTTAGGTGGGATGTGGTTAGAATATTTCGATATTTTTACATTTTCTCGTATTTTGCACGCATCTTGTCTTCTGTAGACGTCAGAGCATCTGCCACATTTCCACAGTCTCTTCTGTGTGTGCCTTATAATCATTTTTATTTTCATAATTCATACTCGTCAAGTTTTCGCACCAGTCGCAACTGGTGGCTTTCACAGGAGATCAAGTGGCATCAAGTCTCCTCAGTATTCCAGTACCCTTCTCAGGATTCAAGCTGATTTCAATAAATCGTCACTTTCATATTGCAAAATTTCTTGAATTCTCTAATGAGGTCTAAAAAATTAAAACACTTCATTTTCTTTTAATTTTAGTCTGTTTCCTGCTAGAACAGCAACCTCGATTACATGACAAATTTTTACCCTTGTCCACATTGACTTGCATTTTTCTGGCCTGGATTTGGTGACCTGTTTAAATTTCAAATTTCGAGGGATATTTTCATCGGAGCTTCTCTTCTGTGTATATGCACTCTCCGCCTTCTCCGTTTCTTTTCTTTCCTCTCTTTTCCCTTCTTTCTCGCTTTTCATACTTCTCTATTTCTCCCCTTATACATATATATTCATCTCTTCTCTCTCTCTCTCTCTCTCTCTCTCTCTCTCTCTCTCTCTCTCTCTCTCTCTCTTGTTGCCTTTACTTTCCCATTTTCACAACCATTTCCTTTTGTTTTTCCTTTATCCTAATAATATTCAGTCATTTTTTCCTCTTCCTCTCTCTCTTCCTCCTTTCTTTTTGTTCTCTTCTTTTCATTTTGATTTCATCTTTATCCTTTTCTTTCTTTTAGATTTCATTCATTGTGTCCCCCTTTTTTTTCTCATTACCTTCCAGCCTTTCCAATATCCTCGTCTTTTTGCTTTTGGCCATTAATTTTTCCTTTTCTTTCAACTTTTATGATCGTTCACAGACTCATAAATGTCCCGAACCAAAAGCTCCCAACACAAACAAAAACGAAATCATCCCCAGTATCATCACAACCCCCTTCCCCCCACGACAAGAACAACGGCAACAACATGGACGAAACCAGGAGAAGTTAATTGATTCCTCGAGATAAGCACCCATTTCGGAAACGGTGTGTCTGAAAGAATTCGGCCGTCTTTTCAAATGGAATTTTCCTTGCTTTGACGCGCAAAAGCGATAACATCTCCCCTTTGACACCGACCAAAATGCCATCTGATTCATTTAGTGTCTGAAACTGGTGGAAGCCAAGTGATGACCAAAGCTGGTCGTTATTCGTCGTTCTGATTTCTGTAACAAGCTTCCGGTTTGCTGCACCGCAGATATGCATCTAGAAAAGGCGCTAACGCATTTATGCATAGATCGGCGAAATAGAAAGTGAATGTTAAACGGAGGAGGGACAAAGTGAAAGTGAAAGTGAAAGTACAATGTACTGTGATAACAATAAGGCATAGCCAGTTTTGTCATGATGACTCACAATTTACGACTTGTTTTCTCGTTGATACCTTGTTTTGTCATTAACAAATTTAATGTAAAAGCTTAACTGTATTTTTATTTTTGAATAAATTGTAATAGAATTAGCAGCAGAGTCTCGACTTCATCTGCTAGAGAAATATTGCACGGCCGACACAGACTTGAGGACCAGTGCTAGTTTGTGTGACAGTATTTACCTCATCTAGCTGTTCCCGGTTCCTTCCCTATAAACAACACGATCTATTTTACATTCAAGTCACATATCAATCTTTCTTAAACAATAAAGTAAGTTACGTAAGTAAACCTTGTTTCAAAAAATTAGATGTTGAAGTATAATATAATTTCTATATAAAATACATGATGATAATACTCTTTATAAAATGATAGAATACGTGGGGGGTAGTATTCGATCAACAGTGCTGGGGTGTCATGTCAATATAAATGTTGGGTTTTTAAAATCCCTGAAACCGTCACATAGTAAGCAACTGATAATCTCAACGAAAGAAAATTTACATAGTACCATAATAACTAAATATACGTAAAGAAAAAATAGAAAAACCCTGGAGAAAATTACATTAATTACATAGATATGAGGGAATGAGCGATTGAAGAGACACAAAAAATTGAAAAGGTGTTTTAATATTTAAGTCTGTAAAGCTTTCTAGACTATATATATATATATATATATATATATATATATATATATATATATATATATATATATATAAGATGCCTTCACTTGCATGAAAACAAGAAAAGATTCCTAAATAAATTGAGATACTCTTTGTCCGTCATTTTTAACGAAAGATGTATCAGATACACACACAGGGATATTCATAAATTCGCTATATCACTAAAAAAAACTCTATTTGTATTGATCTTCCGTTGTTACATGGTGAATATATCATTTGTTCCAGACAGCGTAAACAATCAATTAAAGAAAATGGGACTGCTGAAGGAATCGAACCTTCGACTAATTATGGCTATTATCATTGATCTAAACAGCCACTGGTAATCCTAAGAACCCAAAAAACTGCTTTAACTCCAAATCTCATTGTGTTTATTCACTGTTTCTATCTACTTTATTTGTTTCTTGACGAGGACAATTTGTATTATTGAGAAATGAATGTATAATCCGACAAAAAATAATCATAGATGCGTTTTATCACTATGATACCCTATTTGAAATTAACTCCCGTTGTTAAACGGTGAATGTATCATTTAGCCTAGATGACTTAAATCAGAGTAAACAATTGAAGAAAAGGCCAAATCATACATTCACCGTGTGGAAATGGGACACCGTTCCAAAATGAGTTTCAAAGTAACATGACGAATCTGTAATTATTTCTGTCGGATTTTATATCCATTTCTTATCAAAATGTATTCTGCATATATATATATATATATATATATATATATATATATATATATATATATATATATATATATATATATATATATATATATATATATATATATAATAAATAAATAAATAAAGTAATAACTAAATAATTGTGGGATTAACAGACAGCTGTTTCGTTATATTACAACTCTTCAGTCGGCTATACACTATCCATTATCCCATCCAGTCCCACGAGGTATGATCGAAACCTTCGCATCAGACCCAGTGGCTGGCATTTTACCCCTGCCCTACGCAGAACTGGACGATCAGTAAAACTGAATTTAAATGATATATTTATTTACACACAATTCCCCATCCACCAGAGCGCTCTATTCCAGAGTTTAGTCCGTTCCTCAATAATGGAAAGATATTTATTTTTTTCTACACAACAAATTTTTACTATTCCAACATAATGTCTTTCCTTGATAATACACTTGGTTTGGTGGAAATTGTACAGTGAATATTTCAGATGAAAATTTAGCTAATAAGTCAAGTTAAAGATTCATCGATCAATTTTCATGCTGCTGTTTCTTCCCAAAATAAACGGAATATTTCACAGCGTCTAATCTGTGGTTCTTGTTGGTGGGTAATTATGCTCTGAAGGTCTGAGCTTTTATTTGCTTGGTAAAATATTTGAACACAGGTTGTTTCTTTTTTTTTTTTTTTTTCAAATCAAATGACTCTGGATGAAAATACTGTAAAAAGTAATTGATGTCTAAATTCTTTTGATTTTAACCAACATATTCGTCAAAAGCAAAGACTTCGTACAGTATAAGGTTTTTGTGTACACTGACTTCTTGAGATCAGAGGGACCATTGTCTATCGGGCTGAGCCAACTTCAATATAAGGCCAGATTCACTGAACTCTGCTAAAATCCTGCTTGCAATGGCTTGCAATTTTAGATATTTACTTGACAAAGCAATCTTTCTCACGATGACAGATTCACAAAGAACAAAATTACTTACATTAACTTGCAAAATAAGGTTATTAAATATCGCCCCAACTCAGGTGCTGGGAAAGCAACCAGTTAATTCCATCAATAAAGAAATAACTCCCATCGGAGTATTGACGCCCTATGATGAATTCCCGCTTTTTGTTGCATGTGTCTGCTCAGTGATCCTTCAATTTTTATCCTTAGTTTCAAATCTTATCAAGAACAGGGTTTTGTTATTACAAGTTTTTAAGGTCATCCTCTTGACAGGATTCAAGTCTGCCAAATGGATACGTCCACACTAATCTAAGTTTAGAGAGTACTCAATCAGCTGCTGGTTGCACATGGAAATTTGTCCTGTTGTCCTGAGATTCTCATCCGTATATTGGTCAAGTTCAGGTGGGGATATAGAGTGGGGATATTGAGTGGAAGCCAAGCTTGACTTGCTTTGCAGCCGGTCCTACCAGAACCTTTTTCCAAAACACCAAGAAAAAACGTTATTTAGATAACATGTACAGGTATAGAAACCGTACTTCAAGTTTTTCAATATGTTCAAAGTAAATTGAATTTTCCTTCTGAACGACTTTTAATATAACGCCTTGTCTGTATTAACATGTGGTGCTTATATCTATCAGATTTATCAATATCGCTGTCTTTCCTTAATTGAAATCATTGTAATACTTGCCACTAAACGCTTTTAGCTGAACATGTATTGTAATAATTAAAAAGAGGCTCTAGTCTGACAACCACATAATTTGCCCACGTAGTAGTACTGGATTTACAACAACTACATGATAAATTGATTTTAAAAAATCAAAGTTAATGTTGCTGCCTTCTATAATAGTGACGATATAATTATTAATCGAGCTATATTTATTTGGTAGGTGATAAGATGAAAAAAGACTGAAAACCAAGCATAAATACGAATATACCATGGTTTATTCATATTTGCGTTGGTAATTTCGCCATGTGCTGGCTTCATATCACCAAAAGTGTAAATAATGGTACACATTCGGTGAAACAGAGAGCAGGGGATATTCCCTCTTTGACTTTCTTCCTTTATCCGCTCTTTCGTTTCACCATCACATAGATCACAATCTCCCCTCCCTCCGTTTCTCTGAGCTTATACGCTCTCTCCCCGATATTGTTATATCGAGCTCTATTCACAAATAGCTCAACTCTGAATAATAATAATAATAATAATAATAATAATAATAATAATAATAATAATAATAATAATAATAATAATAACGACGACGACATCCAAACCGACCACCTCATCCAGGCCAGAAGACCGGACTTGGTAATCGCAGACAAGAAGAGGAAAACCTACCAAATAATAGACGTGGCTATGCCAGCAGACCATAGAGTAAAGAGGAAGGAGAGTGAAAAACTGAAAAAATACTATGATCTAGCAAGAGGACTGAAGAAGATGTGGAACAGGAAAGTCAGGGTAGTACCAGTAATAATAGGTGCACGAGGAACTGTCCCAAAGACACTGAGGGCGAGACTAGCGGAGCTTGGGATAAAAGGAAGGATTGAGACAAGTACAGACCATAGCACTGCTAGGAACTGCACAGATACTGAAGAAAGTGCTGGAAATATAAGGACTGCAGCACTAAATCTTAGCAGTGGCTTAACAGTGGAAGGAAAATGAAAGCGGAAATGTGAACCACAGCACTGGTGTGATAGGCGAGGGAGAGAAGAGATGTTGGCTGAAGACCTGAGGAAACTTATTGTCACTCAGCCTTCAGCAATGACCACTGGGCAACAGGTATGAAACTGTAAGTCACAGTATTACTGTGGTTTATGAGAATGAGGAGAGGAAGCTTGGAGACTTGAGGAGTCTTGCTGTCACTCAACCTCCAGCAGTAACCACCAGGCAACCGGTGCGAGATTGCAAATAATAATAATAATAATAATAATAATAATAATAATAATAATAATAATAATAATATATTTGTCGGTGCCTGTGCTTACGTACGTGTGTGTGTTGAATGGATAGACAATGAACAATGATTGGGTTCTTTATTACATTATTTTTTTATCGGTATCCTTTGGAACACAAGGAGGTTACTATTCACTGATGTATGTATCGATGTTTCGGATACTGTTCATCCAGCTTCAAGACAGTAAAATTATTCATCATGTTCAAAGTATTTTGTTTGGCACTGTTTGAACAATTTCTTGTTATATTGTTGCCGGAAAGAAATGTTGATTGTGAATAGAAAACTATACATTGATTGATTGACTGGCACACACATACACACTATATATATATATATATATATATATATATATATATATATATATATATATATATATATATATATTACTCTGAGTACGTGCTTTTTTACTGAACAAAAACACCAGAAGCTTATATTAGAAGCCGCAAGTTTTAGTAATTGGCCTAAACAACAAAGAACTAAAGATGCCTACTTTGTATGCTAGTCGGTAACACGACATGTTGGCTGATAAAATTTTTATTGGGTGCTGAAATGAGGTCACGTGATATGACACAGGAGAAAGATGTGGCAGCCGAGTCAGGGAAGTGACCAAGTGTAATCGTAATGGTCTCCCTGATTGCTATAACAAGCGGCTCGGGTTTCCGCACCGTAGATATTCATCTTTGGAAGATGAGCCTCGAGAACCTAAGTGAAAATGGGAAGAAAAACAGACAATGTCACTGAAGTGAGATGATGAGGACAAGCAGAAGCTACCAGTCAATGAGATCGAGAATGAAGGTAGAAAGGAAACAGACTATGTTGCTGAAGGAACCACAAAAACACGAGGACAAGTTGGAGTTGCAGGGAGGGAGGGCTAATGAAAACGAAAGTGAAAGTAGACGGAGGGAAAAAAACATATTGGCCAGTCAGTTAAAACGAAAGTGAAACAAAAAAAGATCACATAAAAGTCAGGGAGAGAAAAGGGGGATAAATTGAAACTGGAGGCAAAAATGACAACAGAACAATCATGACATTACGATGGAAACAATAATGAAGGTCATAAATGAAAGTACGAGATGAAAGGATGACAGATTGAGAAGTAGAAAAATGAAACAATCATAATGGTTATAAAGTAAGCATAATGTACTTGGATTGAAACCGGGACTGGAAATCAAAATATCAAAGCAAATTAAACGAAAATAAGCCTGGCTGCTGCAGCTTCATACTCCACTTCTACTCCTATTCTGATCGAAGATGATTCCTGTAAATGTTACATTGTATGTATATTAAATAATTATATAATAAATAAATCCGTAAGTTTATAAAACTTGTCAGTAGAGCTCCTCTTGTAAGAGAGACGCCTTCCAAATCACATTATTAAAATGGTAATTGTATAGATGAATTTGGTTCATCGTGTCAGGACAGACAGACAGTGAAGAGCTCACTCCGACAAATTTGGTGAGGATTATTCTTGTTGTCTTTTGTTACAGAGGGTGGGGGGAGAACAACGTCAACTCCAATTTGGATTTGAGTTTAGAGGAATAAGAAAGGGAAGTGAAACTGAAAGTAAATCAAGAGAATCTATGGAGAGAGAAAAAATCGAACGAAAATAGATCAACAGAAAATCATCACGAAAAATGAAACAAGAAGATGCAAATAGCAAGTGTGAAGTGGAGAAGTGAGAATGATATCGCTGAGAGCGTAAAACAATCTAAAATCCAATGCGAAACAGAAGATAAAACCGATGTGAAAGTTGGGAGGTTTTTGTTGATTCGGTCGACTTTATGAGCGCGTCGTGGAATTGTCTGCCTAGCATGACAAGCAGGCTGCACTATAGGACACAAATACATCATAAAAATGAAATCTTCCTATTTGAAGAGCAGCGAGGCGCTAATAAAAACCAGAGTTGATAGTTTTTGGATCAGTGTTAGTCCATATGACCTTCTTTAGCCAGACGTCCCTCGTTCCACCTTTATCATTTCTTTTCTTTTCCTTTTTATTGGCGCTCAATTTCCTCGCTTCTGTAACACCCATGCAATTTTCGCTGCTCCTTTCTAGTTAATCAGTGCACCTTGGGAAGTTTTGGAAGAAATCAGGGAAATAAAGCTGGGAGAAATATATAGAATGATAAAGACGGGAAAAGGTCCGAGAGTATAGATGAAAGAGAAGAAACTGCATAGAGGGAGAAGTTGAAGGGAACCGATAATAAAGAGGGAGAGAGTCGGAGAATGTAGATAAAAGAGAGGAAACTGAACTCAGCTTGACGAATAAATCCATTTCAAGTCCAATTTGAAACCAAATGATAATAGTGTAGGGTCTGAGGTCGTACCCATCCCGATAATCTATATTATAATGATCTGATTTTTTTTTTTAAGAAGATATCGCCAAGTATATTAAGTGTAATAGGATGGTTTCCCTTATTTACGTATTCATTTATCTATTTGCAAATAATTATAACTTGAATTTTATTAATGGGAAGTGACTAGATATCGAGCTTAAATGTCGCTGGAAGCGGTCTTGATCGGAGTAGATGAAAAACATTTGAAGAATGAAGCAAAAGAAGGAGAAATGATGAGAATCACTAAAGAAAGACAACAGAGAATAAAGAGGGCGGATGATAATAGATAAAAAAAATGGAAGGAAGAGACTTCGGAGGAATAAAGTAAACGTGCTGGCAAGAATTGGAATATTGGGGGAATAGAACATGGAGGCAGCATCTCTCTCTCTTTCTCTCTCTCTCTCTCTCTCTCTCTCTCTCTCTCTCTCTCTCTCTCTCTCTCTCTCTCTCTGACATCACAGTCTCATATATTTCCAATGACCGTGGCCTCCGACGAGTCTAACCAACATACTATCATAATAATTTTCCCATACAAAATATTTCGGTTTACAGAAGGTTTTCAATAGGAATTCTTCACTTCTGGATGGCTGTAGAGGCCTGTGATCCGTAGTTTAAGAACGAGGAAATTAAATATCGAATGGGAAAATGGAAAACAAGAAGTACTAAAATTAGATGAAAGCTTCAGATGTGAAAAAAAAAAGGATAAAAAAGACAAATTTATGAAGAAAATCGAATAGATGAGTAACAATTTTTCCTGTCTTTTTTGCCTCTCTCTCTCTCTCTCTCTCTCTCTCTCTCTCTCTCTCTCTCTCTCTCTCTCTCTCTCTCTCTCTCTCTCTCTCATCCCTCTCCCTCTCTTTCATCATAATTTCCTTATCGGCATTAATCTCCAAATTATGCCACCATAAAGTAAAAAACACACACATTCCATTTGACCTACGTGGATCGCTACACAACGAAATTCTAGCACTCTTGTCTGCATCGCCGTCTTGCACACGGCCAGCCTTATGTTTCAAATTTGAATCTGTTTGATACATTGTGATTGGCTTAGCAGAACAGAAATCCCGGGCGTCGAGTTAAGCTTCTATAATGCCTTCACCACAATGCCTGACATCTTTGGTGGCCATGTTGATTAGATCATCCCGAACACCTTACATCCTCTTCATTTATTTTCTTCTCCCACCCAATAATCTTTTTTTTTCTTTTCTTTTTTTTTTTTTTACTTTACCTTTTATCTTTCCTCTCAAGCTAAACCACCCCACTCACTCTTTTACTCGACCGGCCACACACAGGTTTCTACTTTTGATATCTATCACATTTTTCTAAGATATATTAGGATATTAGGAGCAATAAGATAGAAAGACGTTGTAACGAGAAAGAGAAAAAATAAGAGTGAAAGGAAAAGAGAGAATGAAGGAGAAATTATCTGTAAAAGGGGAACGAAATAACGTCAAGATTACACAGAAATAAAGGAAAGAAGAAAGAGAAAGAAAAAAGAGATGTTAAGCTGTGATCATGCAATCATCTACTGACACCCCCACGACACACATAGTTTTCAATCTTTGCTACTCCTCATGGTCATTTACCTGCCTCGTCTGTTTCGTATTCAATGTTATAACACATATTTCGATTAGTATTCTTATTTTTATTCATTTCTGTCTCCACATCTACTCTTATAATTGTCTTTTCCTGTATATTTTTCAACTGTATCATCTTCTTCCTCATTTTATGGTCTTCTAGTCTTTCTTCCCCTATTCTAATTCTTCCTTCTTCTTCTTCTTCTTCTTCTTCTTCTTCTTCTTCTTCTTCTTCTTCTTCTTCTTGTATCAATACATTTGTTTTTTACTTATTCTTTTTTTCTAATTTTCTTCTTCGCCCTTTCCTTTTTCTCTTTCTTTCTGTTCCATAATTTATTCAGTTTTTCTCTAATATCCTTATGCTCTTTATATAGTTCTTTTTTCGCTTTTTTTATCTTCTTTACTTCCTGCCTATCTTTATTTCTTCCCTCTCTCTCTCTCTCTCTCTCTCTGTCAGTCTCTCTGTTTCTCTCTGTCTCTCTCTGTCCCTCTCTGTCTCTGTCTCTCTCTGTCTCTGTCTCTCTCTGTCTCTGTCTATCTGTCTGTCTGTCTATCTGTCTGTATCTCTCCCCTCACCCTCTCTCTCTCTCTCTCTCTCTGACAGTACCTCTGTTTCCCTCTGTCTCTCTCTGTCCCTCTCTGTCTCTGTTTGTCTGTCTGTCTGTCTATCTGTCTGTTATCTCCCCCCCTCTCTCTCTCTCTCTCTCTCTCTCTGTCATTACCTCTGTTTCTCTCTGACTCTCTCTGTCCCTCTCTGTCTCTGTTTGTCTGTCTCTGTCTGTCTGTAAATCTGTCTGTTATCTCTCTCCCCTCTCTCTCTCTCTCTCTCTCCTCGATCTTTCTATCCCCAAGCGTCAATAATTCCCCACCCTTCCTCCAGACACCCATCTTTTCCTTTTTCTTTTATTTATGACTCCATTTTTTTCCTGATGACGGTCAATGAAATTGCTCCTTTTCAGTAATAGTGCTGTACATTCCTCCAGCCTAAGCACTCAGTAAGAACATAAATTTCAAAGGGATGAGAGTATAGAAAATAATTCCTTCATTGATCAAATCAGTCTGAGAGTCTGATATTCGCAAAGAGACTTGATACTTTTATTTTGAACAGACGTTGCTCTAATGTTGTCAAAAAATATTACTAAAAAGCACTCAGAGTATACATATTCCTGCCAACGTCGTAAAAATTGAATGAAGAAAAGAAATCTGAGAACAAGGGAGAGAACTGTGAATAAACAAATGGATACTTCCCTTGAAATTTAAATTTAGTTTTTTATTCACTGTTAGCTTATAGACCAGCTGTAAACGAAATATCATTGATATCAACAGGGTACTTTTTGAGATATTGTGTGAACAGTTAATGAACTGACAGACACGAGTGAATACCTTATCCATGTAATCTCAGAGACAATTTAGTAACAAGCAGTTTTCACGTGCTCACACTCGTCTGTAGTTATTCTTTTTCTTGATTTGATATTTTCATCATGATATCTGGCGTGTACGAAGTACAAGAGTGGATCAATACAATGAGGAAGAGGAAACCAAACCTTTTTCAAAAACAAAAGTATTGCTCTACCAATAACCTTACGAGATTTGTCGCTTTCAAAATAGTAACCTACACTGTCGATACGCCGCTCAAAATTCTTTTTTTTTTCAGTCCTGGGATACATTATGAAAGTATTTTTGATGGGTAGTGTGAAGGTCTCGTGGCGCATATTTTTCTGTCTCTTCTACCGTCTTAAATCGACGACTTTTCAGGGAAGATTGCAGCTTTGGGAACGGAATATGTCGCGCGCTTTGCAAAGAGAAAAATGTCAGTCTGTCAGGAGACGTGTCAAAAACCTGGCAGGCATCGTCAGCTCTTTTTGGGAGTTTTTTTCGACATCTAAAATTAAATGTATGTAACCATTCGTGTCTATCTTTCCGCCTTGGCCCTTTGTTCATTTTTTTCTTTCTCCCCCTCCTATCTTTTATGATCCCACTTCTTCTCTTCTCATATGCTCCTCTTTCTTTCCCCCTTTTCCATTATTGCTACTTTCTATCTTTCTTTTTCCTGTTTATTTCATTTTCCTCTTTCTCATCCCTTTCGATCTTTCATCGTATCAGCTCTCTCTCTCTCTCTCTCTCTCTCTCCCTACTACTCTCTTGCTCTTTCTCTCCTTTATCTATCATTTTACTATTCCTCCCCACTTCCTCTTATCTCCCCTCTTACCGTTTGATTTCGGTCATGACACTGCAATAAAAGTGGGGATCTGACAATCTCTTTGCAAAGTGCTCTTGGTCGAATGTTATGGCCCGAGCGTCCGAGATAAGGACACAGTCCTAAAAATTGATTGAATTAAGTCACACCTCTCGCAGACAACACGATAAAACAAAATAGATAAAATTCAAAAAAAAGTAGGAGCGAAAAAACCTCCACGAAAACTATATCCAGATTTCCCCAGCAGCAAATGTTTACAGAAGATACATTTCCCGACTCTTGTCAAAGGGATTTCACCCGTGGAGGTATGCATGATATATGAATATTGGAAGAATTTTGTACACAACATTCAACGCCATGAATCCCGAGGTTTCACTGATGACATCTTATTTCGTTGAACAAATTGCTAAAAAGGTATTGAAAACCTTAACTGATTTTATATCTATTTATTTTTGATTAGGTGAAGTATTGAAAACTATCATTATTTTTTTTATTATTATTATTTACTGCCACTTACCTTCATCCTGATTTTTTAGTTGTTTCTTAATCACTATTTAGCTCAGGTTGCCATTAGCTGTACGATAAATCATCCATGTTTCAGCTCCACAGGTAACTATCGGGAGACTGACCCTCAAACTGAGAGCCATGCAATGTACACGTGGAAGAATCATGCTCAACCACACATGGAGAGATCACAAGGCAGCACAATATATTAGGGAAAAAATCAGGATTCCAAACACATCATTGAATACATTTGAAACCTCAAATAGCAACGGGCTGATCATGTTACAAGAATGACCGACAACCGATGGACATCGTGACTCACAATATGGATATCAGAGATCACATTCGTAATATACTGGACAAGTTCAAAATATATTGGCTCTGCAACGCTCATGATAGAAAGATCTGACGAAACCAGGGGAAGGTCTATGTCCAACGATGGACATCAAAAAGACTGTCGATGATTATTCTCAGGCACATGTTGCGGTAACCAAATAGTATAATATGCAGTCATTTTGGATACTGTCCATCATGCTCTCTTCTGTCATTATCCATTTAGGAAATTAATATTTCTTACTTTTTTACCAAAAAGTATTTGAAAAAAGCAGTATAGCGAATAAGTGCTGAACGGGGTAGTGCTAAGCAGGGTATTACCGTAACAATATCAATAGATTGTGCCGTAGTATTATTCGTGAAATTTGCTCAACTAATGTCCCGGGTAAAATTCTTCTCATGGTAGTTACCGTGAGGGTAGCGACATGAGCGTAACGGGGTTGACGATAGCGTGAATTCTAACGTTGGTCCAAAGGCGATGTTAGTCTGGAGACCATGTTCCTTGCGTGCATTTGGTTTATACATGCTTGAAAGAAACGGTTAAAGCAGGAGAATGAAACGGGTAAAACAGAAACTGACTGAAAGTGAGGGATGTGATTTTGTTAGGGAGAGCGAAGAATGATATTATTAGATGTGTGATGAGAAGAAAGGAAAGGGGAAGAGATATCATAAGTGATAAGATTTAAAGAGAGATAGTCGGGAAAAAGAGGGAACGAAGAGTAAATGATTTGGTAGAGAGAAGGTAAGAAACATCACGACTGCACAGAAAGAGAGAAAGGAAAGGATGAAGGTTGTAAAGAAAGAAAAACAAAGAAGAGAGAGAAAAAAGGGGATGTGAAGTAGTGATTCCATAAAAAGAAAGAGATAAAAAAGAATGACAGATGTAAGGTGGTGACTGAAAGGAAAGAAAAGGAAAAAGAAAGAACAAAAGAAGATATGATAAAGAAAGAAACAGAGATGAACGAAAAGATACGTAATGGGATTAAAAAGAAAGAAAATAGAAGAAAGCAGGTAAAAGATGAAGGATGAAGAATAAAGAGAGAGAAATCAGTAAATCAATTATAAAGGAGAAAAGGGGAAGAAAGCATAATCAGAAAGAAGCAGTAAATCATTTATAAGAAAGAAAAAGAAAGGAGATACAATTTGGTAATTAGAAAATGAAGAGAAAGAAAGGAAGGGAAACACGTGAAAGAAAGAGCTGTAAGAATAGAAAGAAAACGGGCGAAATACGATGAGAAATTCTTGGAAGCGAAAGTGAAAGTGAAACTAAGAGAGCAAGAGACTAACAACGCGAGAAACCGGATGACAAGGAAAATTCTACTGGCCGAGTGGCGTTTAGACTGCGTGCCGATGACAGTTGATTGCAAAGTCGGCGGCTTATTAGGTGCAATTCATGCCGAGTGTTTCGACAAGGCTAGAATCGCGCTTCCTTGGAGTGGATCCAAATTTTGTCACCGATCAACCACACTGTCCACGACGAGGCGGACGGACCAAAATGAAAAGAAACATAAAGAAAACCAAAAGAAACTTTTAGCAAACATGAGAATAAATGAATAAAACCATCGAATAAACGTTTATCTTGATTAATGATTGGAAATTAGTTTTCTACTTGCTGCGTCTCTCGATATGCGTACGTGTGGAAAATTCGCCGCCTGAAATACTTGCTTTTACACCCACACAAGCATATAAACGGATGCCTATACGGTTAAGTTGATCAGCTAGAAGGTGTTGAATCCAATCAGTTTCTACTGTCATGGATGATCATAAGATAAGTACATTGACTTAACTGTGACTTGGAGCATGTGCTCGGTACGATGTGATGATGCAAATCCATCCTACTCTTACTCCCCCCCCCCAAAAGGGGGATTTTTTAAAACTCAGTCAAAGTCGGAGGCTGGAGTTGTCTTGAGTTTTTCTATAGTAAGAACAAGAACAAGAACAGTCTTCATCTAATTTAATGCAATAAACTCTCCATTATATGCCTGTCCCGTCAAGTTGGACAAAACCGATATATATGTATATTTGCACATCTACAAAAATGTTCGTGAGCAGAAGTGAGAGTGGAACTTGACCCAGCAGCTGCCAGGCTTGCCTGCATTCCGATTCATTGATAACGAGAAGTAATTGGACACCCTCCAGTGAGGTAACGGTAAACAAGCCAGTGTAGCAGACCATTACATGTGTAGCGAGTTTGATTCTTGTTTGGTGCCCCATATGCGTGGCCTTATGCTGTATTGCATTCAACTAAATGAATAACAGTAGGTTTACGAATTGCCTTGCTGCAATGGTTAGTGAACTATCAATTCGTTTTGATTGGAATTGATGAGAAATTGTTGACACAAAGAAAAATTCCTTCAAGGAACTATGACAAGAAACAATTAAGAAAATATATTGACTACATTAATATCAATAAGATCAAAATATTAATTAGACTATAAAGCAACTAAAAGGAACAATACAAATGAATAAAAATTGATTGAATTTGGTTTTAAAGAAAAGCATAGAAAAATTAAAACAAGAACAATAACAAAACACACACATACACACACACACACACACACACACACATATATATATATATATATATATATATATATATATATGTATATATAAGTAAGAAGTTAAGGAAAGCTGCACCGGTTGATGATAATCATTTGAACTGCTAAATACTACTAAATAAGTGATGTGGCTAATATTGTCGCATAACATTTACGTGCGCGTTAATTCTAGCCTTGTATCCTTGAGATTGCATCATTTGTGAAATATCTTGTCCATATATGTGTATATAAACTCACAAACACACTCACACACATATGTATGTGTTATGTAAGTATATGTGTGCATTACCGGCGGCTGTTTAGCTCGATGGTAAGAGGAACGCTACGTTGAAGTTGCTACCGTATCGGTCGCAGGTTTGATTCCTGTAGCAGCCCGATTTTCTTTAACTGTTTTATTCTATTTATGTTGTCTTGATCAAACTATACACTCACCATGTAATAATAGGGGTGTCATTCCAAATTGAGTATCACTATAATATAATGATCAGTCTATCGGATATCATATTCTTTTCCTAATAAGATATACATATGGTCTAATTGGTGAAATTTCACCTTTTACATATGATAAATACATAGTTTCAATTCGATCAGAAATTCATCTAATCAAAACAAGGATATGAAACAATTATTCTTCATATTGATCAAATTGAAAGTAAATCTGGCGGATTTGTCGCAATGTATATATATATATGTGTACGTGTAATTAAGAAATGAATACATGATCCAACAGAATGATTATGAATTGTGTTATATTATATTGAAACTATTCTTAGGAAAGATACTCCATGATTACACGGAAATTGTATCATTTGGCCTGGAAAATGCAATTAGAATAAACAACCGAATAGAAGACTTCCTCCAGCAGCCCCATTTTATTAAGTTGTTCATTCTATTTATGTTGTCTAAGCCAAGTGATTCATTCTTTGTGTAATAACGGAAGATCATTTCGGATAAGAATTTCAATGTAATATTACGCAAATTATATATATATATATATATATATATATATATATATATATATATATATATATATATATATATGCTGTATTCAAAATTTGATCAACAAACGTACATAAACACCTACACATATGTAAGTATACTTGTACAAGTGATATTCTATAAGCCTATACTTGCACGTGTACATTTATAAATATATAGTTGAATATGTATGTTTCGAACTCTATGCATGTATATATATATGTATATATATATATATATATATATATATATATATATATATATTATATTTTTCTTATATATATATATTTATATATATGTGTGTGTGTGTGTTTGTGTGCGTGTGTGTGTGTGTGCCTATATGATACACAAACTCCCTCCCTATTCATTACTCAGACGGTCAAACAGGGTGATAATGAAGATGAAAACGTTCGTGTTTCGTGCCATACTGGGAGTTTTCCGTCTATTCCTCGGGTTTTCAGCGCTAAGCGGTCCCCAGTCGATGAACAAGAGTCGGTGGCGAAGACTGAACACGCTGCCCAAATAGATGGGTGTCGATGCTAAGCTCATATTTCATGTTTGTTAAGTCTCGCTTTTTCAAATCGCATGACTTGTAAGTCAGCCATTGCTCACACCATGGAAACTTCTGGCAATTACAGTTATGCACCCTTTAGTTCTACCCCGTTCTGCACTGATTCACTATCGCATTCTTTTTCAATTTTTTTGTAATAACTTTAGTAATGTTAAATTTCCGAAATAAACGATGAAAGACGGTTTCACGGAAAATCTCTGAGATAATTGAATATTGTACCTTTTGGTTATTGTACCATGTGTATGACACATACTCATACAAAATAATTCATTATGCAGCGATGTATATCGACGCCTACAGATATTTCACCAGCTCTGGAAAGAAGTTGCCAGATGGGTTAAATAACACTAATTCATTCCATCTTGTTGAGGCTCAACATCCACATCATGTACTTTGGAATGGTTGTTGACACAATATTTACGTCCATTATGATAACAGATTGTTTTAATGATCCTGTACGCTACTGTTTCAGTTAGCGCTACATTTTTAGGGACGTATCTAGATTGCTTTCTCAAACGGCATCCATCTTCTGCACCATTGTCTTTACCCCTACCCCATTGAAGTATCGGACTCATTTGTAGTAGGTAGTTAGCACACTGATCTCTGAAAGCAGTGGTGGCGTGTTCAATCCCAATAGAGTATAAGCAGGGTATTACAATAATAATAATGATAATGATGATGATTACGATGATTATGATGTTATCGTTAATGATAGTAACAGTAATGGGTCTAAACGTTATGATGGATGTTGAAAGCATGATGAAGGAGTCTATGGTAGGGTAGGCTGCTAGGGTGTGTTAGCTCCGGCCACAGGAGACTGACTCAAAAGGTTCTGCGCCAATTGTCTGTTAAAGACCAACGGTTTGCCAACCAGCTCATTCGAATTCCCTTTTCTCATTCATTTTCATTTCTTGTGTTCGTTCGTTCTTTTTCTAACATTCATTTTCCTTTCTCTATCATTCTTTCTCTCTTCTTTCATTCAAGCTGTTAAGTTATCAGTATGTTCTCTTTCTTCTCTCTCGTCTTTTATTAAAGTTATTTACCTCTGCCAACGAAGTTGAAGAAGTATATCTATTCGATCGTGTCTGTCTTTCTGTCTCCGTGCCTTTCCGCTAGTCTGTCTTTCCGCTTATCTGTCCTTCCACCTGTCTCTTTGTCCACACGATATCACCAAAAGTACTCAATGAATTTCCAAAAGATTATACCGAATAGTGGGCAATGAAATAAGAAAGAGTTGTTCAAATCTTTAGGAGGATCCAGGATATTTCTCAGGGTTTTTTCCCTCCATACATTTATGTATATGCTCATAACTGTCCACGAGATATCCCAAAAGTTGTCGATGAATTTCAATTAAATTCTGCAGAAGAATGGACAAATTATTACAAAAGAAGTCATCAAAATTTGGTCTGGATCCATGCAAAATTATTCTCTCCGTCGTAGTTATATGTCCACGCCATATAATATCGCCAAATGTTTATGTCTATCCGCACGATATCTCCAAAAGCCCTCGGTGAATTTCAATGAAATTTAATGGGAGAAATTATGAAATTTCGGGGCAGACCCATGCACAATTACTACTTCTGACGATAGTTTTGGTGGAAGTATGCACTCTCAGGGTGCCTCTTTCCAATATATTCCCCTTTTCCTCTCTTTCCCTCGTCCCTACTTTCTTTAAGCTCTTCCTTAACTTACTCTTCTTCACTGTTGTTTTTTTATTATCTATTTCTCAATTAACTTTTTAATAATTTCATTCAAATTTACCTCGTTATCCGAAAGTAGAGAGTTCATATAAAAACTTTTTTGGCGCCTAAATGGCAAAAAGCGAATAGATTATTATTAATCTATACCGGATTGAATTTGATAGTTCTTCAGTCCCCAAAACCGTAAGGATGGTATGGTAGACCGAGTCGATTGGAGTGTTTGGAGGCATAGAAAACTTGGATGTATGAGAGTTATGAAACGGGTGTACTGCTTCTATAACAGCTCGATACAAGACTAAAGCTGGGCGCTATTTTCGCGTTTTAACTTTTTTCTTTAAAGCGAAAAATGGCCTAGAGCGAAATTTCGAAAAGTGGGGAATACTTGTACTGTTTTCGATGTCTTTTTTTTTTTCATCTAACTCTTATACATCTTTCTCCTCGGATAATTATTTTTATAGCCTTTCTTTTTTTTTTCGTTATTCTTCCGATGTTTTTTTCTTTTCTTTCATTCAAATTGTTTGCTATATCATCTTTTTTTCCTTTCTTTCTTCTGTCCCGATCTTCCTCAAACTCTCCTCAAACGTAAATACCTTTCCTGTTCTTGATTTGTTTTATCTATTTTTCCTACTTGTTTTTTGTTTTGTTTTGTTTTGTTTTCTACCTTCTTTCTATCTTTCTTTCTTGTTTCTTTTCTCTCTTTCTTCCGTTCTCTACTCGTCTTTTTTTCTTTTTTTCATTTTCTCTTCCATTTTTGTTGAATTTTTTCTCTTATCTTACAGAAATGTCCTTGTGCAGACAGAAAAAAAGTTCAGACCAAAAACTGGAAAGGTCTTAGTCACGCGAACTTTTTCTTTTCTCTTTCGCTGCCCTTCTGTTCTTCTTTCATTTTTCACTTTTTTAATATCTTTTTCATCCATGAACCCTATTTTCTCCAAACATCGATATTTCTTCCTCTTTTATTCATAATTCTTTATTCATTTTTTATTGTTCTTTCAATATGTTTTTCTTTTGTTCATGCTGTTGAATTTTCATTATCTTCACCTTTTCTTTCTTCTTTTAAAAACTGTCATGTAAACTGTCAACAAGTTTCATCATTTTAAGCAGGTCTGGCTGGTCAGCTATGTACGTGTTGCGCGTACAGGCTGCACCAAATGAGCTAGAGGGCTGAAAATTTGATTATTTACTCTTATTACATCAAGAAAAAAGTGTTTTCTTATTGTTTGTTTGCTTTTTGTTTTTGAATTTAATCATCCCCTGCTCAAAAGGAAAGGGTTTTTGTAAAGGTTCCATTTTACAATGTAAGTTCATGCTAAGTTGGTCCTTTAGTTTGTGCCTGTCATTGTTCGCAATAGTTCTTGAAAAATTTGGATTTTTTTCGCCCCAAAACGATGAGAGAGGTACGTGTCTCATTGATACCTCTTTTTCTAATTTTTAATTGATCACCCCAACACAGCATGCTTCTAAAATATGTTGGTCGTGCGACAGTTTCTATTTTGTGGCTAACCAGACGTGCCTCAGCTTCAAACTGTATGGAACGTTTCCTTTTTCTCCTGCCAATCCCTTTTCATCAGACTTCTTTTTTTTCTTTTTTTTTTTTCTTTTTTTTTTTTTGGCATAGTAGTTAACGGTGCAGACAATGGAATCGGCGAGCCAAGTTCAAGTCCCTCCTGAAGCTGTTTGTGTTCACTTAGCACCAATGGTTTTGGGGAACGCCTGAATCCATTCTCCTCCTCTATGGATAAAATAGCAGGGCAGATCTAGGAAGACAACCAGACTAGGAGAAGGACAATTCTGATTCAGAACCAGAGTTTGAGGCTTCCTTAAGGCGGTTTGATGCCAATTTTGACGTTCTTCCGGCAGCTCCTGCAGTCAAGATGATGACAAACGCGTCGTGCTCCACCGAGAGGAGGATTCTGTCGACATTCCAGCCATACGTTTCGCCAAGACCTACGCCCTAGGCAGGTGACTTCAGTGTCATTCCATTGTCTCTCAACACCGAAGGGGACCTTCTTTATACCCTTTTTTCGTTTGTTTTATTCCGTTTTTATTTATTTTCCCTTCTTTCTTCACCTTCCTTCCTTTCTTCTTTCATTAAGGTTCCTAATAATTCAATGCCTTTTTCATCTTTTTCTTCCATTTTTTCTTCATTTTCCCTCTGATTCTTATTCACTCAAACTTTTCCAATATAGATTGATAGGGGTTTCTCTTTCGCTGTACACCCTTCCGGTTTTTCGAAGGTCTCATAGGACCACTCTACTTTCAAATAGTGGGGGAACCTGAAATGAGTCAGAAATAAGAAGATGCTGTGTGAAAACAAAAACAATGTGAGAGAGACGCAAAAGAAACGAAAGAAAGACGAGAGTAAAAAGGGAAAAAAAGGAGAACTGGAAAAAGGATAATAATAATAATAATAATAATAATAATAATAATAATAATAATAATAATAATAATAATAATAATAATAATAATCGGGAAATATTTAAAATAGAAGAAACAGAAACCAAATCGAGGCTGCAGAAAAATGTCGGCTACGTAGAAAAAATGAGTTTGTGGATGGATTTTCTTAGGCTGATGATGTAAGCTCTTTATTTTATGTATATATATATTTTTTAGAGATAATGTGAGGTTTTGTTGGGTTGAAGGGGGAAGACGAAATAAACCCTTGTTTAGAAAATTTCATTTATTTTTCTACGCAAACATACATAAAACATAGATATTGATGTAAGTATATAAAAACACACGTCCGTATATATAAATCTATTCATACTTAAACATACCCGAAATATAAACACTCACACACACACACACACACACACACACACACACACACACACACACACATATATATATATGTATATATATATATATATATATATATATATATATATATAAACTCATGCACATGCATTGACACTCATACATAGAAAAAAATCACACGTTCATATATATATATATATATATGCATAAATACTTATGTATACAAATGTATAAATACAAACACGCATACTCACATATCTATATATATACATATATGTAAAACATAAGCATATATGTGTATATAAAGAATACATATATATATACATGCACACGTATATGAAGCATCTGCCCTTGCTTATACAATAGTATATATACACTCAGAAACACACACACACACACACACACACACACATATATATATATATATATATATATATATATATATATATATATATATATAAAATAAAATGGACATTTATTCAGACATTAAAAACATGTGTGTTACATACAGAAATATACGCACATTAACTTACGTCAGGGTCTATGTAAACTACGATGAAATAACAATAGTTTCTCCAAATAATTTGCAAGTTGCACGCAAATGCTTGCAATGTAGACAACCGAAATATGATAGGAAAGGGATATCCGTATCCGACAATGTTATTAAGGAAAAACTGTTTAGGAGCTAAATTTTGCTTCGATCGAACCACCTACAATATGAACAAAATGTGTACGCATATACATATATGTATATGGTATGTGTGTGTGTGTGTGTGTGTGTGTGTGTGTGTGCTTGTGCGTGTGCTCTTGTATGCTTGTGTGTGTATGTGTATAAGTTTGTGATTTTAGTGTGAGTTCATATTAGATATATATGCATAATTAATTGGAGCATTGCTTTTACGTTATACAAATACATGTGTATATATACATTGTATACATGTGTTATGCGTTTTATTTTGAGTTATTAATAAATAAATACGAATGATATGCATATGGGAAGAAGTAATAGAGCATACATATATATATATATGTGTGTGTGTGTGTGTGTGTGTATCAGTGTATGTGTGTGTACGTGATTACATACTTATATATTCAACATATATATATATATATATATATATATATGTATACATAAATATCATGTATTCATATCATTTTAAATTCGTACATAAAACCTTATTTATATAAGTATGCTGATATCTGCTGCAGGTTTCACGTGCATGCATGTCTGTTGGTGTGGATATCTTGAAACCAGTGGTTACATGGTAAATAGATAGATGCGTTTTGCACATTTCAAAACAAATGGTTCGCTAAGGACTTTTTTATGATTATGTGCGTTGAGTTAATTTTTGCTGTTTGCTTTTCAATGTTGTTTTACAGTATGTTTCTCTCAATTCTTTTTTTAATTCTCTTTAGTTTGTGTTTAAATTGTTTGTTTGTTTTTTTTTTTTCTCTCTCTCTCTCTCTCTCTCTCTGTCCTGAGATGATAGAGAATCTTTTCCGGCTATTTAAAAAATCATAGTTTCTATGATGATTTTTCCGAGCCAAAAAAGAGAAGGAGCACTTATAAGGTGAAAAATTTTTTAGTGTTCCCAGACCTAAAAATGGTGATAATGGCATATTAGGCTGAGTCGTCAGAGGTTGGATTAGTTGGGGGCACAGGATACTCAACATTCAGAGAGAGAGAGAAAGAGAGAGAGAGATGGGAAAAGGGTCTGCGATGCCTTTACAACAGCTCGCTGCAAAACACCCTGAATGCTTTTCAAATTCTTTGTAAAAAGAGAAAAGTGGTGTGACAAAGATTTTCAGAAAGCGGGGGTTACCTGTCCTAATTTTTTTAGCCAGTTGCAAGAGGAATGCAAGAAAAAGATTTCAAAAAGTATTTGTGCTTCTCAATTCCCGAGCCACAGAATTGTTATCATTCAAAGATTCTTCCGAGACGAATAACATCATTTTGTTTTTTTGAAACGTCGGCCACAGTACCCAACCCAGGTCTTCAGTAGCTGTGTGTTTATAAATGCCGCTTCCTGCTACATAATTCTTCGCGTTTCTTTGAGTCATGAGTTCAATTCTTGGCTCGTCTCGGTGAAAGAGCATAATTACTTTACAAAATATCAGTAATCAAAACTTTGAGAACGATACAGGGCTTGTAAAGAGATACACAGTAACATTCATAAATGATACATTCCGATCACTTTTCAATAAAAAGTTAATTTTCTATAGAAGCAAACACAGCAGGATTTTATTACTTCTAATGGAACATTGCACAAACTTATATAATCAAATATTTTCATGACTAAAATCTACAGCATTGAAACTCAGTTGCCAAAATTATGAATAAGTTGCTGTCAAAAAAAAGAGTAAGACCCGACGAAAAAATTTTTTTTAATTGAACCGACTCGAATCTGACTGTGCAGACTGATGGTATATACACAAATCAGAAACAGTTCTAAAGAATAAACAAAAAATATCTTGGAAACTGAAATTCACAACTGATCACCCAATTCCGATCGGAAGACCAAATATCATGATATACTTACCAAATATTTATAACTGTATGGATTGATAATGAACATACTGGAATTATTCGTGTACCATTATGGAGAGATCACAAGACAAGACATCATATTAGAGTAAAAATAGGGGTCAGACATATCATAATAATCCATTAGAGATCTTGAGTGGCCATGGATAGGCAATGTGTCTAGAAAGTCAGACAATATCTGGGCACCATGAACCACAAAGTGGATCTCCAAAGATCATATGCGAAATTTTGGCCGGCAAAAAATGGCATGACGATTTAGATAAGTTCAGAAAATATTGGCTTAGTGACACCCATAAACCAGAGGTCTGGCGAATCTTTGGGAAGGTCAACGTCCAACGACAGACGTTAGAAGGATGATGATGATGATGATGATGTATATACAGTGACCCCATCCTAAAAGAGATCCTCTTATAACAGGCCAATCTACATATATAATTGCTTTTTTTTGGTGAACCAACTATCTTTATCAATTTACTCTTCATGAATGGCCACTGTATATCTTCATGGCAAAATTCCACATCTCTATACCTTCATCTCCGTTATATATGGGCTTCGAAAAGTGTCTTTACGATAAGATGACGTGTCGTACAATCTAACAAATGATCGTTTGATATAATCCATACATAGTAAAGTGAGTATTTTATTATAAACAAAAATAAAATCAGGCTTTTTGAATATCTAATTACATAAGAAAATGATTTTTTCAAGAAACTGCTTGAACTCCACAGAAACACAGATATTTCGGCATATATATATATATATATATATATATATATATATATATATATATATGTGTGTGTGTGTGTGTGTGTGTGTGTTATTGAGAAATGAATATATAATCCTACAGAATGATTATAAACTATATTATATTGAAACCCTATTTGAAATGATCTCCAGTATTTACACGGTGAATGTATCATTTGGCCTTGACAAAGTAAATAAGATAAACAGTTCAAGAAAATGGGGCTGCTGCAGGAATCGAACTATTTGTGTCTTTCAACGCAACAGTTATGATGTTCAGAAATGTTTCTGACAGAATGATTAAAAATTGTGATATAAAATATTGGAACTCTATTTGAAATGGTGTCCCGTTATTACTCGGTGAACATATTTGGCCTAGACAACGTGAATAGAATAAAAGATTAACGGGAGATCATTTCTAATAAAGTTTCAATATAATGTAAAGAAATATGTGTGTGTGTGTGTGTATTTTTTTCTCTTAAAGAAATCTCATGAAAATTCAAATATAACAGTGGATGTTTCCATGGGTGTTAAATAATAAGCAGTCGCTTTGTACATGAAGTTGCTTCGTACAAACGAATGTGAGAAATTTACAGATTTTTGTCCTATCAAGAAAGAATACATATATAAGCGGTTGTTATTTGCCAGTGATGATAGCAATCAGCATATTGTTACGTTTGATTCTGTAGAACCCTCACTGCAATCGATGAAACAAGCCTGTCCATGCTGTTGTCGGCTATGGGGGTTTGCTTTAAAAAAAAAAAGAACCGTTGACCCCAGAGGTTTTATTGGGTTTCGAGAACCTCGGGAAGAGACGAGCGCTTAAAGGTGCAAGTAGCTAGGGAGCGGGTAGGAATATTACGGGTACCGAGATATATCTCTTGGGTTTGAGGTTACACTGACGGGAGATCACTCGGGTGTTATTAGACAATGAATCGGATAATGGAATTTGTTGATGGAACTCTGCCCACACATGCGTACACGTGACCAACTTTTGGAGTGAATAATAAAGAAAGAAAGGAAATAAAGAAGGAGAGCAAAAGAAAGTAGAATAAATGAAAGAGAAATAGAAACAAGAAAGAAAGGAAATTGAGAAACAAAGACAAACAAAAGAAAAGAATGAAGAGACGTGGGAGAGAAAGAGAAATGTTTGTTTACAGAAAGTTGTTTTTTTCAACTCTCTTTCTTTATCGGCCTTCGTTTAGTTATTTTTTAAAGCGATATCCCTACCCCTAAATCTTATGAAATTGTAACGCTTGACGCTTCTTTAATAGATTATCAATACATTGTACTTTGACATTCGTTAATTTTGGTTTTATGCCTCCTTGCATGCCTATATATCAGTTCTACTTCCTTCCTTTGTCAATACTTGAAAGCCACATTAAATCGAATATGAAGTTGGAAATTACAACAGTCTTTTAGCTATTTCTGGCTGGATATACTTGTACCTAATAACCAGAATTCAGTCAATCCAGCTACTTCAAACTTTTATTAACCTTCATCATTGCATTTCAGATTGATAAGTTTCTCGTGTATGTTTTCACTTGAGGATTCTGTATCGCAGTTTAGAAATCGTATGTGACAATTCATCGCCCTTCCTCTCCTATCTAGACTTCTGCCCCCTTTGGGGTTTTATTGCTCCCGTTGAGAATGTCTGGTCTACAATATTACAAATTGATCTCTCTGCCAGCGTCTGCACAATAAACTCCAAATTAGATCCTCCTAATCATACCTATTATTAAATTCCTCTATTTATGCAACTCCCCTTCAACAAGGTGTTGCAAATAGTTCTGTACACATACAGTAATTAGGCTGAATCTGGGATGCTCTCCAAAAATGTCAAAGATCAGCTTCTCCATCATTCCACTAGTGGTAATACATAATTAAGCCATATTTCTAATTTTAATGGTAGTATATATATATATATATATATATATATATATATATATATATATATATATATATATATATATAATATTATTTGAATTCTTTTACAAAAGGCAAGGTCAATTATCAAATAATCTCTTGCCCGTCGTACGATCGTATCTTCATGTTGAGTATATACTTTTGCCATTGTAATATAAGATTTTGTAATTTTTTTATCATAAATACTTTGGTTATTCCATGAAGTGCTCGTAAATCTTGGCGAGTTTTCACATCATACCCACATGGCTCCACTTTTCATGGTGTCTCTCAATAACTGAACTCGAAAGAAATAATATGCCTTATTTATCATCATTACGTGACATTAAGTCTGTCAGAGACTCTTCTAAAAGCTGGGTAGAATACACTGTAGAACTTATGCTGAGTTGAAACTTGAAACATTATAGCCTACCTACTGCTACTTTGCAGTCTGGGGTCAGAGTTCACGCTCTTATACAGCCAGCTTTATTGTCAGATACACCTTTAAGAGATGGTGAAGTTCAAACATCTGTTTGGCACTCTGCCGAGAAGGAAGCTCAAACTGAAAACCTAGGACCTAGGAAACTTATTACCATCGTTCCACTCACTGGGCTATGCAAGTAAACCTCTGGTTAAATGGATGATGTTGCTAATGCACGAGCCTTGCCCACAAAATTTACTGGTGTAAGACAGAGAGATCTTCACGGTCTCAATCTGCAGTGAAGTGGCTTCGTCGAAAAGCCGGAACCCCTCCGGTTGCCAGACTTTTACCTGCACTTCCAGACGAAAAACTTGTCTATCTCTTGTGTGCCCTGCTGGCCACCGGCGGACCTACAACAGACGTAAAATCTCTTCCTGAATCTCCGTCCAAGGTCAAGATACGAGTGAGTGGGTGATTTCTGTCCGATATGGTATTCATATGATGAAATCTTTTTTTCTGCTAGATTGACCACTGACCACTTAGGTAGAGAGGTCTCATAGCCTTTATTTGGAAATGAGTTATACTTCTATTTTTTCTTCTTTATTTAAATGGAAACGTTTCTCCGTACAAAAATCCAACATTTTTATTATCCCTTAATTTGTAAATTTGTCGCGTATTTCCAACAGCCCGGAGGTTGTTGTTGTTATTGTTTCTTGTTTGTTGTTGTTGTTTTTTGTTTCATTTAGCGGGCATGGAAATTGGTAATAGGGTCCGTATTAGATAGGGATGGGGTTGGAGGTCACAGAATGGTCATACAAAATGAAAAGCTGCGTCGCTTAAGGACATAATGGAGAAAACCGTTTAACAAATTCTGTAGAATGATTAACGAACGAATGTTCCTGCCTCCAGCCGGTCGTTCGCACCCCCATCGCCGTTTGTATTCAAACCCGATCCAAATATTGCCCGACATTTCTTGGCTCCGATTCAGCCATGGTTTTTGTTTTTGTTCGACTTTTGTTACTGCTCTTTTTTTTTCTTCTTCGACAATTACACTTTTCCTTCTCTCCTTCTCTCTCTCTCTCCATTTCTTTGTATTTATCTCTTTTCCTTTTGCTTTCTTTCTTTTCTTTTGTTCTGTAATTTTTTCTTTCATTCTTATCTTTCTTTCTCGCTTGCTTGCTTGTTTCCTTTGTTTGTCCGTTAATTACGCCTTTCCTCTCTTTTCCTGTTTTTGTCCCCCTTGACACACACACTCTCTCTCTCTCTCTCTCTCTCTCACCCACTCTCTCTTTCTCTCTTTCTTACCTAAATTCCTACCTTTTTTTTCGTAATGCTTTTTCTATCTTTCTCTTTTTGTTTCTTTCTCCCAAACCTCTTTTACCTATCTTTCACTTTTCCTTTTCTATTTTTTGTCTCTCATTCTTTCCTTTTCTCTTCATCTTCCTTTCCCTCGTTCTTTCCGGATGTTCACTCCTTAAATTCTTCCCTTCTTTTATTCCTTTCTTTATTTTTTTCTTTCTTTTTTCCTTTCTTCCTTCCTTTCTTTCTGGACAAGTTCCTTCATTCTTGTCCTTTCCTCCTTTCTTTACATCTTCATTCCGTTTTTCCTTCTTTTCTTTCTCTTTCTTTCTCTTTTATCTTCGGTCCATTTTCTCTCCACCACCCTCAACCAAAGAATTTCCCCCAAATAGAGCGGATATGTCGCTATCTATCAAGCTTCATCAAATTAATTACACTACTTACTGCGTCCGGACACTGTCACATTTTTCCCGGATCTGGACAAAGCCCAAATGCAAAAGAGACCGAAGAGAACGGCAAGAACTCCGGACTCGTAACCACATGACCACTATCCTTATTCAGATGGATGGATACTATACAAAATGGTTCTGTCAACGGGAAAATTTTCTTATGTCCAGCACCCAAAAACTTTAGACCCACCAGGCGAAAGGAGTGACCAGAAATATCTATTTTCTTATTCTTCATGCTGTTGTCCAAGTGACGGACATGAAGCGAGAAAGAACGGTCAGATTTTCAGGAGAAGGGACCAACGGGTGCTGATCGACGTGTTAAGGGTCAATATTGAATTATACGTAAGAACGAGTTATGAATATTAAAAAAAAGGGGGAAAGGACTGTCGCTAGCGAAAGGACACTGAATTCTAGGACATTTCCTCCCGGCAATGACCAAGCAGGACACGCGTCTGAGTCAGATTTTCATAGGCAGGAAGATGTTTTATATGTTGTTTTATTGATTCAAGGGTTTAAAGCTTCCTTTACTATGCTAGTTTGAAAAGTATTGTGGGCAAAAATACAATGAAATAAATAATAAACAGTTATTTTACCCTTTCATGACTAACCTATTTAGGTTCTTAATGTCTGATTTTTTTAAAAGCTATCAAACGGGCAAAACGTATCAATCAATATTAAATATTTAAAGAAAAGTTTTCTTATATCTAATGGAAGATAATCTGCATTTTGAAAAACAAAAATGATGATTTATAATTTCCTCCCTTAAAAATTTATCCCAGGCAGTTGGAAAACAAAGAATTAGCAGATCAAGTCTTTCCTGTTCTCGCCATGTATTGTGAATAAATATCTACGTGGATCTCATACTGTGAAGACTGAACTCACTACTTTGAGACTAGCTTGCTAACCACAACTCTATGGCAAACTGAATTTTAGTTTCTATCTGGCTCAAGGCATTGAGTGTGGGGCATTCATTAAAGATTGAACTGATTAAGGTTATAAAGACCTGTGAGAGTAGCTTGCAAAGCACTTCCTCCCGGCAAGTGCAATTTCAGTCTTCGTCCGGCACAAAACAACAGCTACAAACTTCCAAACAGGGCTGCCATAGGGTTTTCTGCGAAATCATTGACTAAAACGTGCCAAATCGCCCCTAAATGTATCAAATAAAGAAAACAGAACAAAGTATGAACAGATTCTTCAGACTTAGCTCAAATACGTCTGTTTTTCCATTCGAATTGAATCTTATTATTACATTGTATTGTTTAAACAAGATTTGAAAGGAAATAGGACATAGCCAAAACGTATCAAAAAAAGAGGTTCAAAGTAACAATTCAATGAAAACGTACCAAGAGTTACAACCTTGCCCCCTAGTGGTGATCAACATCAATACAGTAGTAACGAATCGTGTGATCGGCTTCTTAACTCCTGCTTTATGCATTTAATCGACAAAAGGTGTATGAATACGTGTTACTGGAGGGCATCCCTAAGATGTGAAGCTCGTCATTGTTTGTAGCTGATAATGAAGGCTGTCAGGCCAGCTGCGTGGACGAGGAGTGCTGGTTACCATACTAATTCCAAAGACGCATTCACAGAAGTACTAGGGAGTTAGTTCTGTGCTTCATCTTCTTACGATTCACTGGAAATTTACGGGCGAAAACAAAGTAAAAGACAGGGATTGCTGATATCAATGATACTAAAGTTATAAAGCTGTATACATCACAGAAGATTACTATAGAAAAGCAGCACTTACTTCATATAAATTATCTATAAACTACCTGTTTGAATTGCTCATATTATCATGGGCAGGATTTATTATATGACAAAACTTTCAATCATTCTTGCGATACAGCAAATATTTGTGGTAGAGTAAATGAAACAATAACCACGGGTTGTATTTTAGCACCGGTCACAAAAAACAAAGTTTTAACGGAATAATAGCCATTTTCTACGCTTTTTATTTTTAAGCGAAGAAAATAATGCTCATTACCCGGGAACAAATATTACGCTATACGGTGTAATGGTATCATCCTGTGAACCTGTTCTCGGAAGAAAAGTTCGAAAACATTCTTGGAATAGGTCTATTATTCACTAAGTAACTTGGTCATTTTATTTAAAGTATGTCTACAGTCGAAGGAGATTCTCAAGAAGGCCTGTTAAAAAGTAACCAGAAAATATCCATAGCGAAAAAAAATAACTCAAGTTTTAAATTCAAAACAGTAAAATGACTTCATGTTACGTACATACGTCAAAAATACAGCTAACCCCATCCCAAATACCCAAGGCTAAATATTAATGTCCCTCCTGGTTAAACACTGACGTTTGTAGACAACAAACATTGAAACATGACAGGAATAGATAAGGAGGGAAAACACGGTTTGCAGGGTTGCTTAGTGCATGTAGAACAATCACTGATGAGATTTTCTACAAGTGCTGCTTTATCCATGGTTTAATATATATATATATATATATATATATATATATATATATATATATATATATATATATATATATATATATATATATATATATATATATATATATATATATATATGGAAAGAGAGTTGGAACGAGAGAGATAAGAAAAGTTTAATAGCAATAGATACATATGTGTTTGTGTGCATGCATATTCCTGGGTAAATGTCTATATTAGCCATGAATGAAATATTTCCACTAAAAAATAAAGGAAAGTCCCAAATGTGTACCTCCCTTTTGATTACCCATCTCATTTTTAAATTTAAAAAAAAAAAATCAAACTGCATCAGATCCTCAATGTCCATTGCAGTATGTACTGAATATGGATAAGGGTCATTTGAAAGGTCTGTGAATAGCCTGGTACATAGCACATAATTATACAACATAAATTCGCTCCAAACGATTAGATTATAATCCACTATTTCTCCATAGTAAATATAAAGGGCGCATCCATTTCTTTTGATTATCGATTTTTCAGTTTTATGTCATATTGCTGAACACTTGCATTTTATTCAAAGAGGACGATTGAACTACTATTTTGTTGCTTATATTGTTAGCATGACGTTTCAGTTGATCGATTCTACGAACTTCTTCAGAGTTACTCTCCGAATGTAAAGATCGTGAACAGAAATTTTCCTTCCAATGGTAGCAACGCTTAAAACACAGGATTCGGGTGTTTTCCTTTCTTTTCATAGGACTAGATTCCCATAACTTGTCCCTGATGAGTTGCAGAAACCATACCGCCTTGAAATCCACACTATAGACAGTAATTTGCAAATTGCGTTTGATAAAAAAGACATTTATGTATGATAGATGAATATTATATATCTTTTTACTCGTCAGCAACAATAGACTCTATTTATTAAGACGTCAACGGGGATTTTCACACGCTGCTATAACGGGTGGATTTTGTACAGAGTACATAGATAATGAGAAAGCAAGAAGTACTGACAAAAATGACTTTTTATTACCCTTTCACGGTGCAATACCCCTCTGTTACTTTTGGCACCGTCATTTTACAGGTTTACTCATTTGAGTTTTTTAAAAATAATGCTCTGTATCTCCGTGTGTTATTCCTGGAAACCAATCTCCGATGGTAGGGTTGCGAGAATGAACAAACGTACCATTAGAACGCCTTATGACTGTGTATCGGTACTACGGGAGCTGACGGTATAGAGTCAAACAAATTAGGGATTTTCCCAGGATATAAGAGGGGATTTATTTGGATATTTTCATATACATTCTCTTGCTTTATTTTTTTACATGAAGCATTGTCAGCCATCAATTATTTTCAAATAAAGCAACCCAACTTCGAGTGGCATTTTTTTTTCGATCTGAGCTGCTAACTCGCTGCCGTTTTTGATTAGTTGTAATAAAAAATAACTAAGATTAAGATGGGTGAAACTTTAGTAAAAGATTGATAAATATGAATTTGGTTTTCAATCATTGTTTTTTTGGGGGGGGGGTATCAAAAAAATCCTTATCTCATTTCCGATTTAAATCTACAACCTTTGTATTATATAAGATAGATAAATTCATGAATATTCAAGACTTATTAGCTTAGCTCAGTCGGTAAGTCAGTCACATACCGATCACTAGGTTGTGATTTTAAATCACAGTAGGGAGCCGTAAATTTTATACACCGTTTTAGTTTGACGTGACGGTACAGACAAACGATGAAGAGTTTACTCTTCTATTTTAAGTGAGGATTGTTATTGCTGTTGTTCTGGTAGAAAATAAATGTCAACTATTGCATCCGACGTGGACTAGAGTTTGACAAGAAATTGATTATTCCTCTCTGAACGTAGTGTTCAATTACTTCCAATCATAAATCTCTACCTTACTTTCAACTACAATGTTAAGTAAATATTTGAGGGGAAAACGTGATTAAATATTCTCCTTATTCCACTTATTTTTTGGACTATTAACTTCATCTTTGTGGTTTTGAATACAACGCCTCGACCGATGAGTCAGTAATGTATCCAATACCGCTGATTAACAATGTGCTATTTCTTTGACAAGATGAGACGACGTTTTTCGAATCATATCAGTTTACACGTTAACGCTAAAAGCCATTAACACTTACCCTAGTGATTTTCTTGGGCTGTGCTGCCCATGTTGCAAGAATGTCAGACAACCGTTGAACATGAAGACCTACAACGTGGATCCCCAGAGATCGTTTGCGAAAAAGTGGCCGACAAAAAAAAGATGGCGTGACAAACTAGGCAAGTTCACAAAGTATTGGCTCTGCAACGCCAATGATCGAACGGTCTGGCTAATCTTGGGGAGGTCTATACCCAACAAAGGACGTTAAATGATTATTGATGATGATGGTGATATCTCAGTGGACAAATTGTGGAAAAGATGTATAAGTATTAGAAAATTACCTTGTTATTTCCTATGACTACTGTATGAAGCATGGCCGTAGTGAGACCGGGGAAAGTTTTGCCAGATTGGTTATTCTGAAACCAACAAAGATGTAGATAATAGTTATAAAACATGTCGAATAACCAACGAGAAAAATTATCATTTTATTTCTAGTTTAACTACATTGTTGTTATTGCTGCTTTTATCTCCATAATTTATAAATTCTCCCTACCAATTATCACTTGATATTTCAACTTCAATGCAACAATTTTACTGATAGAAATATCTCTGATCCATTATTTTAAACATTGAATTCTTCCATTGAAAGAGTTATTCAGTTTCTTTTTTAAAAAAGAATCATCCAAAAAAATTTGAATACATGTAGTATCAGCTTTTTGAAGTTTCTCTGTACGCAAATTTTTTGCTTTCTCGAAGAAAAGAGCGTAAAGCAGAAATTCTTGTTCAGCTTTTGTATTCGTATAAGCCATTATAGAGGCAGCTCTCACGCTCTTCTACATCCTAGTCTCTTGTACCTCACACTATCACAACATCCAATGACTCAGTCTGACATGCTAACATAACCATATTTTGAGTCTGGGGACGCTCGAAATTTTTCTCATCTGAATCGTGAGTAATTGCTTTTTCGGTTCACACCATTTCGTTTTAAGAAAGACTTTCATAGGAACTCTCGTTTAGCCGGGTACACTTGCATACCCGTAATTTTTTTCACGGATAGTAAATAGTATATTTATAAAGGAAAACAAGCTGGGAAGAGGTTCCCTTTACAATGAATTTATTCAAATGCACAATTTTCAAGCAGTGATGGTGGATGTTTTTGGAGAAAAAGATTGTAACAATAGGTCTGGTTGTTCACTCAATAGAAACCGTCGCATGACCAACATACTTTGGCAGAATGCAGTGTTGGGATGATCAATTAAAACATTTGAAAAGGAATGGATCGATGAATAAGTAACTTCTTTCGCCTTTTGTTGGTCAGTTATCACAAAAGACTCTGGGCCAATTTATCATAAACTTATACTGCAAATTGGATCCCCTCTTAAAAGAACTATTTAGGGTGAGAGATGTGAAAAAAAAAAACAAGAAAAAGGTTCCTCCTAGACATAAGGAATATATGTTTTAATTCTAGGTCTTCCAGCTCTATAATGTGATACACATAGACTGCCAGCTAGCCAACCAGCCAGACCAACATAAAAACTAAAGAAACCTATTTCGACAATTTTCGGTGACAGTTTCGGTTGATGCTTTCCAGTGATGACAAGAATGTAAAGCTATGCAAACAATTCACTTCGCCATATGTGGGCCTACGTGTGTAATTCTTTATTTTATTTTCTATTCCTGACCGCTGGTCAAGTAAATCATGAATATAAAATATTCTGGACCTGTCAAATCTGACAATGTCTTCCCTGTGTTTTTATGTTGAACGTTAAAAAAATGTAATGAATAAATATATAAATTTCGTACAAAAAGAAAGAAAAAACAAGAAGGAAAAAAATTCAACGAATGAAAATAAAATAAAAACACTAAATATTAACGCTAGTCAATAATTATTATGTCAACAATAATAAACTCAAGTCTATAAAAAAGATAACTTCCTTTCTTTCTTTCTTTTCCTTTCCTTTTCTTCCTTGTTCTAATCTAACGTATGATTTGATCGAAGAACTGTACATAGATTCATCATGAAAGAACTTTTGCCCTTTTTTCGCGCCAAAAATCGTGTTTGATGGAAGACGTCCGCCATTGCTGCTGACTGAACTGTTAGAAAATGTCCCACTAATTATCACTCTTTTTATTCTTCGTTCGTTCATCCATTTATTCAGTCATTTTTCTTGACTTCCACCCTCCCCATATTCGCTGCTTGTATACTTCATTCGTTTCTTCTTCTTTACCTACTTATTCTTTTGTATTTATCCAGCAGCACAACCTTTTTCCTAGATTTCTTCATTCATTACTTCTTTTTAATTTTGTCTCCTATCCATTCATTTTGCTTGACTTTCTTATGATATTAAAATCTCATATACTTCATTCGTTTTAATTCACTTTTACCTTTTTCTTTCCTTCTCATATTAATTCTTCTATTTTCATTTTGTTTGTTCATTCATCCTTCTTCCCTTTTCAAAATTCTTTTTCTATTTATTCAATTTTTCTTCACCTTCTTTCAACATTTTCTGATTGCATACTTAACTCTTTATTTTTTTAGTTGCAAATTTTTCTCCTTTCTTCCTTCATTCATTTTCCTTTTTATTTCTTTTTAGTGCACCCTTTCCCACCTTCTTTATTTTAATCATTTCTTCTCTCATCTCAATCCATTTTTTTATTTCATTAACTCATTCTTTTTCCTTCCCATTTAGCATCCTATTTTTATTCATTCATTTTTCCGGAAACTTTATTGATGCATAATTAGTTTAGCTTAACATAACCAAAAATGGAGATAAGAAAATTGTGTCAAGCCAGTCTCCAAAACGTAGAGGGTCTGCCTTGAAAATTGGTATTTCAAATACTCTTTTTTTTTTCACCTGGGCTTGAACACTGACCTTAGACGACGAAAGGAAACACGTTAGTATTTCAGTCACGATCCAGGCGTTTTTTTACTTTGATATTGTTTTTTCTTTCTCTATTCTAAATCAAGTTTTGTTCTAATCGTATTTATCGCCTTCCCATTCACTAACTCATTCACTAACTCATTCCAGTTTTCATTCATTCACTCATCCTTACTTCCGTTTAATACTTAATTCCTATTTCCATCCATTTATTCCTATTTTGATTTATTCATTCATTCCTATTCTATTTCATTCACTCATTTCTATTTTCATTCATTCACTCATCTCTATTTTTAATCATTCTCGGCAAAGAACCGTTCTAGGTGCCCTTTGTTGTCTTACAATGAATCTTTTTTTAATAAGAGAGTTCTGTAAAGATCATAACGAATTGTATGGTAATCCGTAGGGGCAATATCTGATGAATATGGCTGATGAGTGAAAACTTCCCAGCCAAGCTGTAACCATTTTTGACGAATATCCAAATAAAAATGCGATCTAATGTTATCCTGTAGTAATATCAGGCCTTCTCTGTTTACTAAAGCTGGACGCCTTCCGTCGATTGCTATCTTCGGTTGGGCTCATTTGGGGATAGTATTCGTTGGAATGAATTCTTTGCTTTTCCAGAGAGGGCTCATGGAGGAATCATGTGCATGATATCGAATTTCAATGGATAAAAATTGCTTAATAGCAGTTCTTCTCGATTTGCTTCACAATGCTTCCCATTCCATGTAGTAGTGAAATATTAACTTTTCATCTCCTATCCCAATTCATTTGAAGAATCGTACACAAAAATGCGGTCTAGTGAAATTTTTTTTCCGATTGACTTATGTGAAAGTCACAAAACAAAGCGAATGAATTATAATGCTACTAATGATCTTCATTGCTCGATTCGGGTATTTCAAATATATTGACTATCTCTCACGTTGTACAACGTTGTTCTCTTCATTTAGTCGCTATCAACTGTGGAGTATTGCGGAGCTCAAAACGTTTCAAACTACTTTTGACAGGTTTGATCATTCATAGTATTTTTTTCCATTAACTGCAGAAATCTATTTTTTACGTTTGAATCGCATTTTTACTTTTCTAATACCGAAAACATTATTTATATTCTTCCAACTCCAATATTAGACACAATAGACAAAAGTACATCAATCTTAGCAATAGTTTTAAAAAGGTGCACTAACAAGACTGATGTCAAAATGAAATCAAGAGCGATCTTTTGGGGTGAAGTTAGTTAAAGTAAACGCTCCTAATATCATCTAACAATGAAGACAAAACAAATTCTTCTGGTTACCCAATACATCACCAATTGCATGAAGTCTGATATTCAATCAGGTTAATACAATAATTCCCCTTGCTTATCATTTTGGGAAGTCCTAGAGAAGTATATTTGCAGTTTATTCAGTTCTCCATTACTTGCACTATCCGTCAAGTCTAGTACATTATTTACAAGCTCAGGAAAATTTCAGAGTGGTTACCATGAACTTAAGAAAACGCGTTTAATTGCTTGTTTTTTTCTACCTGCTCGATACAGAAAAATGTCATCTTTAGACAAGGGAGTTACTGGCGACAAAAAAACAGATTAATTACAAGAATCTAAAACAATAGAAAATCGTATCTCGACCCAGGACAGCTTTCAATATCTAATATAAACGGTCTCTAATGGAAGAAAAGGTCTTCTCTATGCTTTGCAGTATTCAAAAGGAATTCTCCATGGCGAATCGCTGTAATCCAGAAGAATTATTATTGCACAAAGTTGCAATAGATAATTGGCTCGTTGGAATGACGCAATGTAGTAAAATCAGGACTTTGCTGCGTGAAGAAAAATCTCTATTCGACTTCCCATTCTACTATAAAGCAACATTCAAACGAGCCAATCGCCCATCTTTCTGTTGCGAATGCATTGTAGCAAATCATCATGGCGTTGGAATGGCAAGTTCTTCTAAATGCGAAATTTGAACTTTGACATTGAGGTTGGCAAACATAGAATAAGGTTATTAGGGAATTGAAAAATTCCTATATAAATTAATGATTACTGCTCTTTTGATTTGAACCATTTGGATAATCGTACATGGACTATTGAAGGTCTTTCTTAGGGGCGAAATAGCGTGAAGCGAAGAACGGGGAAACCCGGAGTTCTTAATTTATCAAAAAGCAATTTCTTTGTTTTTGCTGTTAGGAATAATTTCTATGATTTTAAGGTTGAAATTTTAAAACTCAAACAGTCTACAAAGATGAAACAAAATTATTACAAATGACTTTTACGGGCATTTCTTTCATCTTATTATCATTAAAGTGAACTTTATCATCTTCATCATCATCAGCATCAGTGGCAATCTTTTAGTGTTTGTTGATGGAAATGGACTACCCTCAAGATTCACCAGATCTCTCTAACATGGGCGTCACAGAACCAATGGTTTTTTAACTTATCTAGTTCGTCACGCTTTTTTCTTTTCTTTTTTTTACCAGCAACAGTTTTACATGTGACCTTTTGGAACCCATGCTGTGAGCCATGGTGTCCAGAGGATGCAACATGACTAATCCATTGCCATTTTAATTTTCTAACGGATTCGGTGATAGCTCCGATCTGTGTTTATTATCTTACTTAATTTTTGCAATCTCTCGATCTGAGGTTAGGCATGATTCTATTCTCTACACGTTACATGGTCCACAATTTGAAGGTCAATATTTTGGTCAGGTTCCACGTTTTAGCTCCATAGGTGACTATCGCAGGATGCATTGGTTGTGGACCCTACTTTTAAAACTAACGCAATTTTCTGGTTCTTAAAGGTTGAGCTTGCTCTAGCGAACGCTCTCCAACCCAGGGTGAGTTTTTGATTAATTTCTCTTCTTTTGGGCACTTGATGAAGATTCATTGTCCCGGGTAGATGTAACGGTCAACTATCTTTAGTTTAGCGTTCTCGATATAGATTGTTGTGCTTTTTCCTTGACATGTTTACGAAACATTTATTGAAGCAAAGTTTGTACTTTTATGAGTGCGTATCATTTAAATCAATTTGCTTTTTAAATCTAAATTCAGGAATAATTCATGCTTACTTCAATGCGATTTTTTTGTTTCTTTTTGTAGATCACAATGGGAACGATACTCTTCAATACAAAGGTAAGAATTACTCGTTTGATGCTTTCTTTCTCTCTTTCTCACACACACGTGCGCATATATATATATATATATATATATATATATATATATATATATATATATATGTATATATACTTGCTCTGAGCTACTGGGATCCTGACGGTAGGTAGGGGTCGAAATTGCACCCTTAACTTGTCCCTTCTTTTCTCCGAACTCTGGCCAGTTTTGTTAACGTATTAGAACTAGGTATCTTTGTATTTCTACGTATATATCATTGTCCCTATGTCGACAGTATGATAAGTAATAGATTTTAGCATCCGACGATGTGAATAAGGAAAGACAGTTTTAGGAACTAAATTTTGCTCGAAGGAATTATTTACAGTAGTGAGCGAAATAACGGTGATTCATTGTTCAGTACCGTAAATAGCATTTCCATGTTCCTCTCACTGTTTGTCAATACGTGTGAGAGAGAGAATGAGAGAGAGAGAGAGAAGGAGAGAGAGAGAGAAGGAGAGTGTGAGTGTATGTGCGTCTGATCATTCTATGTATTCGACTAATTGTTTATGTTTCGCTAACTACTGTAAATAATTCGAGCAAATTTTTGTTTCAAAAACTTTCTTTCCTTATTCACATCGTCGGATACTAATATCCATTATTTATCATACTGTTGACATAAGCGCAATAATATATACGTTGGAATACAAAAATACCCGTAGTTCCAAAACTAACTCACTAACAAAACTGCCCAGCGATTGGAGAAGAGAAGGAATGTCATATATATATATATATATATATATATATATATGTATATGTGTGTGTGTGTGTGTGTGTGTGTGTTTATGTGTGTGTTTATGTGTGTTTGTCTTTGTAGGTTAAAGTGTTTCTTTTTTTGTGTGTCTCTGTTTATGTATATGCATCTCTCGATCTTTGCTTGTAGTATTGTTCATGTATACGCTTACTTCTCTCTGTGAAAGCGTTCACATTTCGGTATTTCTCTCACTGTTCAACTCTGTGGTTGTGTGTGTGTGTTCATGTCTTTGTATGTGTCTATGTACGTACGTCAGTGCGAACACACACTCACGTATTTTATGTTACATCAACTTTTCCCTAGACACGAAATCAACAAGATATCGATTACGTTCAAGTCGATATGTAGCTGGTGCAATGACTTTTTATCAAACGACGTGTTATCGGAAATGCAAAATTACATACATACGTATATATATATATATATAGAGAGAGAGAGAAAGAGAGAGAAAGAGAGAGAGAAAGAGAGAGAGAGAGACCACAAACACTCATACGAACGTAAACACATGCATTACTTACCGTATACACACTTGCAAAATATGCATACATATATATATATCCTCACACTTGCAAAATATGCATACATATATATACATCCTCACACTTACAAATGCCCGCTCAGGCCTCATTTATATGAGCATCCTCTTATGCACACATGTCACATACATACATATACACGCAATAACATTCATACAACAAGCATACACGTGCAAAAGCGTGTGTGTGTGTGTGTGTGTGGTTCGTATATATGTCTGTATTTTGCATTTTCGAATGAAACGTCACTCGATAAAATGTACCACAGTTTTGGGGTTACCATCGACTGATTTAAAGATTAATACTTGAGTTCGTCAATTATTGCTTTTAGTTTTCCCTGAATTTATGTCTTCGAGGTGTGTACTGGAAAATTAGTAAAGTGATGCATACATTGAAATGGACATCAAAAAAAAAGCCGGAAGTCTCTCGAAAAAGAAAACTTGGTAGAGATTAACTTGAAGCATTTTTTTTACGTCGTTTTATAAATCTTACAATTACTCCTTTTAAAAATGCTTCTTGGGAAGTGCTTTAAATTTTAACCAGAAAGGATTTGATACATCAACCAATCATTTCTCGTCCTTTTTTGTGATTGCTAACCATCTGCATGTTACATTTTATTATAGCTAGGGACTGATTTAGAGGATGAAATGGTATCGATTTTGTCCCTACACTGGTTTCCGTTGTTCAAATCTGATTAATTCCAAAGGACCAGATTTCCGATGATTTCTCCAAACTTTAATTCAACATTTTTGCTCTCATAAAGTTTGTTATACTCACTCAGTACGATCCATCTGTCTGTTAGTTTATTTATCCATCTGTCCGTCCTGTCTATAACTCTATTCATCTATCTGTCTGTCGGTCTCTCAATCTATCTTGTCGGCTATCTATTTGTCTGTCCGTGTATCAGCCTATCTCTGTTTGTCTATCTATCAATCTCTCTCTCTCTCTCTCTCTCTCTCTCTCTCTCTCTCTCTCTCTATATATATATATATATATATATATATATATATATATATATATATATATATATATATGCCAATCTGTCTGTCTGTCTTTATCCCTCTACCTATATGTCTATCATCCCATCAATAGGCTAATCTAGTTGCATGAATATCTATCTAACTACCGGTCTATCAGTCTATCTATAGATGCACTTTATCAATTTTTGAAGCCATCACACTTCATATGCACATCTAATCAACTTTCCAGGGAACTTCTTAGACGTACATTATTTCATCTTTCATCTTCTTCTACCTCTTTATTTCCTCAGTTCACCACCATCATCACCATCACTTCCAATTTCGCCACCATCATCAGACACCCCAGACACATTTGTATGCAACTCCCGAAGTTTATCACTGAGAGCAAATTAACAACAAAATCACACCCCCTCGTGTCGACCAAAAAGTTAATAACCATTTTGACCACAAGTTTTCGACTACTTGTTTTTTTTTTCTTTATTAATCGTCGAGACCATCATCGCCAGGGCTATGGCACAATTCATTTTTTTCTCATTCATGTCAATCAATCAGCCATTGTCCCAATATATATATATATATATATATATATATATATATATATATATATATATATATATATGCGTGTGTGTGTGTGTGTGTGTGTGTGTGTGTGTGTGTGTGTGTGTGTGTGTGTGTGTGTGTGTGTGTTGGATTTTAGGTGTTTTCTACCTAACGGAGTATCTAATTTAGTGCATGTTTCATCTCTCCGCCACCACCCAGCGCAAAAACTAGCGTAATTCTTTTTATCTTCCAAAATTGATTCTGTAATGTCGTTCGGAGTTTCTAATGGGCAAATCAAGCCGGGCATGTTAAACAACATAATGCATGCTGATAAAATCCATTTGCAGGATTGTTTTTAAGATATTAAAAGTCTGAAAAATGACTGCCTTACTTATTTCAGAAACTCCATACCTAAATTTATGTACGGAAATAGTTTCATTATACGTAGAATTCTCTATTCTTTCAGCAACAATTGCCTTAATTACTGATCTCTAACAATCTCCTCTTCCTGGGTTTTAATGCATTTCTATAGTGAAACCAATAACCGTACTTTTCTGCAATAAAATCATCAGCAAATCATTCACTTTTCACTTCCTTCCTTGATTTCAATGCATTTCTATTACAAAATCTATAATCTGTGCATTTCTATCGTGTTACTCTGTCAGCAATACTTGCATTAATTCCAGGAACACTGACAATCCATTTTTCTGCATTTCCAATACATTTCTATGATAAAAACATAAACAATTTATTTACAGTATACAGGAAGTATGAACTTTTATAGTAAAATTATTACCATCATATTTACATTATTATACATATATCAAACCCCCTTGACAGTAATGCTAGCATCAATTTCCTTCCACAGACAATCACTTTCACATCGAGTTTCAAATTATTTCAAATATTCCCATGTTATTATCATTGGTTTATCACATAATATTTGATTACTGCATTCATTTCGTCTCATCGATGCTAAAATTTTAAATGAATTATTAATAGTGCAAATGCTTCATCAAAGATATTTCAAAAATATCTCATGACAACAGATCATCCAAGGATTTTAGAAGCAAAAGGTTGAGCAAACTCAACCTTCAAGAACAAGAAGATCCCACTAATCCTGAAAAGAAAACTAAACAACTAATGCATCCTCCTGATAGTCACCTATGGAGCAGAGGCATAGATCCTAACCAAGAGACTGATCCGCAAACTGAGAACCATGCAACGTTCATACGAGAGAATCATGCTCAACACCACATGAAGAGACTATAAGACAGCACAGTATATTAGGGGGAAAACAGGAGTCAGAGATATTATAGAAACCGTTAGGAAACTCGAATGGCCATGGGCTGGTCCTGTTGCAAAAATGGCAGACAACTGATGGACATCATGACTTACAACATGGATCCTAAGAGAGCAAATTCGTAATCATGGCTGGTAGAATATGAAATGCGAGACAAACTGGACAGATTCAGAAAATATTGGCTTCGTGGCGCCCGCGATAGAGAAATACATTTTTAGTGCAATGGAGCGATGTTGCCCCGGGAAAACTGACTCTTTGGAGCCATGGGACGAATCATAGGCTAAGTAAGTATTCTAGGTAGGACTTTTTGCAGGTCTGTGAAAATTTGGCCTAAAATATTGAAAATCCCAGTGTAAAGAAATTCGATCATGATTTCGATGATAAAATTATGTTATGATAACGACCACGAGAAGAAGTTATCTTGTGTCTCCATAGACAATGGAATGACACTAAAGTGACACTTCTAGGTTGTAAGCCTGTTTGAAGCGTACGGAAATCATGGGATGAAAAGTCGATGGGATCTCACTCTCAGCCTGATTGATGCAGTCCAAAGGAAAGCAGAGCATGATACGCTTGGCTTCGGCTTCTCTGTGGGAACTGATGGAAGGATATCAAAATCTTAAGGGGGTTTCACTCTCTGGTTTGGAGTCATAGTTGTCTTTCTCCTGGAATGTTCACCTTCCCAAGGCTAGAGAAGCTAGTCTTCTCTCCTATTCTATCCATAGTTGGTAGAAAGAAGAGATGGATCTGTGCCTTTCCAAACGGCGTAAGTGTAAAGTGAACATTAACAGCCTCGACTGTATTTTGAATCCAGTTTGCCGATTCTGTAGTCCATGTGTTTAACCGCTATGTTACTTGCGCTATGACGATCTTAAAAAGCTGCCTTTGTTTTTCAAATTCATGAGAGTAAAGAAAGAATGCAAATATTTTCCCATTACTTTTATGATGCTTTTGCTTTCCGGAAAAAAAACTTGAGGGAGGAAAATATTCACCCTTATATTTGCTGAAGCAATAGTTTCTGAATATTGAATTTTTTTCTGAAAAAGCAACCCCTTACCCTAAGAATGTGTTTAGAACATGAAAAAAAATGTACATGTACGTATGTGTGCATGCTGATTAAATTGTTATTACAGCCTCAGAATATCTCCCCAATTTGTTCACTCACTTGAATTTCATTTCTGTATAATTTATTCTGACAATAAAGCATAGATTTGAGAAAAAGTGATGCTTAGATGCTATAGAATTTAAGAAATGCAGTAAAACAATGGAGGAGGGAAGGTTGGTGGAAGTAGGAAATGTTTATTTAAATTAGTTGGCTTATTCTCACAAGGCGCATAGTGTCATACCTGGTAAAATAACATTGCATATTCTAGATAATATGGTTCATGATATCCTTAATGGCTACAAAGTGAATGCAGCAAATAAAAATAACGGGAAGTGAAGAAAGTCAAAGTGGAAAGTGAAAGTAGAACGGGAGGGTGGAAAGGGAAAGTGAAAATAGAAAGTGGAAGTAAGCCGTAACATAAAAGTAAAAGTAGAAAATAAAAGGGAAAAAAATCTAACGCAAAAGCAAGAACATGGAGACATTGAGAATGATAGGACAATCAAAGTAAAAGCTAGACAAGAGTAACAAAGTTTAAAGGCAAATGTGAAAGTGGGACAGCGCATCGAAAGCAGATTAGAGATGAGTTGGCTGGAACAGGTACTCATAAGGCGAAGAAAAAACTGAGTAGCAACATAAGGAAAACGAGAGGCTGCGGAAGTATCGAAATAGAATTTAGGATTTTGTTTTACTGTTTTGTTTATATTTTAAGACTCATACTCTCAAACAATTTCTTCTAAATTTCCTTTGAGCCTTTCAGCCTACCTACCCAGAAGGTCAGCAATCGAAATTTCGGATTCAAAATCAGGCCTACGTATTAAAAGTAATAGATAAAAGAATTAGAAGTATCGTAAGCAAAAGTCTTCGAAAAAGGTCAAAACTGTTGAAGAAAATTTAAGCACAGCTTGAAATATTTTGAAGTAGATGGCTAGATATAATCTTTATACCATCAATATTTTCTATTGGTAGAAGTAGTATTAGTAGTAGCAATATTGTTTATAGTAGAAGCATCGAATCATATGCTAGAATATGGATTGGTGAATCTCTTAGATTGGAAATATTTCAATGGGCCAGGGTTTTTTTATACTGGAATTCGTAAAGAGTGGAATATCTCAGGAAAGGGGTGAGAGTTGTGGAGGTTGATCAAATTGATACGGTAGACCGACAGTAATATTTTGGATTGCTACATAAAAATCTGAGAGTTAGATTATAAAAAGGGAAACGAATTCAAAATTAGCGATGGTTGAAGAAGAAGAAGAAGAAGAAGAAGAAGAAGGAGGAGGAGAAGAAGAAGAAGAACAAAAACAAGAAGAACAAGAAGAAGGAGAACAAGAACAAGAACAAGAAGAAGAATATTTCTCTTAAACAACAGAATAATCAGAGGACCAAATGAAAAAAAGAAAAGAGGGAAAATGGAAGATAGGAGTTAAAATAAAGTATATTGACAAAGGTGGAGGAAAAATATTCTGATAGCAATGCAAAAAGAAAGAACAAACATAGAAGAAAAACAATACAAGAGAAGAATGGATAAGAATGTAAAAAAGAAAGAAACCTAGAAAGAAAGAAAGAAAGAAAAAGAAGAAACTGGTTAGTCACTCAGTGGAAACCGTCAAGTGCCCAATGTCTTTTGGCAGCATGCCCTGCTGGAAGTGATCAATCAAAAAATTAGAAAAAGGGATGATCAATGAATAAGTTACTTCTCCCGAATTTCGTCAGATAGTTATCACTAAAACAATCTGAATTTTTTAAAAATCTAGTCTGAATGCTATCAGCAAGAGATTAAGGGGCCAATTTAACATAAACTTACATTGCAAGTTGAACCCCCAACTTACGACTGATAATGTGAATCCCAAGAAATCATATGCAAAACTCTGGCCGGCAAAATACAAGCTTGCGTGACGAACTAGACAAGTTCAGAAAGTATTGACTCCGTGACGCCTGTGTTGGAGAGGTCTGGTTAATCTTCGGAAAGGTATATGCCCAAATACGGGCCCTAAAAGGATGATGCTGCTGCTGATGATGATGATGATGATGATGGGGATTCCACAATAAGACATAATAAGGAGTAAATGTTGAAATTTTTCTAGATCCATCGTTTAAACCTGTATGTGCAATACATAAATACATAGCCAGCCAGCCAGACCAGCATAAAAACTGAAGAAACATGTTGACAGGTTGGTTGACGGATTCTAAAAGAGAATAAGAAAAAAGAGACGCTGGGAAAATAAGACAGAAAAACATAGCAAGGAATTCTGAAGAAGATTGAAACGTAGATGAGAAAAGTTGGAGGGAAACAAGTTTCAAAAAGAGAAAAGAGGAAAGGGTGATAAAAGACAAAGATAAGTAAGAGAGTTAGGTCAATGAATAAATAAGGTGAGAAACAGAGAGAAAGGGAAGGAGAAAATTGAAAAGAGAGAGAAAAGAAGTAAGCGAACAAACCCAATGAGAAAAGACGTGGTAAGAGAAAGGAAAAGCAAAGGTTATTATGTAACAAAGTAATGGAAATGAGCAGGAGAAAAATGTCCTATTAATAAGAGGAAAAGTGTTACTCTGCGCACTGCGAACAAATGAAGCGTTTCGTTTTATTGTAAAATGCAACGACGAAGAAGAACTTATTCCATTGCTGGGCCGGACCTTGGACGTCTATTAACCCCAGTAGAAAATAACGAAATGATTGCGTCTGGAAGCCATTTTGCCGTTATCTTTTTTCGTTACAGTGTCCGCTAACTTGTTTGCAAACTACGTGCACATTTTAGTTGCTAGGTTTGAGGGTTGATGGTGAAGGAAAATAGTCAGAGTTGATGGGAGAGGGAAATAAAAACAGAATAAGATAAGAGGGTTGGAAGGGATGGTTTTCTAAGTTATGAAGAAAAGTTATTGCAGAGAAAAAAAGTTTATCCTTTTATTTAAAGGGTGACGTTGGAAGACCAGAACGTTTCAGAGGAAGAAGGCACTTGAGAAATTCAGAGATTAACAGCATTATTTGTTATTGTCAGGTGAAATACTCAAGTGTTGCGACATGACTGCCGTAGTTAGTTGAGCAGGCCGTTGTTTGTGAGTTCGATCTTTACTAGGGACCAAATCTGTCAATGTAAGTTTCTTCAGTTTTGGTCACGTGAGGCTTTCTATTTGGTTACTGACTGGACTCCTTTTTGTAAGTATCTGTTCTAAAAGTGACAGCTTTTTTTCCCTCTTGCAATGCTGTTTCTCTCTCTTTCTCTCTCGTTGAATTCTATTAGAGATGCGAGGTGGTATAATAGTTTTGGTTTTAAGCCGTTTTCAAGATATAAGCACAGTATTAAGCAAAATTAGTTTAGTAGAGCTCAAGACCAATTTTGGGAATATTAGAATTGAGAAAATTCGACTGCACCTATCTTCCAAGTGAGAGGGGGTCTGTCTCTCTTGAAAATTAACTTTGGAAAGCTGTCTATATTTGATGATTTTATATTTATTTACTAAGCTTAGATTAGTACAGTCAACGACAGAACCGAACGGATTTATTCATTGGATTGTGTTTATCTAGCACTGATGTTCCTGACAGAGTTATTATCTCATCACCAGTAATCTTGACTAAAAACGGTTTTGTTACTTTAGTACGATACTTAGAGATCAATGTCCTCCTCTTTGTTGTTTTTGTCACAACGTTTTAGCCTGTATACTCTCTGGTCTTTTCATGTCCATATTTATCAACTTTTTGTTTCTGTTATACATTGATTCATACGGAACAGCTCCTCTGTCTTTGATGCTTTGCTATAACCTTTTGGACGATGTACTCCGGACGAGCCGTTTTACCACTCTTATACATTGATCCATTTAGACCACTTTCTTCATTTCCGTTGTTTTTGTCATATATTGTTTATTATCTGGGGATGTCAGTTCCGGAATAAAATATATTGAACTTCATGACCCTGTGCCAGACTTGCATATTTCGCTTTTACATAAGATTTGCATTCACGATTATTCATGTATTCGTTGCCTCAGAGAAACACACACAAAGAGAGAAAGACTTGGAGAGGCAACCGGTAGACAAAGGACATATTCCCAAACATTCCTATGATTCTAACTTCACTCAGAGGACGTGTTATCCAATGAGACGAAAATCAAATTCAAACATTTTTGTATCAGCTAAATCATTCCAACTGGCGTTCTCTCATTAGCTGTGAATACCGACTCGCTCAGCCAGGCCCGAACCCCTGACCTCAAATTTCCTCTCATCGCCTGTACGTCTTCTTCTCCCTAATAACTCGGGCGCACTACTTTTCCGTGAGTTGTTTCGCCCTCCCAGGTCACCTTTCCAGCATCAGCACTCAACTCGTCGACCCGTGCCCCCTTTTCCTATCTGAACATACTTCTAGTGAAGCGCTTCTAAAAAGCCCGGCTGGGAAAGGGCGAAGACAGTTGCACTCATGTGTCCATTTCAGAAAGGATACTTTAACTTTCACTTTCACTTTCACTATCCTCACCTATTTCATTTCTCCTTTAATTTTCTTATATGCCTCTTATTTTCCTCCAACCTGACGCTTTGGCGCGTTTTAGCCTTTTTCAGTCTTTCCTCTTCTCTTACTCGTTTCTTCTTTTTTTATTTTCTCTTTTCTCGCCTTTTCATTCGACTTGCTATACTTTCTTTTTTTCTTATTTTAAACTAATATTGTCTTATCTTTTTTCTCTATCATGATTTCATATCCTTCGTCACCCTTACATTTTCATCATTGCTTTCTCCACCTTTAACTTTATTTCCTTCTGGACTTTTTTTCTTTCTTATTTTCTTCACATTCTCACTTTCTTTCTCCTCTAAATTTTCATTTTCTCTCTCTTTTCCAACACTCTCCGTTATCACACACACCGTGGATTCTTTTGGGCTCTCTTTTTTTCTCCATTCTCTCCTTTTACAACTCAAATCCTATCCATAAGTTTCTTTGATTAACGCTTATTCTTTTTTATCACCCTATTTTTTCTGCATTGTTCTTCTTGTCAACCTCTCAAGTACCTCTTACTCTTTCCTTTACTCTCTCTCTCTCTCTCTCATTCTCTCTCTCTCTCTCTCTCTCTCTCTGTACGTATGTGCTCACTTGCGTAGGCGTGTGTTTACGTCTATTTCTCTCCTGTTTTCTTCTCTATTCCTCTATTCAAACATCTGACCCTTCTCCTTCTTTGCACTCCCATCCTTCATCTTGCTCCCTGTATCTTTTTACCCTTTTGTTTCTTCTCAACCCTTCCCCACTTATCTTTTTTTTTTTTACCCTTTACGTCTATCTACCTTCTTTGTCAACATCTTTTTACCCTTCCCTTGTACTTTCCTGCATAATACTCCAGCCACACTGGGCCCCATTTCCAACCATCCTTCCCCTCCGACACACACTCACCCCATGGACGTCCTGACTCCTTAGCTTAACTAGCGACCACTGCGCACATTCAGTGAGGGTGAACGTTTAGTTCCACATGAGCGATTCCTGGGCCAATTTGGCAAGAAGTATAGAGACGTCGGCAGCTGATGGTGACATGACTGCATTAGACGCCATTTGGTGAGTGCTAGAGTTTGCAGTCAAGAACGACGATGATGTGCGTCCGCCAGTGTCTTCATGGATGTACGCCCGACAAATGGTCTCTTAAGGAGCGAGCACTTTCGTTTCCTTCATTCTTTTTTTTTCCCCAATTTTCACTCTGTTCTTTTTTCAGTTTGTTCAGTAATTTTTATCCTTCATTACTTTCGTTCTCTTTTTTTCTCATTCCTCCATTCTTCTCGTTTAATTTTGTTTCCGTTTACTCTTTCATTTTTTTTTTTTTTTGCTTTAGTCTTCTTTTCTTTTTTTCTTTTTTCTACCTTTCCTTATTTACTTATTCTTTTTTTTTCTTTCTTTGATTTTCTTATTTCGATCTTTTGTTTCACTTTTTCTCTTAACCCATTAACTGTGGAAGTAGGCAAGTGTAATAGTCATCCATTGTACAATAAAAGCCATTGTCGATTGCAAGTTATCGACTGTAATTTGTAGCCTTCTTTCTGTCCAAATTTCTGAAACAAGCCTCTTTTCGTTGCTATTATACATTGATTCAGTTGGACCAATCTCCTCATCTTTAATGTTTCTGTCACAACGATTCAAATGGTTTACTCCCCCTTCCTTCGTTCAGTCCGAATTTTCGAAAAGAGATTTTGTTACTATTATACATTGACATCATATTTAATAATCATAGTTTTTTACTGGCCAAAATAAAGTTTTGAATCATTAAAAGCGACACAATTTTGTTGTGCCAACATTCCAAGTGAGTGTGGCGTCTGGTATCTTTATAAAGTAAGCATTTAAAATATTGGCATTTATATACTTATTAAGCTTAGCTCAATACAGCACACGATCAAATTGTAAGAAACGTGGGTACCATTACCCTGGTATCCATCAGTGGGGATCTTGAATTCTGATTTTATATAATTATATATATAATCATAGATTGCGTTATATTATATTGAAACTTTTATTTTAAATGATATCCCGTTATCACACGGTGAATGTATCGTTTGGCCAAGACAGCGTAAATAGTATTTTAAAAAATAAAAGAAAATGAGACTGCTGCAGGAACTAAACCAGCGTCCGATAGGATAGCAACTTCAACGGCTTATATAATATAACACAATTTATAAACAATCTGTCGGATCATGTATATATTTGTTAACATAATTGTTGCGTTGAAAGAAACAAATAGAGCGGATATAGACCGAGAATTAGCAAAAACGAAAATTTGGAGTTGGGATTGTTATTTGAGTTTTTGCATTACCGATGGATGTTTAGCTTCATAGTTAGAGCAACACTAAATTGAAACGGCTACCCTATTGGTGGCAGCCCCATTTTCTTTATACTATTTACTCTGTCTTGGCCAAGTGATATATTTGAGTGATACAACAGCGTACATTAATTCCGTTGATATACATTATAAAGTCATACAAGAATATTTATCAATTCAGTTACACACACAGCAGATGTTTAATCATACACGTAGGAATACAATGCATACATCTGTATGTCAGTGTGGAACTGTTTATGATGAGGCTGCAATTCTACCGATGTGTCTTGATACGTTGAAGAAACCTGGGCGTTATTTTACGGTGCTGTTCGTTGCAATTAGTGTTATTGTGTTTTTTTGGAGATCGAAGCTGTAATCTCTAAGCGATGTTAAACTAATGCGTTTTTCTGACAGTCTTTTATAAGGGCACATCGGTGTTTATATTTCTGATTTTCAATATTTCTAGATGTCTTACTGATGTAGATTTTTAGGAAGTTGTTGTACGGTTTTTGGTATGTTCTTTCTTCAGGAGGGAAACTGCTCAATAGTTTCCGATTTATATCGGGGTGGTTTTTGATGTTTTAGTCGCAATTTGTCCACCGAATTGTGTTAGGCGTTTATAACATATATAACTCCACCACTGAAAGTAACCCCCTTTATTTTCTCCACACACTGAAAATGTAAATAAATAGTTATTCCCCCTTTCTCTGTTTCCTTATTATCTTTAAAATTATTCGCAATTGCGTCGGATATAACAGTTTTATGGACACCCCATTGACAAAATGCAAATCCACCAAATAGATACATAATTAGACTAATTAGAGTGTACTCAACTTGCTGCTGAGTATACAGGGAAATTCATTCTGATAAAGAGTTCCCTGCACTCTTTGCTTTCGCCCAGGACCTTCTATGTGTGGGGCAGACGCGCTAACCATTACACTATCCAAGAGGACTAGTCCAACAGATTTTCCTCTACGAGTCCTCGTTTGCGTTTCAAACCCGAAGTGCGAACATTCCACTTTTCTGCAACAAAATATTTCCGCTCACAATCGAGATTCATTAAGAGTTTATTAGATTTTGAATCCAATCAGTGATTTCGGACGACTCCAACGAACATTGTGATCCTTGATGTACTTCTGTCTTCCTGTGCGCATGCATAGACTCATCATACTATTACATTGTGTGTTTAGAAGCATCGACACATGTGCAATCAAGTATGCGTGTAAACACCAAAAGAAGCGTTAAAATCACAAGTAGAGTGACAAGGAATACCCGAAAAAGATAGGTGTAATAATTCCTATCAATTCCTTTATCAATCATTATTTATCGGAGCCGGGTTCATGTTTTGTCAGATACACACAACAACACCTTTCAATGTAAACTAAACAACACATTGTAGGTTTTACTGAGAAGAGCGGCGATACTAATTCTCTCCTGAAGTCAGAAGTGTTTTTATACTGTTTATATTTGATTTTTTTTTTCATTTTACTTGAATTAAATGGTATGTTTATTCATTATAAACACCGTAAAACTTTATTTTTTTTCTCAGGGTTACTGGTGGCTTTCACTGGAGATCACGTTCCTAGTTCCTCCAATTTCTTACCCAAGTTCTTGGAGGCTTTTCACAGGACTCCGGTCACTGTTGGCACTGCCGTCTACTTCATGTTCCACAATTTCTTCAGCTTACTTGTCCAAGTTTTCACTTTCTTTATGACTACCATCATCATTTTTATCATTATTATTAGTTGCTGTGGTGGTGGGGTGTGAACCGGAGGAAGTGACGTTTTAGAAACGGATATAGTTGTATCAGACCTACCATTCATTTTCTTCTCTTTACTCACAATAACTTGATCTGGTCTTCTGGACTTGATTGGCTGATCCATTTGAATCTCAGAGCTTCAAAGAATTTCATGCTTTCCATTCTCAAAGGCAGAGTCAGGTTTGTTCATATACCATTGGTTTGTAAGGTCAAATCCTAGTTGCTTACGCAGTCATTCTTCTTCTGTCTATACCCTCTTATAAACTGCCAACCAAAACTGTTGATATCAACTAAAACATTTGAAAATTTAGCTCTAAAACCAAAACCTATGCAAAATACCCAGGAATAAATCATTCTAAAAGAAAGAAAGGAAAGCTCGCTAAGTAGCACAATATATTGAGCAAAAAGATATCAGATATTTCTTAGGAACCATAAGCAAGCTCAAATGGCAACGGGCAGGCCATGTAGCGAGAATATCGAATAACCGCTGGCAACAGCGGTTCAGAAGGTGAGCTCCTCGAGATAATAAGTGAAATTATGAAGGATAGATGGTGTGATTTTCTGGTTAAATTTAGAATATTTTAGCAAAGTGACGTTAAGGAATGAAAATCTGACAGGCCTCGGGGAAAGCTCGTGTCACACAACGGACTGCGATGTCTACTTGGTTATAGTAGAAACAGTACTGTAGTAATGGTGATCGTGTTGGTCAACATCGTCTTAGTCCTACTATTTGACATTATTACTACTGCTACTTGTAGTCGTAATACTACTGCTAGTAATGGTACTACTCTTTTATTGAGAATATATAATGGCAGTCACAGTACTTAAGTGGGTCGTGTTTGGTCAATTGTTTTTTATTATGTTCATCTTATCATTGCTACTGCAACTATTGAAGTGAGATTTCAGATAGCTGTTCACTGAAATTAGTCATCATTATGTATATATGTATTTATATATATATATATATATATGTGTGTGTGTGTGTGTGTGCTAGTGTGCATACATGCATATGTAGGTATGTTACTTTATCTATCACAACTTGCATTATCAGTTGCTACAACTCTTTATCCGACTTTCTTTCTTTTTAATACCCTACTCCTTTTCACCAATCATTTCCATTCTCTCTCTTTCTCTCTCTTTCTCAGTATCTTCAACATCTATTTTCTGTCATACAATTTACTTGCTGAGTTATCTTGGGAAAAAGTAGTAACACGCAAATTGCGTACATATATTCTCTCTCTCTCTCTCTCTCTCTCTCTCTCTCTCTCTCTCTCTCTCTCTCTCTCTCTCTCTCTCTGATATTTCTTCTCAAACAATTGACTTTTCACTTCCAAGGATTTTTATTCAGTTATCTTGAAAAAGAAAAAAAAGGGAACGAACAAAAAGAGAAACAAAGGGGGAAAAAAAAAAGAAAACGAATACCCTACTTTCACTTTCACTTTCTCGTTTCCGGGTAATAAGAAATTTTTAAACAGTGGCCAGACCAACAGAACCTAATAAATATGCCTAATTACCCGCGTTTATAAAGCCACTTCCTTTTGCGGCGGACCACTAAAGTGGACTCCACCCTCAATCGAGCACACCTTGCGCTTTTACCACCAAGTCACTCCTTCTCCCTCCAAGAACTGAACACTTCTGTATCAAGTTGTTTGAATACAAAAGAGGGTTTGTGTGTGGTGAGGTAGTGAGTGGCTCGTTCTCTTTATCTACTTCCCCTCACACAGCCCTCACTCTATGCGTTGTCACTGTAATAAACTTCAAGCCTTGTGTTACGCAGTCCTTCTACCGGTCCCTTACAGAGACCAGTTTGGGAGACCCTCTTCTCAAAGCAAGGTCACCAGGTGAATTCAGGGAGTCAACAGTCGAGGGATGGTGTTGAAATTCATGACAAAGCATTCTCCATTCATAATCTGAGGAACACGGACAACAATACTCCCGGTTTAATATCCTGGCGCTCCTCTAGGATTTAATAAAATTATTCCCTGCCTTTATTTGTTAATTTTAGTTTGCAAGAAGAGCTAGAGTCGGTTTGAGGTGGGTCTCTCTTTCTTCGGGTCCTGCTGCCCTTTTTTCTTTCAAGAAGACATTGGGGATTTGGGACTTCACATGTGCGTGAGAGTGACGGACTAGGAAACAAAACAGTAAAACAGCGCTTATTGTGGGAATGCGTGAAGCTCAGTTTTGGTGCAAATGAACATCATAGTACGATTTTGAACCTTTCTTCAAAAGTGTGCCGTTACTTGAAACGGTTGCAATGTTTGTATGTCTATCAAAAAAGATGATTTTAATTGTATTGCATCGGGTACTTTTGGCCAGCATTAATGAGTTTCTCAGATAGATAGATAGATAGATAGATAGATAGATACCTTCGTGCTAAGAACTCATTGCTAAAAGACAAACAAAATATATTTACGGTTTCCAAATATTTGAACAACTAAGATTGCAAAAATCTAACTTTGAATCTAAAGAAGAGTTGCTTTTTTCTTCAATTCTGTATACAAAGAGATATCAACTGCTTCAAGGAAAAACAGTTTCCTTTTATTGAAGAAAAAAATTCATAAACAAGCGACGCGAAAAAAATAACACTTTTTGACTCGATTTCATGAAATCATTTTTTTCCAATGTAGGACGTACGAAAGGGAAATATATTGTTGGAGTGATTTTTAAACTTACAAGTGAGAAGATTTTACTTTTCGACCTTTTTTTTTGTTTGTTTTCGCTTTAAAACAACCGATGACACGTCACTTCTTCCGATAGAATTTATATTTTCCTCTCATTTTGGAGATTCTCAGTCTTTTCCCCGCATTCGTATCTTCTCTATCTTCCCTTCTTGCCATTTCCCCTTATTTTGATGATATTCAGTCCTTTCCGCATCTACCACTTTTTCTCCCCTCTTTTTTGACCTTTCCCTATCATTTTGGAGACGTTCAGCTCTTTTCTCATTAGCCCTCCCCCCATTTCTGGCAACTTCCCTACGTCTTTTAGAATTATTCCTTGTCTGGGAACTTCCCATTTTCTTACTCAAATGAGTCATAGTCAATTGAGTAAATGACTGAAAGTTACGGAAAGATAACATATTGATTTGGATGATGAAAAAAGTGGTGAAGACATTGAAGCAATGTTGAAAGATGTTTACGTAATGAATAATATATATTTAAATTAATTTATAAAAAGTCAAACTATTCAAAACTTGCTTTCACGTTATTAATTTGTGAACTTGTAAAGTTTTGGAAGAATTGTTTTTCGTGATAAATATTTTAACCATGACATTGCTCAAATTAAAGCAATGAAAAAATCGATAAAAACCTAAAACTAAATAATTACATCAAATAAAGAGACTTTGTCCTCAGAAATTGCTGAGGAACATTGGAGATAAATGTGCTGAGGATTAGTAAAAAATAAATCACTCTTCATAGAAATTTGAAAAAAAGTGGATTGCAATTGTGGTGGTTTACTTCGGAATTTTACCTCTGTAACAGACTATTGCTTTGCCTTTAAGGCAACTTTGACTGCATTAAAAATCATAAATTAGCTCTATTTCTACAACTTCTGATCTCAGTCCAATTTTTTCTTCAATTGTTTATTCTATTACGCTGTCTAGGCCTAGTGATACATACTCCGTGTAACAGCGAGAGGTCGTTTCAAATAATATAATTCATTCATAGATATTCTGTCAGATTACATATCCATCTCTTAATGCATATATGTGTGTGTGTGTATATATATATATATATATATACACATACATGTATATATGTACATATATATATATGTATATATATATGTATATATATATATATAAATATGTATGTATATATATATATATGTGTGTGTGTGTGCGTGTGTGTGTGTGTATGTATGTGTGTGTGTGTATGTATAAATATATATGTCTGCTGTTATACTTACTGATCCCTGATCGTTGAATACGTTTTTGGAATTAACCTACGTAAGTAAAACCCTGTTTCAAAAAATAAATATATTGTATGAGAAAATATCAATATAGAGCACACATATTCTACATAAAATGACAAACTACATGCATGTCATAAGCTGCATAGTAAGAAAAGGGGTGGTGTTTGATCAGCACTGTTGGGGTGTCATGTTATTATATCTGTTTTGTTTTTAGAATGCCTGAAACAATTACATGATAAACATCTGATGACCTCAACAAAAGAAAATCTACACATAGTGCCGTAATGATAGATTATATGAGAAAAGGGGAGAGCCGTTGAAGAAAATTTCATAAATTGCATGAACAGAAATTGGAATATAAGTGACTGAAGTGACACAAAAACACAGAAATAATGATACCCTACTTTGTTTTATATATAAAAAATATTTTACATTCATTTGTGAGCGAGGGGTTATTTTAGTTAGGATTTGTTATTGGCCATAAATAAAGATATGAAAAATACTTACAAAATGAAGGTATCATTACTTAAAAGGGTAGGATTATTCTATGGAGTAATTGGTAATCTAGCCATTTCTTTTTTCCTTTTCAATGTTGATACGATTTTCTGTTCAGCTGTTTTAAAAGACTCATACGTACTAAAATCGATCAATATTATCGAGATCAGCCAACAGAAACGGAACGTTATTATTTTCAAGTTGCAAATTCAAATAGATTTTGCTTTATTCTTCAAAATAGCGAATTTAACTGGTGTATCGTTAAGAAAACTGATTCTATAATGTACCATTTTAGCTGTGTAACAAACTTACGAACAGAAATTGAATCATTATATGTACAAATCGAATCGTAATCATTATAGCGAACGCGAACGCAGACTCCACAGTATTATGATAAAGTTACAAATCGGATAAGAAATTGTTTTCATTCTTTAAGCTAGAGCATTCAAACGGTATGGCTCAAACAAAACACTGGCTCAGATGTGCCGTTTAGCTGCGTTACGGTAACATCCCCACAAACAGAAATCGGATCATTATAATATACATTTTTTGCTGTGCAAAAAATATCACCATTTCTCAATGGTTCTTTTTTATACTTAGGAGCGTGAATTCGTCCGTCTCGAGGTTTAAGTAGTTGGGTATTTACAACTGTTGCATAAATACACGGATAGATATGGACGCCTTGAGGTTGAGTAGCAAGCTGGTATTGTAGATCATTACAACCACTCTGAATATCGACATCACTGGGTGCACTTAGTCGCTTTTTGCCGTACTGAGCTAAGCTTAAGCTTGTCTTATGTACATATGTATATACCTGTATTTCTATGAATGAAGGCAAATATGTATGTGTGTGAGAACATCCTATTCATTATTCGCCTGATGTTTACGATGTCTTTCTTTCCTTTTTTTTTTTTTTTTTGCATTGTTGCACCCCCTCTGTTTTTGAAAGGGGGTGGTAGTATCAAAATTTAATTAGTAAAAAAAACTTTTAAAAAAACAAAACGAAAAAAAAGGAAAAACAGTGGAGAAAAAAATAAACAAAACAGAAGGAATAAACAAAACTATTTTTGTCAAAAAAAAATAGCAATAAGAGCAATCATGATGATGATGATGATGATGATCACCATCATCTTCATCGTTATCATCATCACAACGTCAATAGTAAAGACAAAAAGTAAAATATTCAAATAAAGAGTCCAGATGGTTCCTCGGGTTGGGGAGACCTAAAGAATGGGGGAGGGCTGTTGTCAAATTTGTGGTTGACAGATTTTGCGAAACACCTTAAGTGACAAATGAGAAGTTTAGAGTGGACTGGACGGCTGTGATGGTGGTGATGGTAGTGTTGGTGTCGGTGGTGGCGTCCGGAGGCTGTGTCGAGTGATCATGTGGGACTTGGGGGGAGGGGATCCAGCTCTGCTGAGAGGGGATGAGCTGAGGCAACAGTGGACAGGATGTGTTGCTGCCTTTGGACCTCGCCTGCTCCAAATGGATGGCGACCGCTGGGTTGTAAAAAAAATGGAGGCGTGGATGGGTGGAGGAATACGGAGAGAGAAAAAATGATAGATAGATAGATAGATAGATAGATAGATAGATGTACACTTGATCATTTTTTCTTTATCCATTATTTATTTCTGTCATCACACACACACACACACTTACACACACACACACACACATATATATATATATATATATATATATATATATATATATATATATATATATATATATATATATATATTAAGAAACGAATGTGACAGAATGATTATAAATCGCCTTATGTTATGAACAAATTTGTTTGAAATGGTCTCCCATCATTAAAAGGTTAATGTATCATTTGCCCCAGATAGTGTATATAGAATTAACAATCAAAGAGAATGGGGCAGCTGAACTGGCGCGTTGAAAGAAGCGAACACACTGAGAATAAACGAGATGAGAATTATGGTTGAAAGCGGTAATTTGGGCCAATGCATTACTGACGGCTGTTTAGCTCAATGGTAAGAGCATGGCTACGTTAAAACGGCAACCCTGGTTGTTCGATTCCGGCAGCAGCCTCATTTACTTTAATTGTTTATTCTATTTAGGCTGTTTCGGTCGAATGATACGTTAACCGTGTAATGATGGCAGATCATTTCATATATATATATGTGTGTGTGTGTGTGTGCGTGTGAGTGTCATCCTCAGCCGTCATGAGTTGTTTGCTGGACAAACGCTTTTCCTATCTCCTTCCATGACGATCGTGATTGCGCTAATCTCTTCTGTGTCTTACCGGCAAAAATTTCTGTCTCGTCTCTCCATCTGCTCTTTTCTCACTGCGCCAGCCGTCATATGGGTACGAATCAGTTCATCTTTGGCCTCACTTGTCTTTTCTTCTCGCTATGTGCCTTGTCCATCTCCATTTTTGTTGCTCAATCCCTTGTACTATATCCCTGATTCTGGTCCTATCTCGGATTCATATTGATCTGAAGATTTATTCCTATCATTACCCTTTCCATTGCCCTCTGAGTTTGCCTAAGAGTGGTTCTGTAAGTTTCCAGGTTTTGCACCCGCACGCCATAGCTGGCATGTATGCCTAATGTTTTAAGCATATTGGCAATTCGCTTTTCAGCACATCTCTTACGTAATTTTGCTCAGTCCAACACCAAGTCAGATGGGAGCAGCGTTAGAAGATTATGCTGTGTCAATCTGCTAAGGGTAAAAGGTCTATTCGACTTTTGTCGGGTCTTGAACGCTAACCACTATTGCCGAGAAGAGATGTATAACAAATTCAACTGCGACGCAGGACATTGGTTTCAAACTAGTAAGTAAACACTATAGCCGTATGTTAGTCTTTTGTCTTCAATTCGAAATATGTAGCGTGGAAAATTCTGTCTTATGTTTCAGTTTATTTAGTAACACAAACATCAACCATCATCGTCATCATCATCTGCCTTTCAATGTCCGTCGTAAAACATACATCTGCCCAATATTGGGTAGACCTCTCGATCGTGGACGTTGTGCCATCTTATATTTTGTCGGACAGAATAGTGGTGATAAAGATATGCTTAATCATTATTATACTCCCCTTTGTTTTCTGGAACGCCTACCAGTAAGTCTTTTGGTACCAGATTTATAAAATTCTTTCGATTTTGATCCGAAATATTTTCAACTTTTTCTCTTAAAATAAGTTTTGCTAACTCCTAAATAAATGGTAGTCAGTTCGACAAAGCTCAGGGGACAGCAGTGGATGAATAACTTTTCTCTACAGGTAGCCTCCATCAGACGTGTATTATCATAATGAAGAATGAAACCTCTTCTATTCACTGAGGTTGGCTGTTTCTGTTTAAACATCGAAGCTTTTTCGCAGTAAACTTCAGCTGCGACTATTTTGCTATTGTTTGAAAGTTCCTCGCGGTCAATCATGAGTGAGATTCTGACGACGATGTTTAAGATTGTGGGAAAGGATCCATTTCTTATCCTCGACAACAACTTTCTCCCAAAAAGGCATGAGGAGCTGCCGGAAACCCTATGACTCATAACAATCCACGTTGCTGACGATTCGTTACGGACAGGTCATGTAGGATTAATTTTCCAACCTTTGATACTTTTCCTAGTTTTTTCAAATTACGATAACAGTCATTTGGATAACAATGAATTATTCGCCAAGTTCCCTGACTGTTAAATCAAGAAAGGTGCGGTATTTCAGCTATCTTTTCAAGTACTATCCGTACAAAAATGAATAGAACTCCTGTTACTGCTGAATACTTTTTCTATCGATATGTTGCACCTGTCAGTCTGGGTATGCTTGGCAATGCATAGTACTTACATATCTAGTCTTGCTTGGTGGTTGAAATTGTTGCATATTTCCCACTAGGACAAGTGGTCGTTGTAGCCAAGATTATAGCCAGAATATCGAATGCTTATTTTCTAGGAAGTTTCCAATCTTGATTATATTTAACTTTTTTAATCCAACATATAAATTCAGTTTACATGTATAGAAATGCATTTACCTTATACATCCCCCAGTTATAAAAGTTGGGTTACAAGAATACTTCATTAAAGATGACATGAATAGATACTTAAATCGAAATACAGAATCCAGTAATACCTCTGTTAGCGTTATAGATCCTATAGAATCCAGCTTTAAACGAGGCCGCGCTGTACGAAGTTATTAACATATGATAGTATGAAAAGAAATTGTGCCAGCAATGAAAAATTAAATTTGGTGTTGTTGTTGAGCCTCAACAAGATGGAATGGATTAGCGCTGTGTTTAACATCTGGTGGAATATCACCAGGTGTCGATGTATGATTGCATATTTGTATGTATTTATTATCATACACATAGCACATTGACCCCAAGTGTACAATACACACTCATTTCGGAAACTATCCATGATGGAAATTGAGATATAGCATATCAGCGCTAAACAGGGTAATTCTAAGTGGAGTTTCACTTACCAGCAATTCATACTAGAACACCGAGGATTTTTTCCTGAAATGTGATCTCTTTGCTATAAAATATGGCGTCTTGTTCTGTATAATCTGATGCCAGATACTGGCAAAAAGCTAGTCACCACATTCATTCATTTATTTATTCACGTCTTCTTCTTCTTCTTCTTCTTCTTCTTCTTCTTCTTCTTCTTCTTCTTCTCATTATCATTATTATTATTAATATTATTACTATTATTATTATTATTATTATTTGCGATTTCACGCTAGTTGTCTGTAGGTCACAGCTGGAGACTGAGTGACAACAAGTCTCCTGAGGTCTCTGGCCCTCTTCTCCACACTCTCACAGTCCACAGCAGTGCTGTGGTTTACTGTTTCACACCGGTTGCCCGATAGTTATCGCTGAAGGTTGGGTGACTGTAAGTCTTCTCAGGTCTTCAGCCCTCCTCTCATCTCTCCCTTACCTTTCACAGTAATGCTGTGGTTCATGATTTCACCACGAATTGTGGTAATTTTTTTTTTTTTCCTCATCCACTGTTAGGGTCACTGTTAACAATCAGGGTCGTAGATTTCATATTTCTAGCACCTTCCTCAGTATTCGTGCTGTTCCTGGGAGTGCTGTGGTCTGCACAGTTTCAATCTTTCTTTTTATCCCTAATTCCTCCAATCTCGCTTTCAGTGTCTTTCATTATTACTGGCACTATCCTGACTTTCATGTTCCACACCTCCTTCAGTTCTCTTAACAGGTCCTGGTATTTTTCCAGCTTTTCATTCTTTTTCCCATTTACTCAGCGATCTGCAGGCACGGCCATGTTTATTATTTGTCAGGTTCTCCTCTTCTTGTCTGCGATCACTATGTCCGGTCTTCTCGCTTGGATGGGGTGGTCAGTTTGGATGTCAAAATCCAAAAGTAATTTGTGGTTACCATTCTCCGGGGCTGTCTCCGGTTTGGGCTGGTACCACTTTACTGTACGGTTGAATCTCATTCGTTTAATTCGTTCCCAGTGTATCACCGTTGCTACTCTATTGTGTCTGTGTTTATATTCTTTCTGGGCTAGTTGACTACATTCACTAGTTATGTGGTTTACGGTCTCATCTGTTTCCCAACATGGGCAGCATTTGCTGTTCGTCTGGATTCTGTTGATTTTTGTTTTAATATAGTTTGTTCTGATGCATTTGTTTTGGGCTACCATGATGAGGGATTCTGTTTCTCTCTCCATGGTTCGTTTTCGTAGTCATGTCCATGATCTCTCGTCTACAACATCCTGTATCAGTCTTTTAAATTCTTCGTATAGTTTCTTCTGTTCCCATTTTTCTTTCCTTGTTTGCTCCATTGTTTTCTACTTTTTTTTACTCGTTGGGCTGCTTTGGGCACTCTATATGATATCTTCATTGTTTGCACGTATATACTTTTCTAGACCTACTTTGGCACACTGGACACAGTCCTCTATGCTGATGATTCCTCCGTCGCCTACTTTTCTCTTCACGTACAATCTATCCGTGTCATCTTTGGGGTGTAAGGCTTTGTGCTTTGTCGCAAGATTTCTTGTTCACCGATCCATTTAATGGAGTTCTTCCTTTGTCTATCCAAGGAATGGTCCTGTGTATCTTACAACCGATACGGTCCATGTGTTCATTCCTTTTATAAGGGTCCTGCGGTTTAGTTTGGTCTCTAATATTTTCCTTATCCTCCTAAGATATTATTTTCTTACTTCCCCTTGCATTTCTTCCCGTTTTATCGTGCCACATTCGAGAAGCCCCAGGTATCTGTATCAGTCTTGTGTGATCAATGCTCTAATCTTCTTGCTGTTCAGGAGTTCGATTCTTTCTACCGCTGCGAGCCTTCCTTTGTGCATTACCATTATTGAACATTTTATCATTCCAAACTCCATCCGAATGTCATTACTGAATCCCTTTACTTTGTTGAACTGCGTCTCGAATTCTCCCCGGCTCTTTACAAACATTTTTGTGTCGTCTATGTGGCTGACTTTTCCCTTTACTTTAGAGAATTGGTATCCTTTGTTGCTTTTCAGGATTCTCTTGAGTGGTATCATAGTTAGAACGAATAGTAATGGAGACAGAAAGTCTCACTGGAAGATTCCCCTTTTTAAACTTACCGCTGCTATATTTTCTCTTGTGGCTGTCAAGTCTACTTTCCAGTTTTTGATAGAGTTGGCAATGAATCTCAACACTGGTTCACTGATCTTGAATATTCTGAGGCATTCGAGTATCCAGCTGTGTGGAATTATGTCCTATGCTTTTTTATAGTCTATTCATCCCATTGCAATGTCCTTTTTTTTTAACTCCTTCTAAGATCATCTGGTCGATGTAGAGTAAGTTATTCTTCACTTTGTATTATTATTATTATTATTATTATTATTATTATTATTATTATTATTATTATTATTATTATTATTATTATTATTATTATTATTATTATCGAAGTATGTCCGTTCAAGTGGTGAATGTATGGGAGGGGTCAGACTTTATAGTGCGTGCTGCAGCATTGCATAATTTTCTTGTAAAATAATTTCCTGTCCGTCGTTCGAACCTATGGTTAATGAGTATTTCGGTTATTCCTCTCCAGCATTGTCAATTCATATATTTCATACCTAAATTTACACCCATAAAGAAAAAGTGAGAAAATATACTCTTATCAAACGATTATCCCATGAAAAAGAAATGATCGGTGAAAAAATCATAGATGTAACAAAAAACAGTTGAATAATTCTCAAAATGGATCCGACAAAATAAGAAGAACAAAAGGAATATCCGCAATATTACCGTAGTTTATTTCCCTGGTAGTTTCATGGAAATCTTCAATAGGTTTAAACTTGAAATATTGAGAAGCAGTTCTTTGTTCTTGGTGTCATTGATTGCATCAATCAAAACGGGATATCATCGTTAATAGTGATATTAATCAAAACAGATTTTCGATGCCGTTACGTCATCCAACTATAAATTGATTTAATCTCGTTCTACAAAAAAATTCGGTGAAAAAAAACCCAGATTCATTTTCTCTCTCTCTCTCTCTCTCTCTCTCTCTCTCTCTCTCTCTCTCTCTCTCTCTCTCTCTCTCTCTCTCTCTCTCTCTCTCTCTCTCTCTCTCCTCACCACTCACCAAAATTCTTGATCTATAAACTGACAGAAATAGACATCGTCTATTCGGGCAGTAAGCAATATCCTTTTCAAAATGAACTTGCGGTGTAAATCGCGCACCCCTTAATATCGAAAACTGTAAATCCGAACAACCTCTAACTTGACACGGCAATATAATTATTCTGTCGGATTATACATCCATTTCTTGTTGATATAATTGAAATAATAGTGCAAAAATGGACAGTGAATGAACAAGATAAGATTTGGACCTTTAGAAATTAGACCTACCAGCGGGATATTTAGCTCAATGTTGATAGCGATGCTACATTAAAGCGGCTACCTGTCGGTCACAGGTTCGGTTCCTGCAGCAGCCCATTATATTTCATTAATATAATTGTATATGTCGAGGAATTATAGTGCAGATATAGACAGCGAAAAACATAATGAGATTTGTACAGGATAGTTTTGGGGACTTTTGATTTACGAACGGGTGATTTTGCTCAATGGTAAAAGTGACGCTCTGTTGAAGTATGCATATATATATATATATATATATATATATATATATATATATATATATATATATATATATATATATATATATATATATATATATATATATATATATATATATATATAACAAATACAGCTCAAAATTACTTTTGGGTAGATAATCAACCTTTTTGAGACGGCTGGAGCGTATATATCCCGAAGTTTATTTTTATTTTCACTGGCCGGATCTATATTAATAGGTTAATCTTGAAAAAATTAGGGCTCGGACTAGGCAGGAAATCGACTTATACACGAGAATATACGATATATGTTTTTCTCTCCGGTGTCTTTCATTGAATGAATACTCGCAGTCGTACACACACCCATACACACAGACACGTACCTACTGTTTATCTAACTGTTTTTTATTGTCTCTTTGTGTGTATATTATACTTTTGGGGTTGTTTTTTTTTTGTTGGGTTGGGAATAACAGAAAATGTTATTCATTTGTTTTATTATATTAATTTTTCTTGCTTTACTTTTTGCTTTTCGGGATATGTATATTATTTATCGTCTCGTTTCTTTCTGTCCTTATTTGTTTGTTTTGTTTTTTGTTGATTTTTTTGTTTGTTTTAGAGTTTGTTCTTTTTTTCTATTCTTTCTATACATCCTTCTTCTCTGACTGGGGTCCCTCAACTTTTGTCCCCTCCATCTTTACTCTTCCTTTCTTTCCTTCTTCTTTCTTTTTATTTTTTCCCCCTTTTTTTTCCCTTTTCACACCCACGAACCACCCACGAACAACCCACAGACCACCCTTCTGCTTACTTCGACCACTGACGATTAATCTTGTCATGTCAAATTTACGTTACTTGATTTTTGGAAGGTGTGCACCTTTAATATGTTCCAACAGTGATGTAGCACACTTGTCTTGGCTCGTTACATTTCTGGAACTTTCCTTGCAACTCGAAGGGCTTGAGGAAGAATGGGAAGGAAGGCGAAAAAATGGTCAAAGAGGAGTGGAAGGTTTTTCCCTCTCTCCAAACTTTCTTTTATATACACACACACGCACATATATATGTGTGTGTGTGTGTGTGTGTGTGTGTGTGTGTGTGTGTGTGTGTGTGTGTGTGTACGTATATATATATATATATATATATATATATATATATATATATATATATATGACTGTGAGTGTGTCGGGGGTGCTCGCGTGTGCTTGTGCAAAGGCAATACTGATTTGAATTCCGTGCATTTGTTACGCCGAATTGGTGAAATCGCCAAATTGGCGGAATTTTAAGTTCGTTTTTCTTTTTTTACAAAAAATAAATAAACACATGATTTTGATTTGATCAATAGTTCGTTAATTAAACCGAGGATCTGATACAAATATTTTTTTTTTACAATCGAAAGTTTGTAGAATCAAGCTTACAAAAAATAAATGAATATTTAGTTTTAACTTTTTTTCAAAAAATAAATTGATACATAGTTTTAATCTGATCAGAAGTTTATTAAATAAGAATTTTTTAAAAAATTACTCTTTACGATTAAAAGTTGATGTAATCGAAGTGAGATTGAACTGTGTTTACAAAAAGATTAGTAAATTTTGTCAATTGGGCAATTTCACCCATTCTGCGTAGCACATATACGAAAACTCCTGCTAGATGGAACATTGATATAACGTATTTCGGCTTTAACGAACTCTTGGATCCATCTGAGCTTCCTACTTATTTAGCAGCGTACTTGAAAAAGGTAGTTGAAGGAAGAAAAAAGTTAACATTGACACGTGTTTTGTTTTAGTTAACATCCATCGATTCTTTTTATTTTCTTACAAATTGATTGTTTCGTAAGTGATAAAAACTGACTGTGTCTCTGTTAACTTTGTTTCACCCCAGATTGCCTAAACTTTCATGCCTAAATCCAGTTCGTCTGATCTATTTTCCTAGTCAAAACTTCCCGTTGGTTTTTGGTAAAACTATTTAACTGAATTATGAATTATTTTCGTCAACATACGCAGGGATATAATTTTAGTGATTGTTAATTGGGGAAATTTATCAACACGTAAAAACAAACATTTCCAGCAATTATTTTTTGTAAAAATAAAAAGTGTACGCTATATTCTAATTGAAACAGTATCTATATTTTTTTATGGAAATGTTTAACAATCTTTATTCTTATTAAAACAAAGTTTATCACAATAATATTGATAGATTATTAGTTGTATAGTTTGTCAAAACCTAGAATGTCTAAAAACCAATTTGTCTAAGTTATCATAATGATTAGTGCTATATACGAATTCATCGACGACAAGATTTTTTTTTAAGTGTCAACTTGTATAAAAGATTATTTTATTGTCGAGTTCTTTATCATTATCTGGAGATATATTTGAAAAAATCTGATCCAACTATTTTGTGGAAAGAAATCTATTGGAAGATTGTTCACAATTATTAACAGCGTGAAAAGTGTCATCTGCAAAATTTAAAACGATGTAAATTAGCATTCGATTTTCTGACAAAATGAAAAATTACGAATTAAAAGAAATAATATCCCAGGGTACTTGAAAAAATAAATATTCTATTTTATTAATTCTGCAATTTCTAATATCTTTAAGAATTATCCAAAGGCGACCGAGCGACCGATGTTTATCAAATGCAGCAAAGTATAAAACGACAACCTCTTCCCCAATTACTTCGTTATAGCGATGGTTTACTACACACACACAAACATATATATATATATATATATATATATATATATATATATATATATATATATATAGAGAGAGAGAGAGAGAGAGAGAGAGAGAGAGATAGTAAACCATCGCTATAACGAAGTAATACATATATATATATATATATATATATATATAAATGTATATACATATACATACATATATATACATATATATATATATATATATATATATATATATATATATATATATATAGTAAACCATCACTATAACGAAGTAATTTGCGAGGATGCATCAAGTAGGTATCAACAGAATTTTAGACAAAGATTCTACATGATTAATATTCCCAACTGAATCAAGTGCATTGACTGGGAAGGATATTATGCTGCGCTGAAAAATAAATATCTGCTGTGTAAAACAAATGCTCCCACACACAGTATTTATTTTTCTCAACTCAATATTTACTCATGGTATATCTACCAGTGTACATGTATGCGTCTACGTGTGTGTGTGTTCATGAATAACTATGCGCCTGTGAGCTTATATATATGCATTCATATAGAAAATTTGATGGAAGAAAATGAAGGTAATCCATGATACAGTCTCCCGACCACTTTGATGACTTCACAGACGAAAAGATGTTTACTGTGTATTTGGGAGTTACATAAACTATCCAATAAGAAAAAGAAAGAATGACTTTCTTTCTACTCATATATATATATATATATATATATATATATATATATAAATATATATATATATATATATATGATTTAAGCTGGGTTTATCTGTAAAACATATTAAATAGATACATCTGAAATAGTTCCTGTTAAATTACAACCACACTAATACAACAGTAAGATTTATTTTACTTCAAATCAAATACAATTATAGGAAGGAGACAAAAATTTACAATTAGAATTTTATCAAATACATATAGAGATAAATGAAAATCTTAATTTAAGTTTAACTTTAGTTTATCTGTAACATACAAAAAATAAATACGTGTAAAACGATTTTACTTTGATATAAATCCACACCAACAGGATAGTAACAAAGGATGATTATTACTTTGAATTAAATTGAATTTATGGAGTACTTATATTCCCGGAGATATGGATAAATATGACAGTGAATGTCATAGTAAGAATCTCAGCCTTTCTTCTCTAAATATTCCCGAAACAGGGCTACGGTGGAACAGCTGACGAACTCCATAATGAAGAATAATAAATGTATTCGCAAATAAAATTAAATTACAAGCAACTGGAATCTAAAAAGATATAATAAACGGCCATAAGATAACACAAATCAGATTAAAAGTGGCTTGTGTGACACTCAGTCGTGGATACTTTAACTGTGTATAACAATTGACTAAAGATCTTTTTTCTCTTTCGGCATTACAATATGAAAAAGTTTACATGACTATATATATATATATATATATATATTATCAATCTTAGAACAGCTCACTGTCACGACCTGGTGAGGAAAACGATTCGGTATATTAGGAAGACTACAAATTTAACTTCATTTATGTTGGTAGCAGTATATAATTTTAGAGATATAACAATGCATACCCATTGGCTTGATGCAAAAGTTTCTAGCATTTTCATTTAACGAAATATTGTATAAATTCATAGCATCATCATTCAGTCATTCAAGTGTGCTCCTTGTCTCTTCTATGACCTTAGGTCATCTTTCAGCTAAATTGATTATTCCATCTTAAAAGAACGATTCCCGTTTCGATTAAGGGATTTCTTGGTAGTCTGAAGGTGACAGACTTGAAAAATACGTAGAAATACCCATCTCAACTCAATGATTGTATGCTGCGCCGCATTTGCAATAGGGGGGGGGTGTTGTCATACAAAAAAAATCTTTGATCAAGTTCCTTCCCCAGAGCAACATTCAAACCAGCCAGTTCAAACGACCCAATTGCTCACTGTAGCATATCAAAGTAACAGTTTGTCCGGGTTCCTAAAATCCCGTTCAAAGCCTAGTAAACCAAGACAGCTTTGTTCCCAGTAGAATCCACTGAAGTTAAGAAGTTGAGGGTTGTCCGGATTATAGCAATAATTTTCTTCGTCTGCGATTTTGGCAATTAATTCGATTTCAATCATCTGAGACGCTTATTCAGAAAATGACGTCTTCTATTTCAACCAGGAAGAAAAATTGAAGAACTGACCGATTTGTGTTTCCGTTAGTTTATATAAAACCCCATTTTTGTAGTAAAATTCCGTACTACATTCGGTTTAAATTCAAATTATACATATATATATATATATATATATATATATATATATATATATATATATATATATATATATATGTAGTCTAGAAAGATAAATAGCTTCTAAATCTATATTACCAAAAAACTTTTTATCCAAAGATTTATGACATCTCAGTCAATGATTTCCCAATATCTGGTCATGCAATTTATGTATTTTATTTTCAGCGTTTTTATATTTTACCCAGAATACGATATTTTGATATCATGTGAGAATCTCTCTTGTTAGGATCATTAGTCGTTTACCATGGAATTGTTTCAGGGATGTAAAATGAGTTATAAACAGTTATATTAACGCGGCTCCCCAGCAGTGTTGATCAAACACCTGCTCCCCTTAAGCTATGATTTTAATGTATAAGTTTTATTTAATTGCTTCTAAGGTTGTATCACAATACATGCAGTTTGTAATATATATATATATATATATATATATATATATATATATATATATATGTGTGTGTGTGTGTGTGTGTGTGTGTGTATATCTATGTGTGTGTGTGTGTGTGTGTGTGTGTGTATGTGTGTGTTTGTCTATCTGTCTGTCGGTCTGTATGCATCAACCAACAAATAAACTTTTATCGTGTGTGTGTCTACCTGCCTGTCTGTGTATCTGTGTGAACCAACAAATAAACTTTTAACGTAACTTGAAAAATCAAATAATTCTACAAAGAAAGCCCCTAAAACATCTCCTTCTAATCTAGCTTCCCTTTTAAGATTGAAAAAAAGAACAAAATTATAAAGCGTGCAAAATCATAATTAGTTGTTCGTCATGTGGACAAATTAGAGGGCATGAAATACCAAGTTATTATGCCATTAAGAGAAAAAGTCTACGCCGATGTCGTTGTTAACTAGGCAGGCGGTGGCATCAGACGCCATGTTGGTTGAATTTGACAGCATAACGGAGGGCTTATGGCCAATCAAATCTTTCACGCTCCAGTGATATAGGGCCAACACTGCATTGTGATTGGTCACGGGTGATTGCCTTCTAGCTGCTAAGTTGCCACTCGGGCATGCTCGGCTGCACAGAGATAGAGAGAGTGTTCCGGGTTCATGGATTAGAGTTCAGATTGAAGGAGCCGAAATCCGACAGACTAATTAGGGGCAGGGACACTAGAAATGTGTAAACACTTGACTACAGGGATGGGTCTGTGTGGGAGTCAATAATTGTAAATTCTAGGACTGTTTGACAATCTATATTGTGTACATTAGGGAGATGTGCATTTGTAATTCAACATATAAATTGCGAATGACGGGATTTTTTGCCATTGAAGTCCAATGTCTTACTCCATAATTTTTTTGTTTTACTGTGATTCCATTGCCAGTGCTTTTTATCTTGCAATGGACAACTTGCAATTGATTATCTTACTGTGGACAAAGGATTTCAACTTGCAATGGGTAACTATTACTCATCACGACATTGAATGGATTATTATATGAATTAACAGTTTCTACAGGCAGTATATCAATAATTATGAAGGTTAACATAGCCTGGTACAAAGCATGTAAGGCAGAGCACGATCAGCGTATCAGATTAACTATCAATAGCTTTCAAGAGTAGCTCAAAAACTGACATCGTACTGTATTGAAGCCAGATATTTACTAAATTCAGCCTAGCCTGATACACGACCACTATTGACGTGCACCAAGTGACCCTCTGCACCATTATCAACAGCTTGGGAGATTACATGACAAACAATCGCTTCACAGTCAGTAGTAGACTAACCATCAAGCTGAATAGTTTGAAGAGAGGAGGTCAAGATAGAAAATGGTTTGAGTTTACAAAAAAAAACAGTTGAATCTTGAGAGTACACCTGAGTATTTTTTAATGATGTCACAGTACTTTTACAAATATACAAATAAATGGAGTACATTGTACATAGTACAATGATAAAACCTATTTAACGTGACTTAATACCACTTCATTCTATTCAATGATGAGTGCGACAGAGGCAAGTACTTGGGTAGACTTACTAAAGGTCAGCCTAGGAGCCAGTGTGGTAGATATATCCATCACCGTCAATAGTGGATACACCGGATGTTCACTCAATTCGACTTAGTCTTGTAGAAGGCCAGTAGTAATTGAGTCCTCAAAAGCTCATGATAAACTATCGCTCTATGGCAGAAACATACTAAATTTAGTAATCTTAGACAAGTCCAGTCCCAGGAAACCATAAGAAGGCCCCAGACTCACTTTTAAAAGATTGCGAGATTGGGTCCAAAATTGTCGTCTAACAGCATGTGGCTTCATAGATATTTATAGCGCTTAGCTTAGCCTAGCACCATCATAGAGATTTTCAATGCTTATGTATGTTGTATAGGTATCAAAAAAGAGTAGAGTATACACATTATTTTTCCATTGTTACCCTGAGCTTCACTAGTTTGAAAAACCTCAGGTCTCCAGCCCCTGTCAGGCCCTAAACCTGCCAGATCAGTGAGATTCAATCTGTAGTGAAATTCAACCGGTAATAGGATAGCGGTTATATCCCTAGTCACAGGGGTACAATGAAGAGACCTTTTGACCTTTAGTGAACAACATTCTTTTTCAATATTTTGTGCACTTAGTAACTTTGAAAGCCTGCGTCTGTTATGACTAAAATTGACATGACAACACAACCGCGAAATTCAAACACTCCATCCTTCGGCAATCGGAGTCACCTACAGAGGGCTAAAGGTTGAATTTATAAGGCAGGGAAAACTTTTTGCTCAGCTAACCATACCGTCTGCTGAAGGTCGAAGATATTCGATCCGTTGGTAATCCAACGAGAATGTAAAACGCATAACGCAACACTGTTGAAATCAGCTAGAATACGAAAGGGTTTGCTGGAGATTAGAAAAGATATGCTGTCACTTGATCCCCAAACGACCATGGCATAACAAGTATCTGTAACGATTCAATACGCAACTGCATCATACCAAAGACTTTGAAAATGGTACTGAATGCTCCTCTGCTGATTAAGATTGAGGAACCTCTTCCCGAGACAAAGGGGTTACGACCAAATCACTTTGGATGTACAACGGTTCCCGTAAGATCAACAGAGTTATGCAACTTCGAGCGTGTTCACCCTAGATGGGGGAATACGGGATGATGTAAGCAGAATGAAGCTTCAACAGGCCTGACAATCCGGAAGAGAGTCTTACTAACAATTTACCGAGTGTATCTAACCTTTCCACACTCTCGATAAGGGTATAAGTCAAGAAAAATGACAGATGAAAATCAAATATCAATGATGCCATGTGAGAGTTGTGCTTAGTCAGATGAGAGGTGTAAGGTCTAACATTGCCATGAAGCATTTTATTCAGTTCATGTGGAAATTATTTTTCCAACTTTCTTACTTGTGACGTGATACGGTCACTGATGAAGTCCCAAAGTATCCAGAAAGTATTCAAAGCGTCGTTTGTGTGTCGTTGCCTAATGCTGTCATCCATTCTTCATCATTAAGAACGGGCTTGGGCCTCCCTCAAGGTTTATTATTGGTATGCATATTTCCGGACCTAAACTTATTGAACAAACGCTGAACAGTTTGCGTTGTACCAATGTTTATTCCAAACACATTTTTGTTGTTATCAACAGTTTGAGCAGCATTTTATCCTTATTTGAAATCGAACTTGAAAATTAGTCCAACTTACGAGCAATTCAGCATTTCTGTACAAAAACCTCCAACAAAAATTATACTTATATTTACAGAAAATCTGCAAAACAAAAAGCTATTACAATAGTAAATCTTTCACGATTAACATTATTCTCTATGATTTGGGAAACAACATTTTATATATCACAACCTAATAGTAATTAATATGAGTAATGTCTTACAAGTATTTGAGGTCCGCTTGTTGTTATGGCTATTCAAGCCTCCAATCTTAAAGTCAACGTCATTGACCACAAAACATCCTGGAGAGCAGTTTCATTTGTTTATTGATTTAGTTTATCTATCAATTCAATATGGAACACATAGCGTCATCTTTTGGATAAAATAGATGGCGGAGAGCGTAGTAGAGTCTTGCTTTGGAACAATTTGAGAACGGATTGGAAGAACCAGAGTTCCATAGGGGAATTTAAACAATTCGAACCACAGAAACGTTGAAGCCAACGAGAATCCTTGAGATTTGAGGAAACCTGCATTCCCTTAGTCTGATTCTTTCGACGAATCAATAAAAATCTGAAGCCTCCGTAGGCCAAAGTAGACTATGGGTGAATAGCTTTTAGCTGCTATCAGTATGGTGGAAGTGCACGGTATACATCCCCTGGTTTTCCCTGACTGTTTCCCATCTAAGGTCGACTTCAGTGATCGTACTAGTGCATCCAATACGATTTGGTCTTAAAACACAGTACAAATAAGAACACTTCACAAAGTAGTTCACCCACGTCGTCAGAAAATATGATGGTAGTCTTCAAATAATTTTTCAGTTGCAATTTACTTTTAAAATATTGAAAACATTATTTTGCTGTACAATTTTTCTAGTTTATGTTCAACTAGTATGAACCCGGATTTTTCACGCATTTGCAAAAACATAAGTGAAGGAGATTACTCAATAATCATCTTTCAATATTTATCTCCCTTGACAAATGTTCACAGACGATAATGTCAGCATATGCATAGCATCAGTGAATGACATGCGTAAGATTGCCCTGATCACTATTAATACTAGTATTACTACTACTACCACAACTACCTCTATACGTCTCATTGCTTTTCCTTCTTAATGATAATGATAATAATGATAATAATAATAATAATCATTATTATTATTATTATTATTATTATTATTATCATTATTATTATTATTATGACGACGATACGGATATTATTAATGATGATAATAATGATGATGATGATAATAATAAATATCTTGATTATAATATGCTCTAAAATACCTCTACTATGCCACTCAAGGAAAGGTCGGATTTTTTTAAGAACACCACAATCATGAATATTCATTAGTCTATTTACATTAATATTCATGAGGCATTGATTTTTTTTCTTGGCTTTCTTTACTAAAATATTGTGCAGAACGCCTCCTTTGTTTCGTCCGAACAAAGCCAAAATCGCAACGGTATATTACAAAATGACCAGCCAACATATGCAATGACCTTTAACACTCCCCCTTTCCACTGCCAAAAAAATCTCTTCCAGGCAGCCTGCCCTTCCCACACTATGCAGTTTCTTTGCGTCAGGTTCTTTTGTTGGTTGCATATACACACAGAAACACGTACATTTATACATACAGGCACTCTTCTCACAGCTATTCACACAAATGCACATGTGTGTGTGTGCACACGCACTTATATATGCTTGTATGTGTGTATATGTGTGTGTGTGTGTGTGTGTATGTTCTCAGTGTGCATGCATGTCTGCAATGCGTGTATAAGTTCGCGAAACTGCACCTATACTATGAATATTTTTCAAATATAATGTGTAGTTATACGTTATACGGGATATATATATATTATATATATATATATATATATATATATATATATATATATATATATATATATATATATGTGTGTGTGTGTGTGTGTGTGTGTATGTGTGTGTGTGTGTGTGTGTGTGTGTATTAAGACATGGATATGTATGTTTGATTCGACAGAATGATTATAGATCGCGTTATATTATACGGGAACTTATTTGAAAAGATCTCCCGTTATTATACGGTTGAAGTATCACTTGGCCTGGACAGCAGTCTCATTTTCTTTAATTGTTCATTCTATTTACATTGCCTAGGCTAAGTGATACATCGACTGTGTAATGACGGGAGATCATTTCATAGAAAAGTTTTTATATAATATAACGCTATTTAAATCATGAATAATACTTAATCATTTCACCCGATTGAGAACTATAATAAAGTACGAAACATCAGTTTTGTGATTTATTTTTATTCATTTGATTTTTTATATATATATATATATATATATATATACATATATATATATATATATATATATATATATATATATATATATATATATATATATATGTATGTATGTATGTATGTGTATATGAAACTTGGCCAGCTAATAAGCCCGACTGACCAACAGACTGTCAGTTGAAATTCGTAATGATTTTTCTCAACCGCAATATCATGTCTTCTGCCCGATTCCGCAAGAACTGCGATCTCTCTCTCTCTCTCTCTCTCTCTCTCTCTCTCTCTCTCTCTCTCTCTCTCTCTCTCTCTCTCTCTCTCTCTCTTACAACTAATATTGGATTTGGGCAGTTAATTTAATTTGTTAATTAAAATTTGATTTCCTCTCTTTCAGTTTTCCATTTGCTCATTTGCCCGTCGACTCTTTCTTTGATTTCTTTCTTATTCTCCCCATTGCCTTCCTTTTTCATTTCTTTTCCCCGTCTTTCGCCCTTTTCTTCACTTTTTGATCTCTATTGACTTCATTGTTTTTCATTTTTCTTCCCTTTGTTCAATTATTCCGTCTTCGTTTTTTTTTTCTTATTCTTTTGTTTGTTCGTTTAATCTTTCATTTGACTTTCACCTTTCTTTCATCATTTTCATTTTCGTCAATTCCTTTTATTTCCTCTTTCTTTCTTTTATTTCATTCTTTTTTCATTCTGTATTTCTTTCTTTCTTTCTTCCTTTCTTTCTTTCTTTCTTTCTTTTTTCCATGGCATTTATTTTCCTTTCCCTTTTTCATTAGAAACCGTCAACAAAAACTGTCACCAAAATTGTCAACATAGATTTATTCAGTTTTTAAATTGGTCCATCTGACTGGCTATGTGTACATGTATCATGCCTACAGCCTGCAGCAATGGAGCTAGATGGCTAAATTTTCAAACATTCACTCATTATAATGTTTAGAAAAAACGTTTTTTATTTTTGTTTTTTGAGAATTCATCCCTTAAATAATTTTTTGGCAGGGAGTTATATTTACAATGTTAGTTTATGTTTAATTGATCCCATGGTTTGTGTCTGGCGATATTCACGCTTGTTTTCTGAATGCTTTTTTTTCATCGCTCGACAAAAGGCAAGAGAAGTAACCAATTCATTAATCACCCTTTTTACCAATGTTTTCATTGATCACCTGCGACACAGCATGCTGCCAACAAACGTTGATCACGTGACATTTTCTACTGAGCTACTAACCAGACATTTCTTTTAAATTTCTCTCACCTTGCTATTACTCTGTCTTCTTACTTCCATTTTTCTTTCTTTCCATCTTCTTCCCTCTCTTCATTAATTTTCTAGTTTCCAGTTCTGGTAAAATGTCAGCTCTTCATATTTCCACTTAGAGCTACTCACTTGTGGCCTTTGGCCAGACTAAGCTAAGCTTGGCATTCGCCGTAGATCATAGGTCAGTGAGTAAACCAAAGTATCAAGTTTGATTCTCCCTTCGTGCTCAGCACGTGTAGCCTCATGCCAGATAAAGCTAGGTTTACTAAGTTCAATATGAACAGAAATAAATGTTTATATGTGGGAAAGTAAAAAGCACATTGCTACAAAATCATTGCAAACTTCAAAAACATCAAAATGTGAAGCTTTTGTTTTTCGACTTATCCTCCATTCAGGCCTATACTCTTTTGGGGGTGATTTTCCCACCTATTTTATCTTCTCTTGAAGAATTCTACGTTTTTTCAATTTAAACCATATGAAAACGGCAGTTTTAACATCATCGAGGGACTCAAATCGTGTCAAATCATCTTTTGAACGCAAAAATCTGAAAGGACAAAATCAGGGCTGTAGGGTGGACGGGGTATGGTTTCACAACGTGATTTTCGTGGGACAACTTTTGATACCCCCGAAAAATGAGCAGGTGCGTTGTCCTGATGGAAAATTCCTCGGTGCAACTTGACTGACCGTTCTCTTGCTAATACAGTTTTTTGAGTTTTCTTAAAACTTTATCATATCAAGCCCCTGAGATTGTCTTGTGTCTTCCGAGAAAATTTATCAAATCATTCCACAGGAATCCCAAAACACTGTTACCGTCAGCTTCTGAGCTGACTTCTCTGCCTTGAATTTGACTGGTCCTACAGATCCCATCGAGTGCCACTATTTTGATTGTACCTTGCTCTCTCGATCGCATCTGACTTGTCCCCGATTACAATCTGTACCATAAAACCATTATCTGCTTCAATCTTGTTCAATAGACTTATGGAAAAATTAGCTCTTCGATCTAGGTAATTTTCGCACAATGCTTGCGACGCTCATCGAGCCGAAAGCTTGCTGAGGCCGTGTTAGCTTAAAATTTATAATGCAGAACTATGTGAGACCCGACCCTCTGTTGCTATTGCATCAATGGTAATTCGACGCTATTCTTTCAACATTTTCTGGACTTGAGCCACAGTTTTTTCATTCATAGCAGTTGTTGGTCTCCCTTCTTTTGGCCTATCTTTAAGGTTTTCCTAGCCTTCCTCAAAACGCTTGATCCATCTAAAAACTGTTTGGCAATTTGGAGCAGCATTTTGGTAAACGTGTTGCAAAGTTTCAACGATTTGGGAAGGTTTTCACGCGAGTTTTGTTGAACATTTGATGTTAGCCCTGAACGCACACCAACAAGATACCGACAAGTGAATCAATGGGGTAACTTCACATCAAAAAGACTCGTCAATGCATGAACTGAAATACTAGCAGAAATACTTTTTTTACATTGCCTCCTCTGTGTGTGTTTGTTTTCTTTGCGCGTGCGCGTGTGTGTGTTCTTTAATTCGTTGAAATGGATATAGATTAAGGATGTAGAAGCAAAATCTAATGATCTCTTCCTTTGAGTAAATTAATACCCTTTCAAATTTTTGAACTCATTCTTAGGTTTTGTAAATCGATGTTTTTCCATTATTATTATTTTTGAGGAATCCCTTTAAATAAATAAATAAATAAATAAATAAATATCAACCTTGGTTCTGACATATTTTTGGACAAATCCAGTTTAAGCAAAAAGCCACACTCTTAAACCACTTATTGAAGATTTCACTCAGTAGCAATAGCTTGCAAGATCACCACCCTCAGTACTGCTTTACTGCAGCTCCTTCGGATAATACCAATTTATCAAACTGATGTTTCCAAATACTAAAAAAAGTAAAGTAGTGCCCTTACGCCGGCTACTGCATCAGCCTCTCTAGGCTTCAATTATTACAAGTTTCTCTGTTTTGTCTAATTCTTCGGAATTTGCAATATTTGAAATAGACAAGGAGGCTACAAGCTCCCGGAGTGGCGTCACTTATTTTATCACATGCTTCCAAATACTAATGTACGCGTAAGTACTTGAATTTACACGTGTGTGATGAATTTGCACAAGTTAGGTAAAGAAGTGTGCGTCAACGGCCGAAGGTCAAACCGTGATCGCCTATTAACTTAAGTGTCCACTGTTCAGCCGCGCGGACATTTATACAGATGCAAATCACCGGAGCTGGACATACCAGGCTCATTTAAAAGAAATCAGGATTATCGTCGCTACCTTAAATCACTGACCGGCCTGCTGACCATTCGACAACCTGACAAGTGGGCTGACCATATAAACTCTCTAATTAAGCTTTAAAGGATCCTGAGATTTCCTTTGGTCCCTTTAAGAAGAAAAGAGACCGGTTTAATAAGACTGACCACCAAGAATCTGGTTACTGCGAAACAATCCATGTCGGAGAATGGCGGGGCTAGTGGCGACACCCACCTTTTTCTTGCAGGCTATTATCACTGTCATTATGGCCGCAGATGATCAGTATTTTAGTCCACACGGCCGGCTATTTGTACCTCTGTTGCTGCTGTTGGCGTGAGCTGGACATAATCATTAGTGTTTGACTAATCCTTTTGTTCGTGACGACCGTCCTTGCCATCTGTAATGTGAACTACATTGTATACACACCATACATACACATGCAAATTCACACACACACACACACACACACACACACAAACACACACAAACGCACTCAAACATGTGGGCACACAAAACTCTCACGTACTGGCATATATATATATATATATATATATATATACATATATATATATGTGTGTGTGTGTGTGTATGTATGTGTATGCGTGTATATGCAGACATATATATGCATATATACGTATATATACTTATATGTATATATTAGAAAATAGGGCTGCTGTAGGAATCGAACCTGCAACCGATTAAGTAGCTGCTTCAACGTGGCGTTGCTCTTACCATTGAGCTAAACATTTTTCGTTTGATAACGGGACTTCATTTCAAATAGAGCTACAAATAATGTAATGAATCCATAATTATACTATCAGATTATATATCCATTTCATAATAATATACATATGTAAATACATATATACACAAATATATATATGTACATATACATATGTGTGTGTGTGTATACATATATTTATACACATATTCAGATACATTTATGCATATACATTTATGCATATATATATATATATATATATATATATATATATATATATACGTGGCAGAAGGGAGTAATCGTTGAGTTGGCAACATTGCACCAAAGAGAAGACACGCCGTTGACCACTGCTTTTGGAGTCGTATATCCGCTTTAGAGTACCGCCATGGTATGTCCTAGATATACAACTGCAGAGAAATCCCATGCTTTAGTTCAGCTGGAGGAATGAATATTTGTGATTCTTGTGGCACCAGATATTGGAGTGGCCATCGTCGGCCATCAGAAGACCAGCAACTAATGTGGTCAATCCTCCTAAGGCTGATGATATTAGTGTCCAGCAAGATTAGAATTTACAAACAACGGCCTACAAAACAGTGTTGCTAAGCATAACGCTACAACAGCAACTGATTACAGAAATGATGGATTCCTGACTTTGCCCTCGAACAATATTTAACAAACTAGTCTAGAAAAATCTTACTACTCTAGAGAGCTTAATCCACACAAGGTGTCGCACATTCGTAGCCAAGTTTAGTAGATATAGAGATTTGATTCGTTAAACCTTCTGTTCATTCATATTTTCAACTATCAGATTGTTATACAGGCTGAAATTACCTGATATAATGAGAGCAAAACTGTATTGGAATCGTCTTCATCTGTGCAACTGTGATTGAAGCCTAACATAGCACGATATCTAGCCATTCAGCTTTGCACTTAATTTAGCAGTTGTAGTGAATTTGATACCCACAATTTTTAACACATTTTTGCTCTCATTATATCAGATGATTTCAGCCTGCATAAAAATCTGATGGTTGAGAATATGAATGAACAGAAGGTTCAACGAATCAAATCCCTATATTTACTAAACTTAGCTTAGTACGATCACAAGGTGGTACACATTTGGCTTCTCCCAAGGGTAAATTTTGGCGCTTAAGTTTAATGTGAATTCCACCCTACTCCGTTTAAAGCAACTTAGAGATCTGCCTGTGAGTTGCAACGTAGTCAGTTTTCAATATTAGGGACTGGGGAGAGCGAGCACGTAAGAAAGGCACTGGGATACGTTTTTAAATTCATTGTAAATTTATATTAGTATTCAAAATCAAAATACAATATAAGCGTTGAATCCTGGTATTCTCCCCTTTCTTTCTCCTCTTTCATTTTATTTTCATAATCTTTTTCATCGTTGTTCCCCTCTTGCTTCTTCTCATTGGTATCATTTCTTTTTCATCTTCTTCTAGTCGTCGTCATTACACCAGTTGCCTGGTGGTCGTCGTAGGAGACTAAGTGACAACAAGTCTTCTAGCCCTCCTATCACAGTCCGCAGCCGTGCGATGGTTTGCAGTTTTACACGTGGTTGACAAGTGGTTATCGCTTTAGGCTGGATAATTTGTACCGTTTCCTCCATGTCTTTTTCATCCAGGCTGTTACGCCAATGCTGACAACTGGTGATCGTAGATCTCATTATTCCAGGACTCCCCTCAGTATTCGTGCTGACCCCAGTAGTACTGAAGTCTGCATAATCTCAAACTTTTTTCTTATCTCTAGTTCTATCAACCTCGTTTTCAGTGTCTCTGGTTCCAAGTTCACCAACTACAACTACTACTACTACTACTACCACTACTACTACTACTACTATTTTTATGTATTTGTATATTCACACCAGTTATTACTATCATTATTTGTCAAACGTCTCAGACCGCTCCTTCAAAGGAGCTTCACAAAAATTAATTAACTCTAGTATTTTGAATTTGTTTAATTTTTTACAAGTTCTTTGATGCTACAAAGGAAGGATGAAACGAACCAGGTGTGTGAATATATATAAGGATATATATTTTGTTTGTGCATTCGAGTGGCAGGGAGGGGGGCGTCGGAAAATATGCTCATAAGTGGAGTGAATATTAGCAATAGACCCTGACTCTCGGCAAAGTACCTGACGTAGACGAAGGCAAAGGAATTCGAAGCAGGTGGGTGGTCATCCGTCTCTACACCGTCCCACTCAATCAATCCTTTCCAGCTGAGATGTTAATCTTAGCATCACTGGTACCCCTAAGCCTTTAAGGTGGTAATCTAACCAATCCCGACCCCTGACCCAGCCACCATTCTACTTCTATATGATCCTCCACCTACCTCGATAGCGACGAACAAATACATCGGTAAGCAGGTTGGTAAGTTTTTTTAGTAAATGGACGCCTGGAACCTACTCCTTTCTTGCAGATCTACGTACTGTTGACATCGTTTCTCTTGCGACGGGTCGGATGTCACTTTCGGCGCCTTTTAGTGGGACACACGCGGAGATTTAGGGACTGAATTGCCAGCATTCCTTTAGGGAGTTTTCCTGCTGCAAAAGATATAACGGTGTCTTTCGTCGGAATCTTTGATTTTCGTCAGCTTTTGTGTGTTCTTGAATCCGGGTAGGGGATGAGAGATCAGTGGTTAGAGCAATGAACAGGAAGAGGTGAGGTCTGTAGTTCAGGTTCGGTTAAGGGAGTGACTAACTTTTAGCATCAGAAAATCACACGCACGCATACACATGTACACATTCATGAGCACACACGCACGCACATACGATGAAGGTAATTCCGTGAAACATCTGTAAGTAATTGATATTATCACATAGATGATGTTGCTAAACATTGAATTATCAAGATCTACCAAACACACTTCAAATATTGACGACTTGCAGTTAGATTTCTGAAGTTATTTCTGTTGTTACCTCTGATTTTGACTTTATGTAGTGTAAATATTTCTTTCCAGTGACAAAATACATGCGCACTAAATTCTCGTGTGAATGTAAACGAAACTATCTCAAGGTAATCTCGACACAGCTAATCACTCATGGCTATTAAAACTTCAATATAATACATGATTATAAGTATGATTACATTCCACAAAGTAATTCATTTGCTTAGGATTCCATTCCCAGCTTTGAATTACTTTGTTATACAAACTCAAGCAGGAAATTGGTTAGAAATGCAGTTTTTGAAAAACGACTTACTAGTCAACATGAACAGTTGATTAAGAAATCATTTTCATTAGGTATAATAATAATGTCTTATCATAATATTTATAATTATGTATACAATATCTCCATCCTTCAAGTTTTCAAATATCGTGGGGGACAAATTTTTATGGGCTGTCCTTTCTTATCTGTACAACTCTCGTTGCATTCCTCCATTTCACCAATTTTCACATCTGCTCCGCTTTTGTGTGTTGACTTCTCAGGCTGCTATATTTTGCTGTAAAACAACAGAAATGCTTCTTAATGCAATTAGGGATCACATTGTCGAAGGATCCACAACCAATTCAAATTGTTGGCGGAGTTAACCCCGGCAAAGTGTTGAATGCAACAGGTTTTCATAAATTCATGTTAATCCATGCAAAACTTGGCAAGGTAGACCACTACATCTACCTAAGACAACGAATCTCCATGAGATCCCTAAAAGAGGAGGAAATCAAGCAAAGAATCACTCCAGGATGGCAAGCCTTCGGCAGAGCAAGCTCAACTTTTAAAAACGAGATGATCCCAATAATCCTTTAAAAAAAGAGTATTTAACCAATGCATTCTCCCAATAGTCACTTATGGAGCTGAAACATGGAACCTAGCCAAGAGACAGACCTACGAACTGAGAAGTATGCAACGTGCACATGAGAGAATCATGCTCAACCTTACACGGAGAGATCACAAGACAGCACAATATATCAGGAAGAAAACAGGAGTCCTAGATATCATAGAAACTATCGAAAAACTGAGACGGCAATGAGCAGGCCATGTTGCAAGAATGGCAGACAACCGATGGACATCACAACTCACAACATGGACCCCCAGAGATCACATGAGAAACCGAGGCCGACAGAACACAAGATGGAGAGATGAACTAGACAAATTCAAGAAATACTGGCTCCACGATGCCCATGAGAGAGAATTGTGGCGAATCCTTGGGAAGGTCTATGTCCAACGACGAACGTTAAAAGGATGATGATGATGATGATGATGATGATGATGAAAAAGCAGAACGGATGCTGGTATTAGCGAAATGGAAGAGCAAGATACAATGGATGACGTACAGATAACAAAAGGTAATGTTTTCTGTATAGACTCATGCACTTATGCATTCAGATTGAATGTAGAACAGACGTTTGCCGTTTCGTGGGCTCTACCTACCATGTGTATATGTGTGTGAATAGATCGATGCAAATGATTTTTTTAATATGGATTGTCCCACAACAAGCTGTTTCACACTTTAATGGGGATTATCCGGGAAGATTTTTACACACCTTGCTGGTACCTTTTCAAGTTGATTTCTGATTAGCACTTATTCATTGCTGATTAAAGATATACATACATGCATATATATATATATATATATATATATATATATATATATATATATATGTGTGTGTGTGTGTGTGGTGAGGGAATGGATCGATAATGAATTGATCTCTCCAGCGCATGGAGTTCCTGGGATTTCAAGTCGACAGAATTATCCTATCGACTTCGCTAAAGAAAGGGTGCAATATGTGCGGCATCAGCTTGGCTGCAGAAGCTGTCGGGAGGATGTTGAATTTTGATTTGGCAATCAGAATCATTCTTCTCCTACACTGGTTACCTTCTCTAGGCTAGAGATCCCTTGTCTGTTACTCTATTTTACCTATGACTAGAGGAAGAAAGGATGGATTCACACATATCTCAAGCACATTAGTGCAAAGTGAACGTGAAAATCCTCAACCAGTTTGAACTTGGCTCACCGATTCCATTGACTGCGCTGTTAACCGCTACGCCACTCTTACTCGCTTACTGACTTAACTCCATATGATGGAGAACGAACACGCAATTGCGTATATATATATTCTCTCTCTCTCTCTCTCTCTCTCTCTCTCTCTCTCTCTCTCTCTCTTTCTCTCTCTCTCTCTCTCTCTCTCTCTCTCTCTCTCAGTCACACACATACATGCGCATGCATAGACACACACATATATGCACCAGTATTATGACAGACTAACACAGAATAATAGAAATCTCATTTATTTGACCACGGAAGAGTTTCTCGCCTTAGGGTGTGTCGAAATCAATGGCGGGGAGAGGATGGAGAAGAAAGAAAGAATAAATTGCAAAAACTAAATGAAAAAGTATGATATGACGGAGGAAGGCAGGATGGAAAGAGTAAGAAAGGGAGAGAAAGAAAGAAAGAAACAAAGAAAGAAACAAAGAAAGAAACAAAGAAACAAAGAAAGAGTAAAGAAGTACCAAAGCAGTGAATGAATGAAAGAAAGAGAACGTAATAAATGAATAACAGAAATGATTGAATACACCAAAGAGAGAAATGGAGAAAGAAAGAAAATGGGGAAATCAGATAGGAAAAAATGAAAGAAAGAAAACGGGAAATTTGAAAGAAAAAATGGTAAATTAAAAGAAAGAAAGAAAGAAAGAAGAAAGAGAGGATGTAGAATGGACAAAACAAAGAAAATGCGAAAGCAAAAATATAGAAAGAGAGAAAGTAAGAAATGAAAGGTAATGAAAGAGAGGGCAAATATGAAAAGAATGAAAGAGAAAGATAATCAATAACATTTGTGATAGAAGGAGGAATAATAATTGCAACGAAAATCGAAATAATGAAAAGCATTCATTGACTCCTCCTACAGAAACTTTCAGATACTGTCAACAACAACAACAATAATAATAATAATAATAATAATGATAATAATAATAATGATAATAATAATGACAGTAGTAATAATAATAATAATAATAATAATAATAATAATAATAATAATGAATAAAGTCAATGAAAAGTTACATAAGTATCTGGACCTTGCCTTGAGCCGGGAGCTGAAATTATGGAACATGAAAGTGACGGTAGTACCAATAGTAGTTGGGGTCCTGGGAACAGCTAAACAAAGGATTTGGAGGACCTTGTAGTAATTCAGACGATAGAACTACTGAAGTCAGTTGGAATACTGAGGAGAGTTCTGGGGTAATTGGGAGTTGTTGTCTCTTGATCTCTAGCGAAATAGCTTGTGTCATAGCTTGCGTGAAAACTCAAATAATGATAATAATAATAATATAAAAAAAACTAATTTTCAATGGAAAAATAAAATAGAAATATCAATGTTGTTGTTATTATCATTATTTCAATACAGCAAAAAGTGAAATGGAATACGCTAGAAGGGCATACTACACGGCGACCTCCCGCGTAACTATTTTTAACTGAATGAAGCATGTCACCACAAGATCAAGGGTCACCATTATTATTTCGTTTCTTTTTACACATACACACACACACTCTCTCTCTCTCTCTCTCTCTCTCTCTCTCTCTCTCTCTCTCTCTCACTCTCTCGTCCCAATCTTCAATATCAAGCTCTTTTATTGTAAACCCCCGCTTTTGCTCCTTTTAAGTATGAAAGAGAAATCACAGCGTTAATCGCTAGGTTTCACTGACGCAGACGACATTGGGGTTAATCGCCATGTGAATTGATGGCAAACAGTTTGTTTTGTTGTATTTGGGGGTTTTATAGGGAGAGGCTGAGGGTTACGAGGTCCGATTAGTGTTTGGAAAAATGTTCTTTATTCTTCTGTCTCTGTTAACCTTGCATCAGCTTTGGGTCGAACGCCTGCCGTTCGCGAGTCTCTTTATGGTAGCGCAGAAAATGCCCGCAGGTAAAAAAACATTATCAGGACCCACCTCGGTGCGACGATTGCAATGTTTGACAAGAGAGAGGGAAGTGGTCTGTAGTGGGGATTAGTGGGGAGAGAAGTACAGATGGAAGATTGTGGTGTTTGAGAGTAGAGCAATGTTGGATGGAAGGAGAGGATACAAGTCAGAGAAAGAAAGGGTGAAAGAAAGAAAGTGATCAGATGGAATTAAAGGAAGAAGAAAGTAATTAAGTAAAAATAAATATAGAAGGAAAGAAAGGAGATCAAGGGAAAGAGAAACTAACAAATTGAAGAAGGAGAACAAGGGAGTAGAAAGAATGAAAGAAAGAAAGTACGCGCAGAAAATTTTAAAAAGAGAAGAAAAGGTTGTTATGGGATGAGAAGGAGGAAAAGAAAAAAGTTTTTGAAGAAAAAGCGAAAGATGAAGATAGAAAGGGAGTGACCAACGAAAAATGAAGAAAGAAAGAAAGAAAGAAAGAAAGAAAGAAAGAAAGAAAGAGAGAAGAGGAGCAAAATAGAGAAAAAATCGAGCAAAAAGGGAAATAAATGGCAGAAAAGTGATCAATGGAAAATAACTGATAACAGAAAGAAACAGAAGGAAAGAAAGAAAGAAAGAAAGAAAGAAAAAAAGAAAGAAAGAAAGGAAGAAAGAAAGAAAGAAAGGTCAGATAAATACGAACCAGGAAATAGAAAATGAAGAGAAAGAAACGTTGATTGAAATGAGAAAAGAAAAACTCGATAAAAAAAATCAAAGAATGAGTTAGACGTAGGGAAGGAAAAAGTGAAAGAAAGAAAACAAAGAAAGAAAGGGAGAGAGTGCAGGATTTAGAGGGAAGAAAGTAAAGAGGAGAATGCATCTGAGACCAGACTGAGAGATGGAATGAGAATGGAGAACGACGTCCAAGAAATACTGGCATATTTCTATTCAAATATAATGAGACCTGCATTTTAGCCTTAGGGAATGCAGAGATGACAGGGATTCAGTTAACAAAGGAGGCAGGAGGTATATGTATACACCAACAAGGGTGGAAATAGATAGATCGGTCTAGTTAGTCCCTCAAGAGAAACTGTCAAATGATTGACGCCTTATGGCAGCATGCCATGTTGAGGATGATCAATTCAAAAACATGGGGAAAAGGGGTGATCAATGAATCAGTAACTTCGCTCGCATTTTGTTCGGTGCTGATCACCGAAAAAATCAGAATTTTCAAAAATCAAGCGTGAACGCTATTGGTTACAAACTAAGGTACCAATTTAGCATAAACTCACTTTGTAAATCGGACCCCTCACCCACTAAAACCTATTTTAAGGGAAACTTTTTAAAAAACTGAAGAAAATTCTTGATATAAGGGATTAAATATTAATGTTTAAATTTTCAGCCTTTTAGCTCCATTGGTATGGCCTATATATGATGGTAAAAGAAAGCAAAATGGAGAAGGAGAATAGAGAAAAACAATGAAGAGAGAAAAAAAGGAAGAGAGCGAATGATAATAAGAAAAGAAAGAATCGAAAGGAAGAAATGAGAAAGAAAGAGAGAAAGGGGTGGAAAACAGGAAGATTAATAATAATAGATATTTACCAAGCTCAGCAGAGTCTGGGACAGAGTCCAGTTAGAGAAATTCGTCGGTAGGACGTTTGTCTGACATCAATCTTCAATGTTGGGTAAACTTGTCTGGTTAGTAAAGCTGCCTTCTGCAAG
>OY735223.1:43154525-43159525 GCA_963457665.1 Thysanoteuthis rhombus
GCCTTCTGCAAGGGCTTCCACACCGACCATTGTCATCGGTAAGAAACACGTACACATCTCGCCTCCCAAATAGGACCGAATAATTTTATAAAACTTAGCTGAGACTGGCACAAGGCTGCAATCGTGGAGATCAAGTTAGGACTGAAGTAGCCTTCTCTTTATTAATGTACATGTAGCGTTGAGCATGAAGATTTCTGACCGATCTTGGCAAAACATTGCATTTTTTAAGAAGTATTGAGGGAAATGAAGAAGAATGTTCTTACAAGAAGATACTCTGTCGTGAGGTTCTTGTTAGTACGTTTCTCTAGCGACTGAACGTTTCACATACAAGTGAGATCGATCTTCAATATCATTACCGTTCCCTTGCGAAATTGTAACAAAGTGTACCAAGTTGGTATATACCGGGTGAACCTAAGTGGATGATCTTCGCTGCTTTGCCATATATATATATATATATATATATATATATATTCTCACAGTGTGTTGGGTCTGCTCGTGTTGTAATTCAGTAACAGAAAATACGTTCTTTGGTAGAAGTTCCTCAACTAAAGCCCTATTCAAGACTGTGTCTGACTATGTAAGTCTGTGAGAGAGAAAGTGTGTGTGTGTGTGTGTGTGTGTGTGTGTGTGTGTGTGTGTGTGTGTGTGTGTGTGTGTGTGTGTGTGTGTAGTCATCAAAGTGCTTTCCATGGCTTACAATTGAACTGAGTGTTTTACCTGAAAATAATGTTTGGACCTCTATCGTTTTCTTGCAACCTTCTAACAGACTATACCAAGTAAGGTAAATACCTGTTGTAGAGAGTTAATTTTCATAATGTTTATTCCTTACGCCACGTATCAGTTAAATCGTGGATTCCATCATATTAGATCAAAATAAAAGTTTGTAGTATTTGTGCAAAATGTTTTATAGAATTTCATGACATCATCATTGAGTCATCAAAGTATTTTACCAAGTCTTATTTAACCTTTCGCCTCCCGTCAGTTAAATTGTTTATTCCATCATACAAGAACGATTCCAGTTTTCATTCAGTGATTTTGTCAAAGAATATTTCGATGACTTCAACTTGGTGGAACCGCTGCTCAGATAAGGGGTGTTTTCGTTCCTGAGTAATGGGTGTTATTTTCTGATTACTCATATGTAAAAGTATGGAGTATGACTTTGTTCCCTTCAAACGTTGTTTTTGTGGTCAGAATAGTGATATTCATAAGTAATTGTTTCTTTTTTTACTGCGATTTTTCAATCTCTTTTTTTATGCAATTGGAAATATGCAAATTTTCCCATGGTCCAATTGAAAATAAGTACCGTTCTTGGAGCTAAATCCGGCTGATTCCTAAGACTGGTCACCTAAAGTTTGGGTATATTGAGAAATCGAAACATTTAAATAAGGTTAATTCATTCAAACTGCCACTCAAAAGGTGTTATTTATTATTATTGTGATGTTTATGTTTGCAACGATTTACAGAGATTGCTTGTTTAGTATCAATCATCTCTATTCGCTACATAGTAACAGTTCCCTGCTTTAAAGTTTGGTAAAGGAAGAAAAAATCAAGCGAAGAATCACACTAGGATATCAAGCCTTTGGCAGAGCAAGCTAAACCTTCAAAAATAAGATCCCATTAATCCTAAAAAGAAGTGTGTATAACCAATGCATTCTTCATATAGTCACTAATTTAGCTGAAACATGGAACCTAACCAAGAGACAAGCCGACAAACTGAGAAGTATGCAACGTGCACATGAAAGAATGTAAGGGTGAGCATGATTCTTGGAAGTCTTAAGTCTGATCGAGATCGAGACTTTTTATCCCCCCCCCCTTTGACAGGGTGCTAGTCAACCAAAGATATTCCTCCACATTAATCACACAGCTGAGGCTGTACTCAATTTGTAGACTGGGTGCACTTGGAAATTTATACCTTAATTGAGAGTTTCCCACGCTCTTCAGTCATACCGAGAATCGAACCTGGGACCGTCTGCGTGTGAGGTAGATGTGCAAAGTACCACAGTATCTGTGCAGACGTTTACTACGTCTTATTCGAAACGAGCATTATCAAGCAACAAAACCACAGATCAAGGGTTATTTATGTTCCCATTCAAATACGTTTAAAGCCTGCCTGGTGTTCTTTTCTGTGGATTATCGTGGAATCCATTTTGCAAGCCCCTGATTTGTTCCTAAGGCTCGTAAACAACGTGCTATAATTGACTAATTGGACAGACAATTAGGAGCAGAGTAAACTTCAGAAACTCTTTTTTAATTTTTCAAACATTATGCGAAAAATATAGCGCTGGGAACGTTTTAATATGCCTAATATGGATGTCTGTATATGTATCTGTCTATTTATCTATCTATCTTTGAATGCAATTATCATATTAATCCATTTAAATAGCACGTTAAGTTGAAAGATTTGCACGTTAATAACGAGTTTTGCTTTTTGTTTTGTTCTACGGGAAACTAAGAAAATCATAGAATTGGTGTAGGCTAAAGAAGACACAGAGCACCATGCAAAACAGTTGCAAAAATAAAATAAAATAAAAAAAGTAGATACTTAAAACAAAGAGATATTTTTATCAAAAATCATTAATCGTATAAATATTGTTTTATCGAAGTTCGTTTTCTATAGCAGTGATTCTCAAGCGGAAGGAACTTGGCTCCCAGGGGAGGGATTTCTTGAAGACATTATTTTATCCATTGGGTGGAATTATGAGAAAATTTCAGTTAGAGAAGGGACATAATGAAATTTATAATGGTTGAAAAATTACTAGACGGCAATCCAAAATTGAGGAGGAATTGATTAAACCCGGATCGCAAGGAGAGGAATATGGTCCGGCACTCTGATGGACCACTGTTCTACAGGTAAATATGCTTCTTGCATTCACGAAGCAGTTTCTGATCAGTCTCCAGGTGAGATGTTGAAATAGACCGATTAGTAGCTGATTTTTGTCGAGTGATTTTCAACTTCATGGACGGAGTTTACACAGATTTTTCAAAACTAAAATGTTTGTTTAGACCGTGAAAAGAAAGGGTGTTGCTTAACAAAGCTGCTATCATGATCGATGAAAATGGATGAAAATAGCAAACGGTCTCTTTCCCCGGGAGATATTTACAACGAATGGGACAAGAAAAAAATGGCGTCTTGTCAGATTCGTCGGTTTTGCATATCTTTTCTTCGTGGTGTTGACATAACATAACAAAAGAGAGGAATATTCATCTAACATTTATGTATATGCAGGACTAGTTAATAACTCAAGAATAGTTTGACGGATTCCAGGGAGACTAGGCATTTTATGACCTGGATTTAAAACCTATATAAATGTTTTATCTTTGAGTTTTCTAAATGTTGTCCCAATAAATATGATTTTGGCTTCCATAAGAATGTATCAAAGATTGGGATCAATTAATCTATACACCTTAAAATTCTCTGTCTCTCTCTCTCTCTGTCTCTCTCTGTGTCTCTCTCTCTGTCTCTGTCTGTCTCTCTCTCTGTATCTCTCTCTCTCTCTCTCTATATATATATATATATATATATATATATATATATATATATATATATGTATATGTCCTGTTAGACCAACAACCTATGGGCCCTACTCCTGTTCGTGCCACTTAGATTTAAACTCTTAGTTTAAATGGTGGGGTCAGTCCTCCACACGCTGCTCTTCCTCTTGGAACTCCATTGCGCTGGCAGGAGGGTTATTTCGCGTACATGGCCACCTCTGTCTAAAGATTCGATAAACGTGGAAATCTTCACCCACGGAGCCCAGCCATTAATTTATTCATGCATTTGTATATATACACATATAAGTATGTGTGTGTGTGTGTGTGTGTGTGTGTGTGTGTGTGTGTGTGTGTGTGTGTGTGTGTGTGTTTGACCAGCACTTTATTATTATCAGTCATAATGATAAACTACCAATCGAACTATCAGTCACCAATCTTCACCGAAGTGGTTCCTTGTGGATATCCTTCCAGATCAATAACTCGATTGGAGTTTCTTCATGTTTCTTGCACTATTAGAAACTGTCAACAAAAACTGTCAAGATCAGAATAGGTTTTGTTCGGTTTTGAGTCGGTCTCGTTGGCCGGCAATCTATCTACATATGGCACGTACGGGCAATACCAATGGAGCTACAGGGCTGGAAATCTTTGAAAAAAATCATTCACTTATTATGTGTAGAAAAACTTTTTGTTTTGTTTTTAACACCCCTCCCCCCCCCAAAATACGTATGTTAGTTTATGCTAAACGGGCCTTTCCATTTGAGTCTGACAATATTCATGCTTGTTTTCGAAAATTCGAACTTTTTTAGAGAGATATCTCTGGATATTTTAGGGTGGCGTCATGGAGGCGAAATATCTCGTCAGCTGTTTCAGGACAAGGAAATTCCCTGCAAGATATCACGTCAGTCAAACAATTTCACTGTTTCGTCGTCACCTGCTGATTGTTTTATTTCACTTGTGTATTCCCAACCTGTAAGTGTAGAGAACCAAAATAAAAAAATTCATGACGAGGTAACTCGTCAGCCGTTGTTAAGTGATTGATTTTTCGGCAATTTTTATTTATTCCTATACCATCAGTAGCAGCGGCAGTTGCAACCATTATAAGTTCATTGCTGGACAAAAGGTTTCCCCATCCCCTTACGAGCGTTAACCTCTGCCATGTCTTACCAGCGAAGCATTCTGTTCCACCTAGTGTCTGGTCTTTTCCTACTGTGTTTACTGTCCCATAGGCACCAATCGATAAGTCTTTTGCTCCATTTGTTGTCATCTGTTCTTATTAAATGTCCTGCTCATTGCCATTTTGTTGCCTTATTGCTTTTATAGTATGGTTCACACTGATCTTCCCTCTGGTCCATGTTGATCCCTTTCTATCTTGTTGTTTCTGGCATTGCTCTTTCCCAGGGTCTCTGTGCAGTTCATAATTGGTTCATCAATTTTCATGTCTCGCATCCATAAATACATAGCATCCATTTATACATAGGTTGTTATATTTTTAATATAAAAACTCATCC
>OY735223.1:43164525-43217025 GCA_963457665.1 Thysanoteuthis rhombus
AGATGCTGATGATGATGATGTAAACATCGTTGATTCGAAATGAGGAATAAGCCTCCAGACTTATTTAAGATCTAATGCTGTTTACTCAACAGCAAGACATGTTCTGATTCCTGGTAAGCCACGATGATAGATGTAGAAAAAAGTGGTTTGGAACGAATGAAATCCACTTTCTTAAAATTACTCTACGTGCCCAGACAGTGACACCAAAATGGTTGCTCATCGTCTTGGTCTGGCACCTCTTATGATCTGAACAAAATTACAAACGTATACTTGTAGCTCTCACACTAATGTTCACGGATGACGTTGCGTATCGTGCTATCTCTTGATTATTAATACTGAGATTACTGTTACTGCTCCAACGATTTTGTATAATTCGTAGATTTTCAAACATTTTCTCACATTCACCATTATCAATGGCTTCCGAACAAAATGCAGGCGTCAATGTTGGTGTAAAGCTCAAACACAAGTCCATATCTATTCAGGAAAAGGCAGTTGTGTTGAGAAAACCCGACCGCTGTGTTTTGGTACAGAATCAGAGTGAGATGTATGCTATCTCCTCATCAATTGTTCGTGATATTTGTATTTGTAATATATTGGTATTTTTTTTTTTTTTTCATTTATATACTCTGCCATTTGTATTGGTGAATTGTATCCAACCATTTAATTCCTATTCGTTTAATTCAAGTTTTTCTACCTGTCCTGATGCTTTGAAGATACGAGATGTACATTATTAGTGGGTCAGAAGTTATTATTGAATTATCAATGCGTGATTTCGGTTGAGCTAGGCACAGTCTGGTGTTGTATATGAAAAGTGTAACACTGGTTCAAATGCAACATGCATTCGAGGACCCAGCATTGGTACTGGAGGCAAACTCGCTACCGATTTGCCCACTGTATTCGTTATGATCGTGTGTGCGTGTTTATTAAAATATCCAGACCACTTCTTGCATGGGGTTAAATTCAGTGCTGTCGTCACTGACTGAGCAATATCCTAGCGAGGCTAACAGCAGTATTAAAATTCAAAGCATAGAACAGATTTATTGGTTTATGGCAGCTTTTCAGGGAGGCGGTGTCAGAATAATCGCTAAAACGTAGATGGAAAAAATGGAAAGGCAAGATGAAAAAGGTAGGTTGAAAGAAAGGAAGAAAGAAAGAAAAATAGAAAGAAAATTCAATATGAAGAAGGAATGAAAAAATAGAAAGAAAAACGAAACAAACAAAGAAGGAAATGAAACAGAAAAGAGAGAAAAACAAAAGAAAGAAAAAAACAGACAAGAAGGAAGCCAAAATGAACGAAGGTGAAAGAAGAAAAACAAAAAATAAAAAGACATAAAGAAATCGACGGAGATAGTATTATGACGAAAGAAAAAATGAAGGTAAAAGAGAAGAGAGAACACGAAAAAAGTGTATTTGTTTTTTTTGTTGGGGGAGGTTAAATTTTGTTTTTGTTGTTGGGGGTGGGGGCAGTAAAATACGGGTGCTCAAGAAAAAAATAGTTGATATAAAAAAAATAAGAGGAACTTGAAAGGAGAAATTTTTTTAAAAAATAACGGAGAGAGAAAGAAAAGGGTAACTCAAGAAGAAAAAATGGCTGATGTAAAAAGAAGAGAAAACTCAAACATTCGCAAAAGAAAGTGCGTTGCAGGTAAGAGAGATAGGAATAGCAAAACAAGCTCTTGACATGAAATATTTTCCCTTCATTTAATTCCTGATTTTGTCGTCTGCCAAATCGAAAGGCGGGAATGATGTCATCAGGTCAAATCGAAATTCGATGGTGCTATTACATATTCTTTCTTTTTTGTTGTTGTTGTTGTACATAGTTAAATTAGTTTTTTTTATATCTTACATTTGAATGACAAATTCGTAAGTGACTGCTAAATTCTATTTTCTTTCCTTTAACTTCTATTATTATCATTACTATCATTATTATCATTATCATCATCATCATCATCATCATCATCATCGTCATCATCATCATTAGCCACTAGAGCTGTGACGAAGATGGTCCCAAAGAGCATGGGATTTTCGGAAGAAACAAAATAACCACGTAAGACTGGCGAAAGAGTACACGTCCTGTGTTCATCTTCCCACGAAATTAAATTAGATAAAAAATAGAATAAAATCTGTAATGGCGGTCCTACAAGAGTTCATTCTATTTTCTCTTTTTTTTTTTTTTTCGTCTCAGTCGATCCCCTTTTGCCTTTTCCTCTTTTCTTTCCTCACCTCATCTTTTCCTTCTTCCTTTCTTATTCTTTTGATTTATAATTCAAATTAATAAAACTACTAATATTCAGAGATACTACTATTCTGGTCATCATCATCCTCAGATTTTTTGGCAAGGTCCTTTTTTATTTATTTACCTTTTTTTTTCGCCTACCACAGTCTAATAATTGATTGACTTGGAAGCAACTTGATTGCATTTTCCATGATTTAATCAAATGGACGAGGTTTTGTGTGAGTATGTGCGCATGTGCATTTGCGTACATGTGTGTGTGTGATCAGGCGCTTATTCTCCACATCTCTCCCTTTCTTTGTCTCTGCTTCTCTGTCTCTGTCTCTCTGTTTCTGTCTGTCTGTCTCTCTGCCTCTGTGTGAGTGTGCGTGTGTGTGTGTGTGTGTGTGTGTGTGTAGATGCATAAATAGATATGAACAAATTGAGTGGATTGATAAATTTATCTAACTCAGTTTTTACATCAATCTATCCATCCCAGTTTTCCATATGTATATATCTATATCAGTCGTATAAATATTAGTCGTGTATATATATATATATATATATATATATATATATATATATATATATATATATATATATATATCCCGGTCTATTCATATAGTTCATGTACAAAATTTGATCCTAACTTGGTACCTGGATACTGAGGCCTCACACATGTATGTACATACATACAGTTGCTTCTAATTAGTTATACGTACCTTGTCATGCTATTTCAGTTTGGAAAAGTATTTATGGTTATCACCCGAGTCTTGCAAACCGTTGAGAGTTAGCTTAATCCTTGCTGAATAATATGGAGATACGGCCTCATGTCAGACTTGGCCTGCTCTTTGCTTACAACTCCCTATAAACATAAATAGATTGATATATTGATAGATAGATAGATAGATTGATCGATTGATAGATAGAATAATTATAAACAAACTCTGCGATTCTGATATTACTTTTTAACATATGACTTTTTTCTTCTGATACCAAACCAAATAATACAATTAGTTTCCTACGTTCATTGGCTGTTGTTTAAGATACACATCGTTCATAAAGAGGATATACCACTAACCCAGATAGATAGATAGATAGATAGATAGATAGATTCATGCTCATCGTACTGAAACCTACTGGTCCATGTTCAAATGGATAAAAGTGTTGGTTGAATGTATCTAGTCATCCAGTGATCGTGATTTCAATCTTTTGATAATGATGTGACATTCAATTCATACTGGTTCAATGAGAAAAGCTTGAGTGACATCTCAAAGATGAATTAACGAAGAAGAATTAACTGATTCGTGATATCCTTCAGCAAGGACAATTGAATAAAAACAGTCTTTGCCCGTTTTAGAAGGAAAAACTGGTTCAAAATTCCCATTCACATGAAAAAGTCCACCGGAGAGTACAACAGCCGAAATGTGACTATAACAACCAAGATGAGGGGACTATAACAACGTTCGAGACGCCAACCACAAACACACACATGCATACACACCTGCTAATGTTAGGCTGGAGGTTGGATTAGTGTAAGGTACAAGAGACCGGGTTGTAGGAGATACAGGGAAAGGATGTGTGCTGCCTCTGTAACAACTGACAGCAAATCAAGCACTTTTTCTAATTTTCGCATTTTTACGAAAAAAGCAGGAAAGTGGTGTAAAATGAACTTTCGAAATTGAGCTAAACAGCTGTCGGTAAAGCGAAGGCCTAAATAACTGTTTTCACTCCAAATTCTCATCTCGATTATTCTCGATGTATATCTCACACGGTTTATGTGTTACTTGGCTTAGACAACGTTAACAAAATGAACCATTGAAGAAAACGGGGTTGCTGTACCGTGAAAACAGTTATTTGGGCCTTCGTACTACCGGCAGCTGTTTAGCTCAATGGTAAGAGTAACGCTACGCTGTAGCGGCTACCAGTTGTATGTTGATTGCTGCAGTAGTCCCATTTTTCTTCAATTGTTTATTCTTTACTTTTTTAAGCCAAGTTTAATTACATGAATTCATTTTAATTGAGTTTCTGTGTAATCTAACGCAATTTATAATCATTCTTTTGGATCATGTATCTATTTCTTAATACATAACGGGTGTTGAAAGTAACGAATAGAGTAGATATAGAACTACATGAGAATATGAAGTGAAATCAGTTATTTGAGCCAATTGTTTATCCTATTTACGTTGTCAAGGCCAAGTGATACAATGATCGTTTAACGACGGGAGATCATTTTTTACATACACACACACACGTGTATATATATATATATATATATATATATATATATATATATATATATATATATATATATATATATATATATACGTGTGTGTGTGAGTGAAAAGAGACAGAGATCAACGAACTAGATACGATACTTAACAGACAAGTTTAAGCTCCTCTGATTTTCCCTTTTGAGAGGAACGAAATACAAGCAAGAAAAGAAAAGAAGTAACCAATCAGAGAAAGGAAAAGAGAAGAGGGTCCTAAATTGGTTGGTTAGGATTTTAGAGTCACTACCGAAAATTGCCTTTATCGTCCTGCAAACGATATTACTAATTCGATTACCTGATCATCGGTAGAAAGTGAAAAACAAATTAAAGCCGCTGTTTGGGAATGTACTAATAAGATTCTAGATTGATTTGGAGGGACGTCAGGGTGAGGTGGACAGCTAGGGGACAGCATAGAGAACGACAGCGACTAGCGGACAGTTTAAATGCATCGAATTAGGTCCTAATTTACACTGGTCTGATCCAAGCACTAAAAAACATGGACGTTGAGTTGCAGCCTAATTAGGTACTGTTTGTTTTTGTTGTCCCTCTTCCACACACAAATAAAGAAGTTTCAAATGAGCTTTGAATGGCTTTCACGAAGCTGTTTCGGTCAGTACGAAATGAGTGACTGGTCAGAGACAAGGATGGACACGTCAAGTGACCACGTTTGAACGGACTGACCACACGGGTTTGGGTGAAGGTTGTAATGAGATCTTAGAGGTTTGAACAGTGTAGCTGTTAACATCACTGACCATGGAATCGGCTTGTTGAGTTCAAACTTCAGTAAGGACTTTTTTTACGATCATTCCGTACTGATTCCCAATCTATGGGTAAAATGATAGGACAGACTGGTCTCTTAATTTCGGGGAGCAAACCAGTCTAGAAGGATAATGCTAATTCCAAAATGGAGAGTGGAGCCCTTAAGGCCGTTGGATGCTAAACTTGACATCCTTTTGGCAGTACCTGCAGCCAAGCTGATTCTAAAGGTATTCTTTGTGCTTCATTGGCGAAGCCAAGAGGGAATTCTATCGACTGAGCATCCAAGGAACGCCTTACACTTCACCGGGGCTTGTGACCAAGAGGAGTCACTTCAACGACGTTTCATTGTCTATCGAAACAGATAGGGATGAATTTAATGACAAAGGTTTTTATATAAACATTATTTTTCGACTAGCATTTCTTTAATCTTAATTTTTGTCGCTTTTGATCGCAACTCTCAGACCTTCAACAAACTTTTTTTTTTCTCGTGCATTTTTCATCTCATTTCCTTCTTCTGTCTTTATCTTTCTCGCCTTTTTTTATCGACTTTTTTTTAATTTTTTAATTTGAATGGATTCTTTCTTCCCTTCTCTCCTTCTTTCGTTCTATATTTCATTTTTTTACTCTTTTTTTTTTTATTCTGTTCAGTTCTTTTTTAATATTTCATCGTTCTAGACTTCTTTCGGGTCTTTTCACTTTTGTTGTTATTGAGCTTTTGCTTTCTTTTTTTCCTCATTATGGTGTTTTTATTCTTATCATTATTTCCCTCTTTTCTTGATCGCGTTTGATTGTTTCTCCTTTTCTCTTGTTCATTTGTTTTTCTTTGTTCATTCATTCCTTTAATAATTTTTCGTCTTTCTCCTATCTAATTGCGACTTTCATTCATTTTTCCTATCAATATATTTTCTTTTCCATTCTCCTACTTTTCCCTTCATTTTTTTCTGATTTTTTTTTCTTTGATCCTTTTATTCCTCCATCATTCCTCTATTGTTGCCATCTTTTTTTCATTTTCATTCTCATTCTTTTTCGTTTTTTATATTTCTTTTCTTTCTGATTTTTTTATATGATCAGTCTATTACCTCCTTCCTTCACTTTCTTACCATCTCTTTCATTCTCCTTCTTTTTCACGTTTTATAATTATATGTTCTCATCTATCCTGTCTGTCTTTTTCATTGTCTGCCATAAGTATGGAAACAATCAGAGTGTTTGGAGAGACATAGTTGAACACCAATCCATAATACAGCCATGATCACCAGTCTCTTAACGTCCATTGCTGGACATAGACCTTCCCCAGGATTAGCCACACTTCTTTATCATGGGCGTCGCGGAGTCAGTACTTTCTGAACTTGTCTATCTCGTCTCTACATCTAATACTCTGCCAGCCTCGGTTGCACATTCGATCTCAGGGGATCCATGTCGTGAATAGTAATGTCCATTGGTTGACTGACATTCTTGCGAAATAGCCCACCCATCACCATTTGATTATAATAGATTCTAAGATGTTGCAGACTTGTCATTTCCCAGATGTATTGCATTGTCTTGTTGTCTCTCCATTATTCTTCCATGTACATGTTGCATGCTTCTCAGTTTGTGGGTCTGTCTCTTGGTTAGGTTCAATGTTTCAGCTCCATAAGTGACTATCGGGAGGATACATTGGTTGTATACTCTTCTTATTAGGATTAATGGGATCTTGTTATTGAAGGTTGAGCTTGCTCTGCCAAAAGCTTGTCATCCTAGGGTGATTCTTCGCTTGATTTCTTCTTCTTTTGGGGGTCTCATGGAGATTCGTTGTCCTAAGTAGATGGAATGGTCTACTTTCTCCAGTTTTGTGTCCTCGATTCGAATTGTGGAACTTTCATAGCAGTACTCATTAATCCAGCCAGCTTATGACCTTTTCTAATTGTGGAGATAATAAAACGAGATATTCTTGATGGAATTTGTACATATAATACAAAACTTATAATAAATGAAAATAATTCGTGTTTGCTTAAACTTTTTGATAGATTGTAAAAAAATATTATTTATGAGATCCAAAAAATGGATAAATACTATCTAGATGTCTATTTCAATGCCAAATAAATATCTAAAGTTGTTGAATTTAGATTTCAGGATTTCGAGCCATGGTCAGGTTTTTTTTTCATTAGATTCAAAAATTTGATAGGAGAAGTACAGATTATATGCGTGTAAATATATATATATATATATATATATATATATATATATATATATATATATATATATATATATATATATATATATGAGAGAGAGAGAGAGAGAGAGAGAGAGAACAATAATAAAATGATCAACAAACGTGTGTATACGTATGAATTTACTAAGTAGATCTTAGTTCAAAAAAGTGCTCATTACCATTGGCAGGGCAGTTATGAAACGAGAGATTTTTCAATGGTACATTACATAATGTACATTCTGTTTCATATATAGAAGGTTCATTTGAAAATCTTTTTTGACTGAAACAGAATGTACAATTTGTAACCGTCGAAAAAAATCTTCACTCATTCTATATATATATATATATATATATATATATATATATATATATATATGTGTATATATATGTATGTGTGTGTGTGTGTGCGTGTGTGTGTGTATACGTATATATCCCAGATTCAAAACCAAACTAAAATGAAATTATCACCTCTGTCGTACAGACACGTGGGCACGTGCACACACATATACACTCATACATAACCCCACTCACAAACGTAAAAACTACTTGAGCATTGAAATAAAAAAAGAAATACGAAAACTGAGCTAAAAAGGAAATTAGCCTCTTTGATTTTTACGCGATAAACTGATAATTTTAGAACATATTTTTTCGAAATTCTTGGTTCACAGTTCCAAACGGCAGCAAATTTCACAAGCTTTAATCAAATAAACCTTGACGTGTCAAAAGCATGTCCAGCAGAGCTGAATGGTCAGTAATTCTAGTTCCCTTCAAGTGAACATAATCTTGGCATCATAAACGTAAATGCTTCACCACAACTCCGTGACACTTCCATCTTGTTGACCAAGACATTGACGGCAATAATATATTCAACTGTACCATCAACGCTCTCGCCATAAGCACTCATTCTTGTTCATTTCCTGGTGGTACTAAGTTACGAAATAACGAATGAGCTTACTTGTTAGTATGTCAGGCAAAGGGCTACGAAGTCATCGGTTCAATCAGTGAGATTGTGAGATTAATTCCAACTGTTCTTCTGTACTTGATGTACCTTTAGTATCTACCCGTTCTGCGATATTCCTGTGATTTATTTCCATCTCTTATACATATATATATATATATATATATATATATATATATATATATATATATATATATATATATATATTCTAGACCGCTTTACTGCTTTAAACACTATTTATTAAAAAACTTTTACAATAGATTTTTATGTCACTTCAGTTATCCATTTCCCAATATCAATCTATGCAATTTATGCAATTTTCAAAAGTGTTTTCCCTATTTCTTCTAAACTATATAAATATGGTGTCACTTCAGTCACTTATTTCCCAATATCTGTTGATGCAATTTATGCAATTTTATTCAGTGTTATTTTCTATTTTATATAAACTTTGTTATCATGTTACTATGTGTAAATTTTTTCTTGTTTGCATCATCAGTTGTTTACCTTGTAACCATTTCGGGTATCTCTAAATACATTTATACTAACATGGCTCCGTAGTAGTGTTGATCAAACACCACTTATTTTTCAGCCATTATTTTAATATATAGATTATGTCATACATGTTTGTCTCATGTATATATATATATATATATATATATATATATATATATATATATATATGTATGTGTGTGTATATACTATTATATATATATATATATATATATATATATATATATATATATATGTATATGTGTGGTATCTTGGAAAATGCATTCATATTTTGTTTGCGAATAGCTGCTTTGATTCCTACCCAAAAGTCAAATAAATTCTCCCAAAAGAAAGATTAATCGAATAAGACTTTTACACTTTCTTATTAAAATTAATTTTCAGTTTAGAATCAGAGCAATTATTGGGAAACAAAATGTAAATATATTTCTCTTTGGCACCCTTCTCTCTACGTGTGTGTGTGTGTGTGTGTGTGTGTGTGTGTGTGTGTGTGTGTGTGTGTGTGTGTGTGTGGCCATCCCAAAAGTAATGTCAGAATTTATGGTAAGAAAAAATACCAAAAGTTCATGCTCAATTAAATATTATCTATCAATATAGGTTCCATCATTATCAATAACCTCTTCAACGATTCACAAGGTTCATGATATGTTTTTTGTAAAAGACTTCTGATTTGTGGGAGAAATAGTATAGAGAGTATAGGGTAGTTTCCACCTCTCAATGTGTTTTAAGAACTCATCCGTTAAAATGGATCTGTAAACACCGGAATAGCTGATAATCAGATGGAGCAAGATATAGATAGAGAGAATAAGTCTTCAATATTTTAAGATGTTATCATTGCTGTATACACCTAGTATTATCATGATGGAGCACCATATCTTTGCAATTAATCAAACTATCTTTTCCTTCAAAGCAGCGTTCTGTTGATAATAGATATCAGCGGTGATAGTAACATTGGAAGCTACTCAAAGAGTACTGCACCAACACAAGACAATCTCGCCAAACGTTCATTGGACTGATATCCTTTTGGGGGGCATACTTTGGTCATTTCGCCTTCATTAAGTCATCTTTGTTTAGTTATATTCTTGTAAAATATCAAGTTTTCATCATCATCATCCTTTTAGCATTCGTCGTTGGACATAGACTTTCACCAGGATTCTCTACAGGGTGCGTCGCAGAGCCAATACTTTCTGAACTTTTCTACTTCGTCGCGCTATCTTATATTTTGCTAGACAAAATTTTACATGTAGTCTCCGGGGATCCATGTCGAGTCGTGATGTCCATTGCTCGTCTGACATTCTTGCAACATGACCAGCCCATTGCCGTTTGAGTTTTCCAATAGAATGTATGATATTCATGACTCCTGTTTTGTCTCTAGTATACTGTGCTGTTTTGTGGTCTCTCCCTGTGAGATTGAGCCTGATTCTCTCCGATGCACATTGCATGATTCTCAGTTTGAGGGTCAATTTTTTTGTTTAGGTTCCATGTTTCAGCTCCATGGGTATACATTGGTTGTAGACCCTTCTTATTTCAGAGAAAAGAGCCCCCCTCCCCACCAAAAAAAGCTTATCAAAGAAATACAAACTTTGTGACGAAGTCAGAGGTAGAAGGGGCCATCTACAGAGTAAGGGACCAATAAGATAATAAAAGGTAGGGGAAGTTCAGATCACCAAAGCAATGTACAATGTGGATAATTTCCAGTAGAAAGGCTAGCCTACATTTTCTTTTCAGTTCTCTATAGAATCACTATTGGTGAGTCTTTGAGATATATCCTATTGATTTATTACCCTGTTGATGTAACTTTTGAATTCTGTACAACACAGCATTGATTTTTTTTTCAAATTACCCACCATCACCCACAAAAAATTCGTCAAGACAAGGAGTGAGGAAAGTTTAGGTCTAAGACAATATATATTGTGGATAATTTCTTGTGGTAATACCGGCCAACATTTTATTTTCAGCTCTAAATAGAATCACCACTGGTGAGTATTTGAGATATATCTTACTGATGTATTGCTTAGTTTTCATCACTGGTCACTCATCTGTCATAAGATGACGAGATGCATTCATAAATGTGCAGAAAAGTGCAGATGTTCTTCACGTTTTGCTTTTGTTGAATCCTGGGGAACCCATTCTAAGTTACAGAAAATCACGGTGAACTTTTTTCCGAATAGTACGACTGAAACGTCATCTGAACAACAAAAAAAGCTGTTCTTTCTTTCAGTTCTTTTGTTTTAAAAACTCTTTGAATGTTAAAGATACTTTCAAAATTATGGACAATATGTTAACGGCGATTATTTTCTTCAGTTTTCTGCAGGAAGCTGACGTCAAATCTGTCTATCCAATTCCAAGCTACTGGAGTGTAGGAGAAGACAATATGGAAGGGTAAGCAAGTTTTATTTAAGTTTCGTCTGTTTTTTTTTTGTCTTTGTGTATTTACTCGGCCCATTTCCCTTGATCTTGACATTTTCTTCATTTCATTACATAGTGATTATCTTGACCCCCTTTACCTTCTTTTTTCTAAACTTTTGTAATGATTTTCTTGGTGTCTTAATCATTATAATTAAACAACCATAGTCATCAAAGCTGGTGAAGGGGTTCTATCTTTTTTTATACGTGAATATGTTTGCATGTTTGTTTATAAGTTTGTTCGTGTGTTTGTGTATTCCAGTGCTCCTGGCCATACCGTTTTGTCTACAAACTTGAAAATTGGCATCAGTACTCCACTAAAACCCTTCTAAAAATGTTCTATTTGATTTTTATGAAAAGAGGCTTTTATACCTTTTGGGGGGTTGTATTCTGTCAGGTTTATTAATAACATTTAAATTCTCTAGAATCCAGATGTTTCTAGATGCCTTTTTTACTCGATTTTAGATGTTTTCCAATTGAAAACGCCAGTGACGTTATCAATAAAATTTATTCCGACCATATATATTCTTCGATGGAATTCTTTCACATGACTTGTTTAATTGGTCAATTTTTGACTGTGATGGCAATTATTATCATCATTACTATTATTATTATTATTATTATTATTATTATTATTATTATTATTATTATTATTATTATTATTATTAATATTATTATCATCATTGTTGTTGTTGTTGTTGTTGTTTGCAATCTCACACCAGTTGCCTGGTGGTAACCGCTGGAGGTTGAGTGATAGCAAGTCTCCTCAAGTCCCCAGCCCTTCTCTCCTAGTTCTCATTGGCCACAATAATACTGCTGTTTACAGTTTCACACCGGTTGGCCAGTGGTCATTGCTGAAGGCTGAGTGACAATAAGTCTCCTCAGGTCTTCAGCCAATTATTATTATTATTATTATTATTATTATTATTATTATTATTATTATTATTATTATTATTATCACTTCTGATCTCTGTTCTTTATAATCTATTGCCGAGTCGTTACTTGGAGCAAAAGAATGTTGAAGTGATATATGTTTTTTTCCTCAGTTTTTTTTTTTTTCATTCTCCGGCATACCCCGCATTAATACACAACAGATGATAGCGCCCTTTAAAGTCACAAAAGAAAAAATTCACAAAAATCACATAATTTCCATTAATATCAATATTAACAAGAAGGCCACATCAACCATCTGTGTGACTGGTGATACGACATAAAAATTCAATCTTTAGTAGCAACTGATATAGCACCATTATCGACCAAGTTGAAAGTTTCGAAAAATTTTCGGGGACAATTTCTTTACAATTGAACAGTTTACAATCACGAAAGCATCTACAAAGAAAAAATTGTGATTGTTTCCTCTACAAGTCTTGGATTTATTGCAGAACTGATTTGTTCAGCGCTGCTTTCTATAATTCGTTACATACAGTGTATTTTGTGATATCTGTGGGAAAAAAAACGTTTTAAGAAATATTGCACTTTTCTTAAATGGTTCATTTTTGTCCTTGAGGATAACTGATAGCAAATCTCCTCAAAACTCGAGAACTTTCGTGAGGAATTCTGGCAGAATTAAGAATAACTGTTTCCAGCAGTTCAACGATCTTGGTCTGAATTCCGATTTCTTTGAAATTTTATGGGGGTCTCTAGGAGTTGTCACTTGCGTTCGAATAGCTGTAGGGATAATCTGCACCTTACATTTGGTCATATGGCTTGGATCGGGTGGTAATTATGGATCGCAAAGTCCTAAACTGGTTGTTATTATTATGTTGCTTTTAGCTTTGATTTCAGTTTATGTAACTCATCAGCCGGGTCTCAACCACAAACCTGAGCCTAGCCAACTAGTGAGTCTGGACCAATGGAGAGAAAAACGTACAAGGCTTTTTACATATACGGACAATATAACACTTACCCGAACATACTACTATATATACAGAAATTGTTGTATTCTGGGTATAGTACATACATTCACACTGACAAGAATTTTCAAAAAATGTGTGCAGTGGAGGTAATAGCTCTAAGTTTCTCCATATAATGTAAGTTTGTTGAGTATTATTTTGTTCTGGTCTATTTAATGCAGTGTAGAAAGCAGTGATAACTCCTCGCGTTTCCATTCATTTCGTTTTCTTAAGATTCTATCATTTGATGGTGGTTCTGTTGGTTCAGAGTTGAAAGTTTGAACCAGCAGCCAGTTTTCTTCGTGGGGGATGTGACCCTTGGTAAACTGCATGACGGCCGATGTGGGTTTCATTGCATTTAGGGGGTTTCCATCTTATCCTTTCTGGCAAGGGTGTTTTATATTTGACACCACACTGGTGGGTTGCTTCGGGGTAACCTCAGTGCTCCACCAGTCCTCAGCACCCGTAGTATTTCACCTTGATCGGTTTGACCGTGGGTGTGCGAAGCATTGTTTCTGTTGTTGATGTATTTTGTAGTTTCTCTCACTTCTTTGGTAGGCTCCACAGGACTGTTCCCTGTGCTCCGACCCCGATTAATACCTATGTCACCTTTATTTCATGAATTTGTATGTTAACACCAGATACTCGTTGTTTTTTTGAGTGGGGCGGATATCAAGTCACCTAAAATCTCTAGCACCTTTCTCAATATCTTCACAGACCCCAGCACCGCCGTTGCCAAGACAGTCAAAATGCTCATGCAAATCTCCAATTCATTTGATCGTATTTTCAGTATATTGTTTTGGTGATGGTTTCAAGTGCAGTAATCATTATAGATACGGCCTTCATGTTTCGATTTTCTTACTTCTCCGACCATATTCTATTTTTTTGTTTTTTTCCCTCCAAGTTTTCCCTTCCTACCTTCTTCAATCTCTAGTTTGCTGGAGTAGCCACTTTCATCATCAGACAGGTTCTTTTTTTTTTTTTTTTTTTTTTTTTTCTTGTTCACAGTTATCAGATCCAACCGTCTCGCTTGGATTAGGGAGTCAGCCTGGATCGCAAAGTCCATGACATCTTCTTCTTCTTCTTCTTCTTCTTCTTCTTCTTCTTCTTCTTCTTCTTCTTCTTCTCATTATTATTATTATTATTATTATTATTATTATTATTATTATTATTATTATTATTATTATTTCAGTAAGGAGAAGAAAATTTGTGGAAGTAACTTGATCGCTTCTTTCTTCTTTTCTTCCTTACAATTTGCTTGGAGCCTTTTTTAACCATTTCCTTAACCCTTCTTCACCTTTCATTCTGGCAAATAGTGGAGGGAATCTCTCAGACACTTCTGTACTCATTTCCTCAACTCAAATTTTCTGCTGTTACAATTCTCTTGATTCTTCCTTCTTGTTTCAGCCGTATGTAACTTTTCTCTTTACAATCTCCCCCAAAGTCCTAGTATAAAAATCACTTGTCAATACCCGTGAAAAAAAAAACTCTGAGATACATAGGTTTCCGCCGCTATCCTGAAAGTAAAGCGTTTCTACAAAGGCCATTCGTAGATGAAAATGGTGTAAAGCGAAGAAACAATTACCATTGATTCATATGTGAAAAAAGTCCTTTTTTTTTGCTTTCCACCGTCTTTCGAAAGAGTAAAAAATTGGTGAAATGCGGACTTTTAAAAAGCATTGAATTCTGTAAAATGTGGTTGTGTTTTGGTTTGTTTTTTTTTTTTTGTAGAAGAAACTAAAAAAAAATTCATTAACAGTGGAAGAGTCCATTGTTTAAATGGTGGGAAGAAGACATTCTTATCAGCAAACTTGTTACTTTGGGTGGAAGTGTCCATGGTTACGGACAGAGAACCAAGTAAATCACACCGTTCATAATATAAATCGATTTTCTTCCTCTTCATAGTCGTCGTTGTCTTATGTCAAATTATTTTCACTTTTCTTTCTTTTTTATCTTCTTCTCTTCCTTCTTTTTCTTCTCTATTTCTACTTCTCTTGGCCAATTTCTTTCTTGACCGTTTTTCAACCCCTTCTTTTTTTGAGAGTTTCTTTCTTTCTCTTCTTCACAAATTCAGAAAAAAACTCCTTCACCTTTCTTTGATTTGGGGTGGGGCGGAGAACAATTTTCACTCTTTCATTTTTTTTCCTGTTACGATTTTCTTTACCCCTTTCTTTTAATTCGTTTTTGCTATTTTTTCATTCTTTTTCGTATCTTTTTCCAATTCTTTCGTCTTTAACCTTTGTATATACAAATACATATTGACAGCTGCTGCAGACACTAAGCAAAAAAAAACTCACCCACATATTGTTTCTTTGTATATTTTATTTTGTTCCATTTTATTCACTTCGTCTATTACTAACTCTTGCAAATAAGGATGTTGGATAATTCTATCCATGATATTCTGTTAATGGGAATATACTTCACCCCACATTTTCGTTTGCTTATTAAGTATTGTCTGCTAGTAAGCATGTTTTCTGGATTTACTATCTCTCTCTCTCTCTCTCTCTCTCTCTCTCTCTCTCTCTCTCTCTCTCTCTCTCTCTCTGTGTCTTGCACACATGTGCGCACAACCCGATTCAAGAATCAGTACGAATTTGGAATAAATAGTGTATCGTGATCTCAGAAAGTAATAGTGTAGGCCAGTTAACTATGAACTAGGGAGGGTCGTGACTCTGCACTGGGGCAGTATTGCACCCTGTTCCCCATTCTGCAAACACATCATCATGTTCGTTCTCCGTCGTCAAAGATGACCATGGCTCCAGTTCTGAGTGGTGCACGAGCTACAGTGCACCTGCAGGGTCTGTGGGTCATGACTTGTGCCTGACTCGGATTATAGGGAGAGAGAGTTGCACACGTCGTCAGCTTTGTTCTTGCTCTCACCCCTGCTTGCCTGATGGGTCCGGCGTCAAGATACAGTCAGAACGGTTGGAGACGGGTCGAGTAGCAGTGAATGTCCAGGGTGCTCTCCGTGTCATGCCTTATTCTTTGCACTCAACAACACGAGAAAGAGAGAGAGAGTGAGACAGAGAGAGATAGTGAAAAAGAAAGAGTAAATACAGTTTATAACATTCAAGTTTAACTAAGAACAGATCCTCAAATTCAGCGACCTCATAATAGCTACGGAAAAACGGTATTTGTAATGATTGCAATATCTTATGTTTCTTGAAACTTCCTGCTATACATAACTCGTTATTCTAAGTATATATATATATATATATATATATATATATATATATATATATATGTACACACACTCACATATATGTGTGTATGTGTGTGTGTGCACGTGTATGTGTGTGCATATAATTAATTACAGATGCACTAATGAATATTTATGAATATATGTGGTTAGGTTTTGTGCCTATACAAATGTGTATACGTGTAATTCTTCTGCAGTTTTATTGTTAGGAGTATGCAAAAGTTCACATTTTTTCAAGCTTGAGACCATATACACAGTTGAAAAGTTTTGCCTGATACGGCGCAACGTGAGAAGAGATAGATTGTGTTGAAAAACTGTCTGCCTTGAGAATCAGCGTTCGAAATCATGACCAGATATATTCTAAGTTCTTCTATCGATTGATCTAGCGTCATCCTACTGCGCACACACACACACACACACACACACACACGCACACACATGCGCGCGTGCGCACACACGTGTGTATATTGTATCAATGACTGTTCATTGCAGATTGTGTACCCCAAAATATATGCGTATGAAGTACGTGTTTTTAGCTTAGTAGCTACATACATCTGTCACAAAATAGTCTTGGATATAAGGAAATATCTGATCAATACTTGTATTAAATGTGATTTAACACTTGAATATGGAAAAGAAAGTTAGGACCGAGAGTTAATTGATTACTAGGTCAAATTAATGTGCAAAAGCAGAGTCACATTCGGTAAGGAGATAGAATCGAAAAACTCAATTCTCTGAATGGTACATATATATACATATGTGTGTGAGTGTATGTGTGTTTGTGTATAAAGATAGACATATAAATAGATAAATACGGAATGCTGTCCTAAAATTCTTAGAAATTGTGGTTCATTATTTCCAGGAGGGTTGTAAATGTCTGGCGAAGCACGGGAAACACTGGGTAACCTAACATATCATCGGATTAGTCAATCTATTCAAATCCACAAACTCATGTGAGGATATATATATATATATATATATATATATATATATATATATATATATATATATATATATATATATGTGTGTGTGTGTGTGTGTGTGTGTGTGTGTGTGTTAGTGGGTATACATATATTTATATATGTATAAAATGAATTAAGTAGTAAGTAATCTACATATGTATATATGTGTATTATCATTATTATTATCGTCATTATTATTATCATTATATTTAATCTAACAGGATAATTAGGAATTTTCATCATTATCATCATCAGCCTTTCCAATGATTTACCAGATCTCTCTATCATGGGTGTCTCGCAGCCAACTCTTAGCAAACCTTTATAGTTCGTTACGCCATCGTATTTTTCGCCAGCCACATTTTTGCATATGATCTTTGGGGATCCACGCTGTGAGTCATGTCTGGAAAGAACCGTGAAATAATTCAGGCTTAAGGAATTATGCAACAGTTTTTATTTTTGATGATTATGGAAGGACACCTTGAAATCCCCAAAGTTTCCGTGCGTTTGCAAGAACAAAGCATGGTTTGTTTGAGTTTTTTTTTTAAATAACGTTGAATTGCTAAAGGAATTCAGAAATAGGAATTTTCTGAAAGGATTATATACTGATTTGGTTGTATCAATGTTGCCCCCTGCATTCGGGAGGATAAAATTTTAATCCTCTGAGCAAGGATGCCTTTTTAGATCCTAGCAGTACCAATATGTCAGCTAGTATATATACATATATACGTACGCGTATTATATATATATATATATATATATATATATATATATATATATATATATATATATATATATATATATGTGTGTGTGTGTGTGTGTGTGTGTGTGTGTGTGTGTGTGTGTGTGTGTGTGTGTGAATCTATGCTCCCTCTACTTCTTTCTTATTTTCAGTGGGCGTGTGCTATCTCTCAAAAAACCAAACTAACTATTTAAATATTTTACACACGTTCTCCATACTTAACAATAGATATTTTTTTTTTTACATTTTTTTTTTCATTTGGCAGAAATGTCTTCGATGGTCTACACCTACCCCTTCGAAAGAAATAAAATAGATAAATAAAATTAAATAAATAAATACGTAAAAAAAAAAAAAGGAAAGAAAAACCACCCAACGAAGCGATGTGAAAAAAAAAGTACAAGTAAAAACGAAGCAATGTCCATATTTAAATAGGGGAAGAATTAAAGAAAGTAATCGATGGGAAAATGAAGGACGAAACGAAAAACATTGTAAATGAAAAAACAGAAACGTAAAGAAAAATGAATCCGAAAAACGAAACTGAAAATGAAAGGAGAAAAAGTGTATGTGAGTGTGTGGCTAGTGGGGTGACGAATTGTTGGTTTTCTTTGAAAGAGGAATAAAGGGAAAATATACGAAGGAGTTTTTTTTTTTTTTTTTTTTTTTTCCTTTTAAATGGGGATGGTATGGAAAAATACGAATTTTGATTGGAAGAAAAGGGGCTTCGAATAAATGCATGTGTGTGAGTGCGTGCATGAGCACGTGTGCCTGTGTGTATAATTTATTGAAAGAAGTTTGTAAATGGTTATGACTTACTGATCGAAAATGAAAACGAGGGAAAGGGACGAAAAGTTGATGAAAAAGGAAAAAAAGAAAGAAAAAGGGGACAAATATGAAGGAAATATTAGAAATAATAACAACCGAAAAAATGAAAAGAAAGAAAGAAAAAAAGGAGCATTGAGAGACAGAAGTTTTAGGAAACGGTAAAAGATTGCAAGGAATGAAAAACGAAAGAGATTGTAGAGAATAAAAAAAGAAAGAAGAAAGAAAAAAGAAGGATTTAAAGACAGCTTCAAAGGAGGATAGAAGGTTGCAATAAATGAATGAAAAAGAGGAAAAAACAAAGAATAAATGAATGAATGAAAGACAGAATGAATCAAAAGAAGAAAGTGGCATTTGAAGGCATTAGTTTCAAGAAACGATGAAAGATTGCGAGGAATGAAAAACAAAATTGAATGTAGAGAAGAAGGAAAGAAAGAAAGAAATAAGAAGCATTCAAAGAAAGATAAAAGGTTGCAAGAAATCAACAAAACAAAATAAGAAACAAACAAACAAACAATTAAACAATGGATGAATGACAGAAAGAATGAATCAATAAAAGAAAGTACCATGCAAAGATGTGATAATAAAGGATAAAAGATTGCTACGAATGAATAACAGAAGATGGAAAAATAGAAAGAAAGAAAGAAAGATAGAACATTTAAAGAATTTATAAATCTATACAAGAAAGGAATAACTGAAGATAAAAAAAAAGAAAGGAAGAAAGAATGAAAGGAAGAAGGAATTTGGGAGAGAGAGAAAGTAGCATTTAAACAGAAGAGAAGGAACAAGTAAAGAATGAATGAATGGATGAAAGACAGAACGGATGAATCAATAAAAGAAAGTAACATTTTAAGACATTAGTTTTAATGAACGATAAAAGATTGCAATGAATGGATAACAGAAGAGGGTGTAGAGAAAACGGAGTGCATTCACGCGTACGCACGCGTGTGTGTGTGTGTGATTTAAAGAAAGAAGCTAGTCAGTGGTTAAGACTTACTGCTCGAAAATAAAAATGAGATATTTCAAGGAATGAATAACAGAAGGGAATGTAAAGAAAAACGAAAGAAGAAGCAAAGAAAGAAAGAAATACTTAAAGACAGTAGAACTTAAGAAAAGATTGAGTGTAAGAAGAAAAAAAGGCGTTCAACAAAGAAAAGAGCGCGAAAAATAAAAGCCAAAAGTTCATTTTCTCTTTCACTGAATGCTATTGTAAGCTGCTCAGTAAGTCGGAAAAACGAATATCATGGTTAAGGGAAGGGACATTGTCCGTTGAATGCATTTCGGTTGAAAGGTCTTGGAGGAATGGTTTTCAGCCTTAAAGACTTTAAATGAAAATCAGTGATGACGTACGGCTTTAACGCAGTTTCACTAAAAAAGAAACAAAAACTCTCTGCTGAATTCTGCAAAACCAAAACGGAATAAAGAACTTTTAATCCATTTTGAAAATTTTGCCCAAAGATAATTATAATTTTATGTATGTTTTTACCATATTTTAATTGTCAGATTTTAATTATTGAACGAATTTATTATTTTGATAATTTTTTTTTGAAAAAAAAACCTAAGCAAGTGAACAAAATGAAATTCTTTTTTTCTGATAGTGCTTGATGCCACTCATGTCAAGAAAAGAGTGCACAAAGGTTGTGATTCTCACAGAATGGTTTTCCCTAATATTAAGGAGTTGTTGCAGAACCAATAATAGAAACAGTTCTTCCCTACCTAAGCGGTGGGTGGAGAGCTAACATAGGGGTCAGCAAGGCAAAACGTGAATTGGATTTTTGGACCTCTTCAATAATTTCTAATTAGCAGAGCAGACGAACGGCTTGGAATAACGCAAAGAATATGGTAAATTCTTGATCCAGGGATTTTACCTCGTTCTTATAATGAGTATATGAATAAATTTTGAGATCAGGAAACAGTTGGAATTCGTAGATTTTCAAAACTGGAATGTCGGGATTTATTAAGATAAAGAAAGATAAATGGAAAAGTTAAATACATCTTTCCACATTTCATTATTTTTCATTAGCAAAAAAAAAGAAGAGAAATTATCTTTCTTGTCGTCACTTCATATTCCATTCACAATATATATATATATATACATATATATATATATATGTGTGTGTGTGTGTGTGTGTGTGTGTGTGTATAATAAATAGATATGAACAGAGATATAAACAAACTGAGACATAAATACATACATACAGACAGACAGACAGACAGACAGACAGATGTGAACAGAGAGAGGTATGAACAGAGATAGATAGATAGTAACTCTGAAAGTATAACTTTTCTATATGACGATGAAATTAACCCTTTGAGGGCGGGTAGGGTCATATGGTCTATAACAATGAAATATATTGAAAAAGATTTATGTGGCACTGCGTAACCCGAACGGCTGTAAGGGCCATACAGCCCCAGTTTTACCCTTGAATTGAAATTTTTTTATCGAATTATGACAAAATTTGCGTTTCCTATGTATCTTTATATTATATGTATTCTCATCCCTGAAAGGGATAATGAGAAATCTACTGTTTCTATTTTTTATCCTCTTTCATTATTATTTATGTAATTGTTGCTTTTTTTATGAGTTGGCGTAACTTATTATGATCCACGATTCATCATGAATCAGATTTTATTAATGATTACTTATGAACCATTAATACTTCAAAGTATAATATTGAGGAAGATGTGAATCAACATTAAAATGTTCACAGGATTGACTTTCACTCTCGTTTGTTAAGTAAATATCGTTGACTACTATTAATCTTGTGTTTCTCTGAATTTTTGCGATTAGGTATTATTATTATTTCTATTATTATTCGGACTATCCTCATTTTGGTTGTTTTTCATACAATGTTTCGCCTGTTGTACTCTACGGCCTTCATCAGGTATCATCTGGAAGGTGTGGGGGAAGTAACAGAAAGAGCAAACAAAATTAAAACTAATTAGGAAAGAAAGAAAGAAAGAAAGAAAGAAAGAAAGAAAGAAAGAAAGAAAGAAAAAAGAAAGAAAGCAGTGAGAGAAATTAACACAAATTAAGAAAGGGAGAATGAAAGAAAGGAAAACAACGAAAATGGCGGATGAAAGAAGAGAGAGTCAAAAGAAATGAGAATGAAGACGAGAAGACAGAAAGAAGAAAAGAAAAGGAGAGAAAAATGAATTTAAAAGAAAATGTTGAATCAATGAAAAACTTAGAAAGATAGAGAGAAATAAACACAGTGATAGGAAGAAAGAGTAAACAAAAAAAGACAGAAGAGAGGCGGAAAAAAGATAAGGGATAAAAAGACTGAATAAAAAGAAACAAAAAACTACAAAGAGAGTGGGGGAACAACTTGAAAAAAAGATACGATCGATAGAAAACATGAAAAGAAAAAAACGAAAGAAATTACGACAATCAAAGGAAAAGAATGAATGGGGAGAATGAAAATGAATGGAAATAGAAATAAAGAAAAGACAAAAGAAAATTCTCGGCTAATTTATGATCTTTCGGCTAAAAATCGTTCATGTGAAACATTCACATTATTCAAATTTTTTATCTTTCTTTATGCTAAAGACAGAGTTTATATTCATGAATTTATAGATTCATTGCGATGTTTTATTTCTATTTCATTACTCGTATCTATTCTTGAAATTCCTATAATAATAGGCAACAATTAAAAAATGATTTGTTTTTACGGTCTTCACCATCGAACATCCATAGTTTTTATTGTTGCTATTATTATTATTATTATTATTATTATTATTATTATTATTATTATTGTTGTTGTTGTTGTTGTTGTTGTTGTTGTTGTTGTTTTTGTTGTTGTTATACTCATTTTATTATTGCTATACACAATGCTGATTTTTTAGCTGAGCAATATCTGGTTACTTTCATTTGAATGTTCACATCAAATGTCCGGTGGTTTTTAATTTTAACCTGAATGACAATAAGTCTCCTCAAATCTCCAGAACCTTTCTTATTATCCTCATAGATCTTATAGTCTGGACAGTGATAGTCAGAATTCTAACTCGAATTTCAAATTCGCCCAATTGCGTTTTAGCGTATTTGGCACTGCTCCGAGTGCTCTAACTATAATGGGCTCCACATTAATCTTCATGTTACATTTTTCTCATTACCCAAGCTAGGTTGTAGTATATTTCCAAGTTTTCGCTTTCAACTCCACCTTTTAGTCAGTAGGCACAACCACGTCCATGATCTGGTAGATCCTCTCTTCTTTGTTTATGAGGAGTAGATCCGGTCGTCTCACTTGGATCGAGTGGTCAGTCTTGAAAAAATATTTAGGTTTTCAGTCGGGATTTTGATTTACCAAGTAAGTTTATCCTAAATGGATCTCTTAGTTTTTGTCCGGCAGTGTTTTTGCTTATTTTTTTTTTTTTTTTTCGAAAATCCGGACCTTTCTTAGTGATCCCTGTCCAACAAAAGGCGAGAGAAATAAGTTATTCACTGATCACCCCTCTTCTGATTTTTAACACCTCCAACACTACATGCTGTCAACAGAAGACGATATTTTGCTTTCTTTCAGGACCAGCATGCTGCATTCATCTTTTTCTCTATAAAGAAAGTACCAATGAGTCCTCTGCCTACTTATATTTTACATATAATGTGTCTGTGTGATCCCCAAGTTATTTAGCATTCTATATGATAAGGTTCCTAGTCCGCTAGCCTAGCGATTTGTCCAGTTTGGGAAGGGTTCTGTGTATCTCACTATTATTTCCGCCCACATGTTCATCCTTTTTATAAAATTTCTTCTGTTTAGTTTGGTTTCTGATTCTTATTCTCCTTATATAGTTTTTCTGTGTTTCTTTATATTTTCTTAGCTTATATAGTGTTGCAACACGCTTGTCAGGTTTTCTCCTTCCTTATTACTGGTTGGTTCCGGAGGAGATCAAGTGATAACTAGTCTTCTGAATACTCCAGCACTTTCCTTGGTATTTAAACAAATTTTGGTAATGCTATGTTATTTGAATGGAATCGATTCATTGTTGTTAGATCAGTCAATATCAACATAGGTTTCCCTAGTTTTCAAGCGGGTTTTTCTGGCTGTCTGCCAGGCTAAGTTTGTATCACAAGTAGATGTCAAACCAATGGAGCTAGGGGTTGAAAATCTAAACATTTACTCCTTTGTATGGCTAGAAAAAAAAAACAGTTTTTTGTTTTGTGAAAAATCAACACGCTGCTTAACAAGCAACCTTATGTTAGATTGACACCATACTTTGTGTCCACGCTGGGTTTTTTTAAGTGATCACCACCCACCAAAATCCAACTTATTCATTGATCAGCCTTTTTTCCAATTTTTAATTGATTACTCCCAACAAGATATGCTGCCCAAAGACTTTGCCACGTGCCAGTTTCTATTAAGTGACTAACCAAGCCTGTTGTTGTTGTTGTTGTTGTTGTTTTGTTTTGATTTTTTATTACTCATTGAGTTTTCACACCAGCAGTAACTACAATATTTCAGGAGAGATCAAATCACAGCATGTCTCCTCGATATTCCAGCACTCTCCTCAGTATTCTCGCTAATTCTTGTTATGACCTCACTTTGTTGTACTAAGCTAAGCAAATATGTACAACATCAGATTCACAAATCAGCTTTCTTAAATCAGGCTCATCATACTTCTTATTCTAATTGTGGCATTTATGTGAGCAGACTTCCTTCTTAATCATCGCATCATAAAAATCTGTGACCCCTGTTGCCCTAAACCCAAACACGCAGAAGCACATTGAGAGAGGAACACGCATAGAAAAAAAAGCATATCATCTCACAGAAAAAACTAATTCATAAAAAAAGGATAGTCCAGTAACCCGACACAATAAGGTACAATTGTAAAAAACAAGACTTTGAAACTAATTCGTTCGTTCCCTGAACTCCAACGCGACCCCAAGCAAAAAATTGTTTAAGAAAAAAAATATGTAAAATTCATTTTTCTGCCTGCAGTGAACCTGCCAGTCACACCTACTAAATCCCCCGAGCAGTCACCCCAAGAAAGAAAGAGAAAAATGGCAGTGGGCGGGAAATAAAAGAAAAAAACTGCACATCGGAGAAATAGTTGTTCAGCATCAGAAAGAAAATTTTAATTAACAATAGCTACTCTATCCACCATTACATTTTTTCTCTCTTGCTTACTTCGGCAATCGTTTCGAGAAAAAATTTAGTCAACCGGAATTTACAAATCAAAAAATATGGAAGTAAGAAAAAAAAACATTAACCTTTTAACCAAAAAGAATCTCTGCTGACAATTGTGTATACCCACGGGCTAGAACAAATCCCTGGAGGGTCCAATAATGAAATATTTACAGTTATTTTCATCTGTTTCACGTATATAGAGTCCATTTTTTCATATTTTTTTTTCATAACATCATTATAACGGCTACAGTTGTAAACCATTCTCAAAAGAAAAACTTCTACATTATTCCTTGAGGGGATTTATTAACCCATTAACTGCAAATGACGGGAATTTTCGTCATTTCAGTAATAAGGCTAACTCAAATAAATTCTGTTTTATAGTGATTGATAGCAACTCAGTTCTATCTGTGAGTCAGTGCTTGTATCTCGCAATGGATTGCTTCTAATGTATTATCTTTCAATGGATTAATCCATTGAGAGATAAAAACCCTAACTCAAGGATAGAAATGAGTTGGCATCAATCACAATGAAACTTGAAATTTTATTGTTAGCCATAAAACTAAAATGACGGAAATTTCCGTCATTCAAAGCTAGTGGGTTAATTTTCATATGTTTCTCCAGTTTTGAAGCTGGTCAGGATGGCTGGCTATGTATGCATGTATGCATCACTCATACTGACTACACAAATTGAACTAGAGGGCTGAAAATTAAAAGATTTACTCCTTATAATGTCTAGAAAAAATGTTAACCCTCTCCCCTCCCCATCAGGTTTTTTAGTGGGGGCTTCTTTTTTCAATGTAAGTTTTTGCTAAAATGGTCTCTTAGTCTGTGCTTGGCCAGATTTACACTTTTTGTTCTCGTTTGTTTTTGTTTTTATAGATTCAGACTTTTCAATGATCACTGGCCAACAAAAGGCGGGACAAGTGATTTGTTTAGCGATCACCTTTTTTTTCAATTTTCAACTTGATCACTCTAATTTTCAATTTTTTAAATTGATCACCCCGAACACGACATGCTGCCAAAATATGTTGATTACGTGACGGTTTCTATTGATTGACTAACCAAACCTGCTTGTCTTTTTATATCAGTGTTTACATTGATTTTACGGTTGATTGTCTTTGCACTGTTCCTGTCTATTTCGGTTTCCAAGACATTCAGAACGTTTTTCTACGGTTAAATCTTTTCAATTGTTTTTGTTTTCATGTCTTCACACCTTTACATCGTTTTCAAGCCTTGGGCAGTTTTCAAAACACGGATTTTTTACACTCCAGCTAACATAACGCGTCCACCAAGGGGAAAGCCGTAGGACCTTTATCTTGCCAGGGCCTATTTTTTAGCACTCCGGGGATATTAAAAAAATAATAATGCAAAATATTCCAAAAAAAAGTGTTCTTTTTTATTCTTTTGTTCTTTGTTAGAGTAAAACGCCAATTCGGGAAAAGGACGTTCGTCTTTTTTTAAATGTAAGGATGATTTTAACTTTCAACAATATGTTTATATTTTTATGGTATTCCTTTATCATTTTTTTTATTAGTAGTTACTTGCCTTTTGATTATTTGTATATAGTGTATTTTTAATATTCTTGGCGGTGTTCTTATTTGCATGATGCTGCGGTTTGGGGGCAAGGGAATAGTTTTTATTGTCGTGAGGTGAAAGTTTATTTTTTGTACAACTCCAAGTTTTGGTTCAGTGGTAAGGTTTTGAACTAGTAAGTTGTATCACATGAAGAGTTGGATTTCGTCAGGAGAGAAATAAAACGATACATTTCAAACAAAATATGTATACAATTATCTTAAATGGTTACAAGTAATTAATGCACATCAGACATTGGTTATATAATTATAGACATTGTATAGATACAAAGAGACCGCGATACACACCCATATAACCCACACCAATACTCCTAACACACAAGTTAGTCTATCTGTAAAGTATCCAGCTATTTATCACTAACAAAAAAGTAATTGCATCTTACACTTTTTAAAAGTACTCCAAACTCTTATCCAAGCATCCTTTCCACTTTTCACAACACTCAGTAAAGTCCACTTTCGGGGTCGCCATCATCTGCCTTGTTGGATTCAATTCATTCCCGACCACGATCTGAAACGTTATTGGTAGACAAATGTTGACTGTAGTGGGGGGGGGGTGCTCAGAGGCCAAAGTTATCTGATAATTTTCATAAAGCACTGAACGAGACCTGGAGAACAGGCTGGCTCGGTCATTATGAATACGACGATCGCTCAGTATACAAGCTCACTCAATGATTTTAGTGGATGTCAGAATGGCTGGCTACTTTCCAAACAGACCTCGTACACGCATACACACACATGAACGCACACATATATACAAAGAGTGGCATGCAAAGATATTAGAATCACTTGGAATTGTTCCTATTTTGTTTCATTACAATCTATAGTGTAAATTGATTTTCAAGGGTATTTATGTCATGAACCTACAGAACATACTCTAAATTGATGGGGTAATTTTTTTGGAAAATCTTGTTTTAAAACTTTTTAAAGAATAAAAAACTGAAAAGTGGTGCGTCAATAAGTACTCGACCCCGTTGCTACAAAAACCTTAAATGAGATCAGATGCATCCAATAATCTTCACAAGTCACGTAATCAGTTGAATAAAGCCCATGAGAATGCAATCAGAGTGAAATGCCGAATAGTCTGCAACACTACTAAGAAATGGACCCCACTAAGCAAGCACAATCGTGAGGACCAAGGGTCTCTCAAGGTCAGGGACGAAGTTGTGGAGAAGCACAGATCGGGGTTGGGTCAAAGCAAAACATCTCAAATTATAAACATACCATAAAGCTCTATTAAATCCATAATTACAAAATGGAGGTTATGGCACCACGACAGACTTGTCGAGAAAAGTCGCTTGCCAAAACCGATGGACCCAGCAGGAGAAGGGGACTCTAATCAGAGAGGCAAGAATGAGACCAAGATAATCCTAAAGGAGCTGGAAAGTTCCACTGAGGAGATTTGTGTACTGGACCATAGGACTACTTCAAGTGCTGGACAGCTGTTGGATTTGATACCCTCGCATTTTCCTAATATTGTTGCATTACAACCTGTAATGGAAAAATGATTTTTTTAAATTTTATGTCATGGACCGATTAATTAATCCAAATTGGCGAAGTGATTTAAAAAAAATATATACATAAAAGTTATGGCCATCATCTGGTATTTTCTACTGCTACAGGCTATGACAGGTATTTAATTTAGGGAATTTTTATAGCCTTGCACTTATTTTCTTTGGAGATGCAAGTGGCGTAACGGTTGACAGTGTAGATAATGGGGTTAGCGAGCCGTGTTCAAACTCTCTTATCCAGGTTTTTTACGTTCACTTTGCACTAATGTGAAAGGCATGAATCCATCAATTCTCCCCCTGGCTATGAGCATATAGCAGGCCAGACAGGGCTCTGTAGCCTTGGTAAGACAATCAGTCTAGAAAGGCTATTTTGATTTCAAACCTAAGCGGTGAGATACCAACTTTGACTTCCTTCGAACTTGACCCCCCACTTTCCTTTGGAAAACATCAACAAGCCTGAAAGAGTTTTCTGTCAACAGTGTATCCCAGGATCTCCACACACTTCGCCTAGGCTTTCACCCTTTTGTGTGGTTTCATTGTCTATCGAAAACCAGCGCAAATTATGTAGGGGCTCCATAGGAATTCTTCAACTGAATAATGCAACCAATTGGACATGCTAGAGGGGCCTTCAGTGAACAAAAAATATCTTGGGTAAACATTCCAGATTAGTTGCAAACATATTTTAGAGCCATTCTTCATATTGGCAGGTTATCGCTGTTGTGCCCAAGTCCGGAAAAAGTCATCAGATATGGGTTCGTTGTTAATCGATGGAAATGAAATTTCATGCAGAGTAGAGTTTACAAAAGAATCATGTACCTCAGAACAAATCATTCGGAGGTATTTAAAATCAAATGTCATGAACCCTTATTTTGAAATGAAACATTTGTTTGGGCTGATAACTCTTTTGTAAAGGGAGGATAATTATTGATAGATCTGGTACAAAATTCAATCACTTCTCCCTTAGTTTATTGTCCACCAAACCAACACAAATTTAATGTCTGAAATGAGTTTAAACATACTTTTTCTCCGATTTCTAAAAGATTCAGTACACGTTCCAGTCGTGAAGACAATCGACAAAAGCTTTGGTTAAGAGATGCTACTCTATCTGATTGTCATGAGTTCAATCCCTGGGTTAGATAGTGAGATCCATATACTGTAGTTCAGTTTAACGAGTGTAAGCAGTATCACAAGGACGAATTACCAAATAAGAGATATCCCCATCAATATACCCAATAATTATATGTTGTCAGTGGACTCATAAAACTTATGCTGTGCACTTTCCACCCTTGAAAAAAAAGTGAACGCTCTTTTGAATTTGACATAAGGAATCGATACTTTTTTTCCAATAGAAAAATAGTAAGTTATCTATAGAATTTGAAATCTTTTATGCGTTGGTTGCAAGACGTGGGTGAGCATACATACATGCAAAGCTTTTAGGGAACTATGTCCACTATCTTGGACAGCGATATAAGAACAGTCAGTCCCCGTGGATTGAATATAGAGTTCGGTTCGAAATTCCGAAAACGTTACCGAATACGATAGGCACCTGAGAGAGGCGGAAGTGTACAACAGCCGAAATATTGTGACTATAACAACCAAGATGAGGAGAACAGTATACGATAATACTGATTCCTCATCTCAATTCTTAACGCAAGAACAAATTCATTTCGCACTTTGGTTGCAGCCGACAAAAAATTTGCGAGTAAAATCATTGTCATGGGTCTTCTTACATTCACAAGGAAACAGATAGTGTCTCAAGATAATTCGTTGGTGATGATTAAGGTAGTAAAAACAGTATAATTTTTCTCCGCGATATTTCTCTGATATGATGTCACGAAAATATCCCGTTCACAGGTGATTAAAAGTGAAGAGGGGTCATTATACGACAATTTATACAAACGCAAATAGAATAAACAATCACAAAAAATGGGGCTTCTTCAGGAATTGAACCTGCGACCGATAGGGAAGCTGTTCCAACAAAGTAATGCTCTTACCATCAGACCAAACAACTGCCAGCATTTCTCAAAAATGATATAACGCAATTTATTATTGTTCTGTCGGATCATATATCCATTTCTTGACTGTCACGTCGAAAGAAACAAATAGAGCAGATACAGACCGTGAATAATCAAAAAATGAGAATTTGGAGTTAAAACAGTTATTTCGGCCTTTGCATTACCGGCAGCTGTTTAGCCCAAGAGTAAGAGCAATGCTTTGTTGAAGTGGCTACTTTATCAGTGCAGGTTCAATTCCTGCACCTCTGATTGGGTATCCTTTTCACGTAGTCTAGGCCAAATGATACATTCACCGTGTAATAACAGAATATCGTTTCAAATAAGTTTCAAAATAATATAACGCAATTTATGATTTTTATATGTATATACAAGCATGCGTACGCATAAGGATTCGATAGAATACTATTTTTGGCAAAATAATTGTATTACTTATTGCAAATCAAGTTGAGGCAAAATAATTCGTTCACTTTAACCATTTATGGTATTGCCCATTACGATAAACGTTTTCGTTGTTATGGAATTTTTTGATTTTTTTTCTTTCTCTTCCTCCCTCTCCTCTCCCTCTCTCTCTCTCTCTCTCTCTCTCTCTCTCTCTCTCTTCGGTCGAGCTCCAAATATACGTAAATGGTTATTCTCAATTGCCCCGACGTTTTCGCGTAAGTGGCTCAACCAAAGCGAGGCTTCTGTGTCTGCATGAACACAGGCGAGAGCGCGTCTGCCGTGCCTCGAGGCATCCCATGCCCCGGGGTCAATAAACGATGTCCTCGATACCACGTATCTTACAATGAGAAAGCCAAAGAACTTTATCGGTAAGGGCAGAGGTTAAAGAATGGGCGCAATCGTTGTATGGTTGTGGGGGGCGGTTAATGTGGAAGAAGAGGGTGAACTAGAGACATCAGGAAATAATAATAGACGTTCAATGTGGATTTTTTTACAAATGATTCGGGGCTGTTGACACAGGGGTCGTACAGAGCATCTAGGACGCTTTGCTTAGAGTGAGAGTTGGGAAGTAAGTCTGTCAGACCATATCTAGTATAGTGATATCGATGCTAACGGGTTTTCCTCCGCCATAGTAAAACTCTTTCGGGATCGCCATCAGCTGCTTCTTCATATTCTCTATGATCTCGCCCAAGGACTGAAATCTCATCACTATCAACGGCGAAAATCCAAAGAACGTTGAGAGACAAAATCTGGACTGTAGGATGGGGATAGACAGACGGACCTCCAAAGAAAACCTTCACGAGACACGGAGAATAGACTGGTACGTTTATTGTGAAAGCGACAGTCATACGTTACATAATTTCACTCAGTGGCAACTCAGTAACGACTGAGTACCCCCCATGGGAGACTTTCTGATTCCCTTTGATTGGTTCTCGAGTTACATCAAAACAGCACAACCGGTTCTCGAGATATTCGAAAAGGCTCGATACTTTACGGACAAACCTGGTGTACTTGTCAAATGAAATAAGTATTAAGACTCCGAAATAAATCAATAATAGAATTTCTCAATTTACTTTTATTAAACATACCAGATTTATTCGGCTAACGTAGATTTTAATCGGCTAAAAATCAGCCAGGCCTAGTGGAAAAAATGGCTGATTTGGCAACCCAGGAAAAAAAAAACTGTGTCGTTAGTTGGCAAGGGCTTCGGGAGTTATGGTCTGCTTCCTTTATAGAGTTACAAAATGGATGACATCTGACTTAGCGCGCCAACCAGATAACAGGATCTTTTCAAGGTGTAGTTTTGTCCTTGCTATGAACGTCAGATGTCTATCCTTATCTGACTACACTTGTTTCTTCCTATCTTTTTTTTTTCTTTCCATTGTAGAGCATTCCTTTATTTATTGCTTCTCTCGGTTCGGTCAAGCAACGGCGCCTATAAGTAACAAATGAGAAACACGGTGCAGGCTTTACTCGTTGACTCGATTTCTAGACAAGGGTAATACCTGTTCGAAAGGTGCATGTTCGGAAGGGGGCGGGCGGGCTTTATGGTGTGTGAAACTTCCTGCCATAATTGTCATGTAAAATAAATTTCCGTCCGTCATATGAAACTATAGCTTCGAATTATTTCAGTCACAAAGATTTAGATATTTTACAGATAAATCAAGATCTATGATTTTTTGGCAAAGATCAACAATCTGTCAATTTTTCATTTGTTTTTATTAGATTTCTCAAGAAATGCCGATCAAAATAACTTCAAACTTGACACTGTGCTATTTTGTTCGTTGAATAATATGTCTGGTTAGTGTCAGCTTTCTGCAATAGCCAGACGTCTAGTAATCCTGGTGCATTAGATTTCTCAAGAACTGCTGGTCAAAACAACGTTAAACTCTGCTCTGCAATGCCTTGTGCACTGGCTAATATATATCACAAATGATCCTCAAACTGAAAACCATGGAACATGCATATGAGAGAATCATGCCCAACCTCACATGGAGAGATCATAAGATAGCACAGCGTATCAGAGAAAAGACAGGAGTCCGAGATATCATATAAACTGTTGGGAAATTCAAATGGCAATGGGCTGGACATGTTGCAAGAATGTCAGGCAACCGCTGGAAATCACAACTCACAACGTGGATCTCCAGAGATCATATTCGAAACTCTGGCCGTCAGAAAGTAAGATGGCGTGTCGAGATAGATAAATTTAGTAAGTACTGGCTCCGCTATGATGCCCATGATCAGGCGAATTTTGGGGAAGATCAACGACGGACAGTAAAAGGCTGATGATGATGAATATCAATGGCTAACTGTCGACATATCTCAGTGCTCACACACACACATAGAGAGATTTTTTCCAACTATATATTTCATGAGTTAACAAAGTTCCAATAAAGGTTTCATTAGTTTTCAAGTTGGTCTTGCTGACTGTTATCTTGGCATGTATGAGCCACGCGTACTGGCCACGCCAATGGAGCTAGAGGGCTTTAAACATTTTCATTTTATTTTGTCCAGAAAAAAGTTTTCTGCTTTTTGTTTCTTGTTTTTAAATTCTCCAAAAATAGGTTTTTGGTTGGGGACCTATTTACAATGTAAGCTCATGCTAAATTGTTCCCTTGTTTCCAAATTCTCCAAAAATAGGTTTTTGGTAAGGGTTCTATTTACAATGTAAGCTTATGCTAAATTGTTCCCTTAGCTTTTTTTTTTTTTTTGAAAATTCAGCCTTTTTTTATGACCACTGCCAAACAAAAGGCGAAATAAATAACTCATTCATTAGTAACTTTTTTCCAATTTTTTAATTCATTGCCCCCAACACAGCACGCTACCAAAAGACGTTGGTCAGGTAACAGCTTTTACTGAATGACTAACCAGACCTTGTTCAATCGCCCACAAGTGGAGGTTGAAGGTAACACGTTATGAATTAAATCCATTCTTTTTTTTTTTTCGGGTACAGTAATACCCGGTTTAGTGCTACCCTGTTTACAGTAATTTCTGTCAATTTTTTCGTAACGTTACAGGTACGAAATTAATAATGATAAAAGATCAATATCATGGACAATCTGCGATATAACTATATATTGCACACTTTGGTTATAGTGCCATGTGTATGAGAATAAACACAAATATACGCAATTAATTTATCGTGTTGCAATATATGAATCAACATCTAATGATATTCCACCAGCTCAGTAAATAAGTTACCCTATGGAATACAGATCACTAATCCCATGCCATCTTGTTGAGGCTCAACGAACTAAATCATACAGTTTGAAATGATTGCAGGTGCAATCTCCATGCTATGTTATAATGACCCTGCATGGTCCTGTTCCGTTCAGCGCTACAGTTGTTAAGAACGTATCTAGAGCGGTAATCGAGGTATTGTGGTGTCATTCTCAGGAAGGTTTATAATCTTTTTCAAGTGATTTCCATTTAGATTAAACTTGACAATCTAGAACAGAGGTGTCCGAAGTGGTAGATATCGACTACCGGATATTTCAGAGCGGTAAAACTTACTTGAAGGTCGAAAGCAAAGATCGTACAATTTAGGAAATAAAAGTGCCAGCTTTGACCTAATCTTACATCTATAATACACATGATAAATGTCAAACAGTGACTCAAACGGTCAGCTTATTTTCAATGTTTTATTAGAAACTGTCAACCAAAACTGTCAATTTTAACATTGTCAATGTCAAAATAGGTTTCTTCAGTTTTGAAGTGGGTCTGGGTGGCTATATGCCACGCGTACATGCATAATTTTTTTTAACCCCCAAATAGGTTTCAATGGGATCAGTTTACAATGTAAGTTTATGCTAATATGATCCCTAATTTGCACCTGGTAGCGTTCACGCTTGTTTTGATAATTCAGAAATTTCTAGTTATCAAAACCCGACAAAAGCAACTTATTCATTGATCAACACTTTTCCTAATTTCTTATTTGATCACCCCAAACACGGCATGCTGCCAAAATACGTTAGTCACGTGACAGTTTCTATTGAGCGGCTTATCAGACCTCTTATTATTGCTCTCTTTGAGATTTCGCTACTGTAGTGACTGGTGGCACTCACTTAGATCTCAAGTGACAGCAAGTCTTCTCAGTGCTTCAATACTTCTGTATTCTATTATCATTTATGTTAATAGTTTGTTTGTTTGTATGTATGAGAGGGAAAGCGCTTGTCCATTCCCCCTCAGAGCAAGATTCGACATTCCAGAACTCAATAGACATCTGAGGAAGGTCGGAGAATATGCAGCCATGAAACAAAAGAATAAACGTGAAGAGACTACAGTGAGTTGCCCTTTGTAGTCAAGATTTTTCTAAATCTACAATGGCACATATTCAGAGCACTCGATATGACCATAGGTATTCGCAAAGAGAATTGAACTCACTTTTAATGGTCTGCGAGTGCGTTTGTGTGTCTGTGTTCTCATTCACACTAACATATACAAGCATATACATATGTACACCGATGAGCTATGTATATATTTATTTGCATACCTGTTTGTACACGTGTATATTCATGCTTTATCTGTGTCATATCATTGGCAAGAAAACACGCATGTATACACGTGTGTGTGTGTGTGCATGACGCTCTGTGTGTGCTTGTGTGTGTGTGTAAGCATGTGTCTGCATTTGATATTGGCTATTATGTGGATGCACATAATTCTGTTAACATACAATTACGCATTTTCATTATATATCATATGTTATTGTTTGTATATGGATAAATACATACACACACATCTCTGATTTACAAAATACTCACACCCATAAAATCCTGCTTTACGGAATGCGCACATGCACACACGCACGTGCACATATATATATATATATATATATATATATAATGAAGCAAGGATTTGCTACACCAACACGTGTTTCTTCCCTGTTTGTGCTTCTTTAGGCGAATGATCACTCATTGAATATTTTATCATATTGTATTCCTGGCTGGTATTGCCACACAAAGTTCGCTTCACGAGAATTCGTTTCACGATAGTTCGCTTTACGCCACTTTGCTTTTACAAAAGACCACCAGCCGCCATAGCTCTGAACTGTGTCTGTGAGCATCTGTGCTTTATCTCGATCCATTTTGTGCATACCTTTGCAGGCAGAGTCTGAGAGTATCAGAAAAAAACAAAGAGAATTCATGAGGGTGTTATGTCTACCATTAAACTGGTAAACATGAAAAAAGGTCGATTCTTAGGTCTAAGGATCCTTAAAAATATGTCCAATGTGAATTAATGGTAATTAAATCTTTGATTTACGCCATATACATGAGTATAAATTATTTTTATCTGAGCAACCTCAGATTTGCAGACGACATTGCCCTTTCTGCAGAAAACCTATACGACCTCCAACTAATGATTGATGAACTAAATGAGAAGAGCAAGAAGGTCGGCCTACACATGAACTTCAACAAGACGAAGATCATGTGCAACAACCACATCGGAGATAAAACCACTAAGATCAAAATCGAGGACACAGAACTGGAGAGAGTGGATCACTACATCTACCTACGTCAATGAACCTCCATGAGACCCTCAAAAGGAGAAGAAATCAAGCAAAGATTCAAACGAGCAAACTCAACCTTCAAAAATAAGAAGATCCCATTAGTCCTAAGAAGAAAAGTATACAACCAATGCATCCTTCCAATAGTCACTTATGGAGCTGAAACATGGAACCTAACCAAGAGACAGATCCGTAAATTGAGAATCATGCAACGTGCACATGAAAGAATTATGCTACACCACACGTGGAGAGATCACAAGACAGCACAGTACATTGAGGAAAAGACAAGAGTCTGGGACATCATTGAATCTATTGAAAATATCAAATGGCAGTGGGTTGGTCATGTTGCAATAATGTTGGACAGCCAATGGACATCGTGACTTACGTCATGGATACCCTGAGATCACATGCGCAACTGCGGCCGGTAGAATATAAGATGGAGAGATGAGGTAGACAAATTCAGAAAGTACTGGCTCCGCAACGCCCATGACAGAGACGTGTGGCGAATCTTGGGGAAGGTCTGTGTCCAACGACGAACATCGAAAGACTGATGATGATATATATATATATATATATATATATATATATATATATATATATATATATATATATATATATATATATATATTTAGAAGAATTAAAAGAGAAATCTTTGTGCTATTATTTCAAATAATACTTCATCAGTTTTTTCATGTTACTCCGAATGCGAGACAGTTTCTTTGTTTACTTTTTAAGGAAACAATATCACAATCACTATTTATATTACTAGTTTCACTCCATCTAATTATTTTTTCTTACCACAACACTATAATTATTATTTTATCAACAACTAGTTTTACTCATCGTCGCTGCTTCAACATTCTACATTATAATCAAACTTGTTAACTTCCGTTGAAAAGTACACGGAATCATTTCAATTTCTATAATATTTTTGTTTTAAAAGAAACTATTGAACATATTTCGGTGGAAGAGTCCTTTGTTCCAAATGATGGTTAGGAGATACTTTTATGGGCCACACTGTTACCTCTCCGTAAAAAAAAACCCTTTGTTACAGAGAAACAGAAAATCAGTGTTCATTATATAAGTAAATTACTACTTTTACTTCATTTTCATGACTATTGTTTTCTCTCTCATATACTCCATAAACTTTTCAATACTAGTTTTAATCCATCGTAATATTATTGCTTCTCGTCTCAATAATGTATTATTTCATTACAAGTTTTACTCTATCTTATCCGACTTATATCACAAAAGTATTATAATTTTATTACGAGTTTTATTCCATCTTATCACTATTGCTTTTTGTTACTACACTGTATAATTATTTTATTATTTGTTTAATTCTGTCTAATTATACTTCTTTTTTATCACAACTGCGTTGTTCGATGAAGCGTTCGATTGCTAGAACAAAAAGAACAAAATAAGAAATAAAGATAAGACCTAAATTCGTATCCAACGCCTCGGGATCAGGGTCGCCACTTAATATTTTTCATGACCAATGTTGAGCAAATACGAAACAAAGCTATTTGGTCCCGAAAATAGAGATTCGATACGGGGAAAAAATTTGCAAAAGATAACAATCCCTTTCACACAAATAATTTGATGCAACATAAATATTCATGAAAAATAGTTGGTTTTTAAGAATGTATTTCAATCCATTTTTTCCTGCAAGCTTGGTCTGATAATGGCTTTTAAGTTATTCGATTATTTTAGTACTGAAGGTAACTAATTTGGTCTCAAGACCATACTAATTTGGTCTTAGTTGGCAAAAGACATCTGGCGTATACCGTTTTAAATGGATGTCACCTTAGCCCCCCACGGCTACGAATGCGTCAGTGACTAAGCGAAACATAATTCTGTCATCATTCTAACACTCTTTCCTCTTCGATTCTGATCGCCATCTTTTTTTTTTTTTTTTACTACATACTAGTTTATTCTAAGTGAAACATTTCACAGATATATTTGAATTTACATATCATCATATTTACCGCTGGACAACGGCCTTTCCCCAGCTCCTTACAAGATGACTGCGATTGAGCTCCGCCCTGTCTTACAGCAATCCTTTCATCCCTCTATCTCCGTACTGTGTTCACTGCCCCATAGGCACTAATCAGTTATCCTTTCGCTCCATCTGCTGTCCAGTCCCATCTCTATTTCTGCTGCTTGATTATTGGTATAATATCCTTCACTCTAGTCTTTCCTCTGATCCTCGATGATCTTTTTTTTTTCTATCTCTTAGTTTTCCCTTGCATTGCTCTTTCTATGACTCTCTTTTTCTTAATTTCCATGTTTCGCATAAGTCATAGCTGGTATTATGCATTTACTGTACACTTTACGGTTTAAGCATACTGGTAAGGTGTTCTGCAGTATGTCTGAATTAATACTAAATGGTTTCCATCTGGTCGTTACGCTTCGCTTTCTTCCGCTTTCGTGGTCTTTATCTAACTTCATCATCCGTCCTGGGTAAATGTATTCATCAACCTAGATTCTCGCCCTCGTTCTTATGGTCTTATTATGGACTTCATTGTTGGACATTACGTTTGTATTGGTTCTGTCCGTCTTTAAGCCTATATTTTTTACTCAGCATGTTCTGTAATTCTTCTGGTACTTTTGACAACATGGAGACATCATCGGCGAATCTCAAAATGTTTTCTATATTTATCCCCATTCCCGCCCAATCAGTTTTCCGAAAGACACTTTCAAGGCTCGTTGCGAATCGTTTAAGCGATATTATATCTACTTGCTTTACTCCTTTTTTTTATCTTTATTTTGTTTGTATCTTTATGTAGTTTGATTATTGCAGCACCTTTTCTGTACATGTCTTTGATGACTTAAATGTAAATCTTCTTATCAAACATTGGGTTGAAGAGTACCGTATATTCTACTGAATCAAATGGTTTTTCATAATCCACAGAAGCCAAGCAAAGTGGTATGTGTGTATGTATGCATTCATATATATGTTTGTGTGTGTGTGTGCGATATTAGAGAAAGAACTTGAGATATCTTAACATTGTTTCGTGAAAGACGCTCTTCAGAGGTGATTTCTTTACTTTTGATGAGCATCTCTCGCGAAACACAGTGTTAAGATCGCTCCTGTTTTTAATGTTACTATAATGTTCTATCCACATGCTATGTAGATATTGAGTACTTGATATAAATCATATAAATTCAACATTACTGCTTTTTGAGTTTATGCTCTCTTTTAGACTCCCAAAATGTAGTAACTAGAAAGTATATATATATATATATATATATATATAGTCTAGAAAGGTTTACAGCTTTAAACACTAAATATTTTTTTTTTCAAAGATATTTTTGTGTCACTTCAGTCACTTATTTCCCAATATCTGTCAATGCAAGTTACGTCGTTTTCTTCAGTGTGTTTCTTCTGTGTCACATATACTTTGTTATCATGGAACACTGAATGAATTTTCTTTCGTCACGATCATCAGCTGTTTACCATGTAACCGTTTCGGTGATTTTAAAAATAAAACAGTTATATCAACATGACACCCGAGCAGTGTTGATCAAACACCACCCTCTTGCTTATGTCATATATGTCATTTTATACACATACGCACACACACACATATATATTTATTTTGAAGTACAAATCAGTAATACAATATCCAATGTGTGATCTGTTTATTTTATGAAGCACTCAATACATACAGCATTAAACATTAAGTTGAGTTAGAGCAGAGCTTAAAATATGTTGAAATAGAGGATTCGCTGCTCAAACAAGTTTATGTTCTTGTCCCGTTTGAGCTTCTTCGGACGAATGATTCGATTTATTCTAGATCCTCATTTAGGACGTTTTTATATACTTATCATATAAGAAAGTGTGTGTGTGTGTGTGCGTGTGTGTGTGTGTGTGTGTGCAATTCCTTTTCCAAAATAATTGCCTCTTGCTAAGTCAAACATATCAAGTGGACGCCTGCATACATTTAATTAGGAAATACCTAAATGTTTATGCCCAGTCAATTTCTTCTGGGGTTTTCTTTAAAGTAGCTGAAATTATTCTAAAGGAAATGTCCAATGTTTTGTTTTTGGTAGGAGAAATTGTTAAATTTGTAACAACAACAAAAAGGCAAAATTGTTACCTTTAAGTTGAAGAGTCGATTGTTTCAGACGCAAAAACAGAAAATAAATCACACTTTCTTAGATAGGTAGATTAGTATTAGAGTGGGGGTTTTTTGTTAGTTTTTTTAAAGTTAAGAGGAAAGAAACTGTAAATACGTATTTTTTTCTCTAAAAAAATTGCCTCGTAAAAATTCAAATACATTTGTGATATATATATATATATATATATATATATATATATATATAGTTTCGATCCTACTTCGTGGTACTGGATGGGATAATGGATAGTCTATAGCCACACTGACGAGTTGTGATACAACGAAACAACTGTCTGTGGATGACTCAATTATTTAATCATTTTATATATATATATATATATATATATATATATATATATATATATATATAAACAGTGCTGGCTTTAAGCCAATTGGACCAATTGCTCCCGATTGGGCTTGCACCTGAGGTGGGCAGCACCAAAATAAGCTACGCTAGTCTTTTCAAATACACATAACATATAGCAATATACAGCTACTACCACATTGCAGGTTTTACGGAGAATAATAAAGATTTTGATTTTCTTCTAAATTAATAAAAATGTCAATAGGGTTTGTTAATACTGTTTATAGATTGAAACTTTCTCACTGTATTTGAACTGAATAGTGTTTATTATTGATATATTTGAGATTTTTAAGTGTACATTTTGATTGCTTTCCCATTCTACTATTTATATCTCTTGGATTCTAAAGACCTCTGATAGCGAAACATGAGGTACAACAAAAAATGTTACCCGTTGACCCCACAGCCCCTAAGGCTGGCCCTGTATATAAGTGTGTGTATGTGTGTGTGTGTATGTGTGTGTGTGTGTGTGTTTGTGTGTGTTTATTTTTAGATGAAGGATTTTCAGAATTATTTTTCAGTACTAGCTTTACTCCATCTAGTTATTGTTGCTTTTTCTCACAAAACACTTCATTCACAGATAAATTTATCCCCGATTTCGAGCAGTTGATCTCACAGTCAAAGTTTATCGACCTTGACTGTTGTGATAACATCTGGAAAAGTAAAAGCCAAACAACGCTTGGTAAAAGTACAACTTAGAACCTTGTAATGAACCCATTTCTGACCCTACAATTAGATTCTGCGTGGAAAATTACCTCAAAGAGTTTTCAAAGTTTAATTCAAATCCAAATTGCGATTTTTAATTACTTGAACAATCTGCGCACTTGAAAGTCTTATCCCTTCTTTCGGCGAATAATAATGATAATATCTGTACCTAATATGAATGAATCACCATAGCCCTCGTGTGTACCAGAACTGATTATCTGAAAAAAATATCTAAAATAATCTTATAAAAATGGATCTTTCATCCAAAAGTATTTCCATTAAAACAGATCTTTTATCTAAAATTATATGAAAAAAAATACCAGCACGAGATTTTGGCATTGTTGTAGCCCCAAAAATATGACCGGGAGCGCCCAGAGACGAAATGTGCACGAACACATACATACACTCACACACACATACAGAGGCGCACACAAGCGCGCACACACACACACACACACACACACACACACACACATCGATTAGTACATAAGCACGTAAACGCAGACACTGAAAGAGAGAAGAATCTATAGCCCACCATATTGACAGGGACATTTGTCATGCTTCGGCGGTTGATAATAATAATAATAATAATAATAATAATAAGAATAATAATACTGGTGTGAGATTCCAGATAATAATAATAATAATACTAGTAATAATTATGATGATGATGATGATGATGATGATGATGATGATGATCATAATAATAATAATAATAATAATAATAATAATAATAATAATAATAATAATAAATGGCAGATTTAAAGCCAAGATCATTGCACCAAAATCGAGAATCAGCTCTTTTCACTCTTTTCTACGAAATTTTACATTATTTCTTTCTCGGTTATCTAAACGACTTCAAAGATGAAGAAAAGAGTTAATTTCCTTCCTCTCGTTTTAGAGCAAATCAGATAGATAGATAGATAGATAGATAGATAGATAGATAGATAGATATGAACAAACTGAGATAGATAGCTATGAGTAGATTGAGATAGATATGAACAGTATGAGATAGATAGATAGATAGATAGATAGATAGATAGATAGATAGATACATACATACATACATACATACATACATACATACATACATACATACTAAAAAAATAAGTAGAGGGAGTGATTTAAAAGTAAGTAGACCAGGCGAACATCAGAGAGAAACAGATGCTTGTTTATCTTATCTACGTGTCACCTACCTTCATGTTTACCTACATATCTTTCAACTGATTTGAATACAAACATACTTACATGCATATATATATGCAATTATACGTACATGTCAACTGTTATCTTTATCCATCACCACCGCAGATTTTACAAGAATTTGAAAGTACTCGACACCACGAAAATATGGGAAACATTCGCTAGTGTTGGTATCAGGGCAAACACAAACCATCCCTGTATATGCTAACATTACAGCCCCTGCGTCCGAGTTACGTTCTGTAAGTACGGACAAACTCGACTTGGGCGTAAGTCGATCATTATAGGGTTTAGTGAAATACATGAATTGCACCAAATAAAATACCAAGACATATACATAATCTTTTTGATACTATACTGTAAATACACGTCTAAATACCATCTAATCAATGGAGTGCAAATACTTTATAGTATTGAACTGTATGATGATGCATTGTACTCTGCAGCACCTATTGGATATATATAAACACACACACACACACACACACACACATATATATATATATATATATATATATATATATATATATATATATATATATATATATATATATATATATATAATACGTATGGTACAGATCAGGCTAGCAGTATAACATAATATAATAATATATCAATGATATAAAGCAACTTCTGATATGTAATGGATTTATTTCATAGTGTGCTCGCTACATAAACCTTTTTACTATGGAAGTTGTTTCAGAGTAGAGCTGTGTATATATATATATATATATATATATGTGTGTGTGTGTGTGTGTGTGCGTGTATGTGTGCAATAATTGTTATAAAAAGTTCTACTTGTTTAAATTTTCTGGTAAATTTTCTCATTATAGACTTGTTTAGAGTGGGTTTAGGAGCCATGATACACCATATTTTCAGATCTCAGCCAAGAAGATCATCATTATTATGTATTTTATCGTCCATCATCGGACTCTCCTTAGGATTTGCCACATCTCTCTATCGTGGGCGTCACAGAGCTAATATTTTGTGAATCCGTCCAGTTCGTCTTGCCATCCCATATCCATGTTATGAGCCGTGAAAACACGAACAAAAGTCGGCTCAAAACGTGATATCATTCTGGATGCTGATGTCTCGTATGCTATCGAGACTAGAAAAATACACAGTTAAGTGCTATATTTTCAATCTAAAAAAATTATCAAGCCCTTGTGAGGGCCACTGACGTATCTATGATTGGACATTTGTCAGTTAGGCAAAGTCGACATATGACTGTATTACCGTTTCAAGCAAATTAAAGACAACTGCTTCCTCAAATTTACATATGCTATGAGCGAAAATATTTCTCAGAATAAACATATGCTTTAAATACCTACGTATAAATTGATCTTGTGTACAGGTCGACCATTTGATTGGGGACTGAAATTAATGATTTATTTTTATTTACTTGAACTCAAGTTTCCTTGTATACATCATACATTGTTGAATGTTTATGTTCATGTACATACGTGTATGTATAGACATGTACGATTCAATATGGCGGCATGTGTATGAGGAAGTCATATTTTGCCTCAAGTATGAAGTCAATGATTTGATATTTGCTTCTTCTAATTTAGTGTGTGATGAGAAGTCTTACTAACCTGTCAGTCTGTAATCATATTCCTCATGAAGTAACAAAAGAAAGTAAAAATAAAACCCGATTGAAGTTTAAGGGAAAGAACTCTACGCAGCAATATAAAAATGAATTTTCATCCCGTGTAAAGGATTGCAAAAACCCAAAGTACAAGACTGACCACATGAGCATAGAAGATAACCACAGTTAGACTCTGGAGGTTTATTTGGAACCTGCATTCGTTTCTGATCTTTTTCTTAGCTCAAGAGAATTCGGACATCTCGAGAGGAGTCTCCTTTGTCGTAAAAAATTGCCAATGTTACTTTTGTAATTCCCGCGAATTAGCTGAGAATGCTCGCACCTGTCTCGACAGTGAAACGATACTGAAGTGACTTCTCCAGGGTGCAAACCTGGGCGAAGAGTAAAGATATCCTGCGATGCCCAGTCGGTAGAATCTTTCTCTCTTCCTCATTAATGTAGTCCAAATGAAAGTGCGGCGAGATACGTTGAGCTGCAGAAGGACGTTTGAATTAGCACCCAATTGCATTTAATAGGTTCCACTCCCTGGTTTTGAATTGTCCTTCTCCTACATAGGTTGCCTTTCCACAGCTAAAGAGCCCTGTCTGCCCTGTTATTTTACCCATCCATGCTGTTCATATGAGGATAAGTGCAAAATGAACGTAAACAGACTCGACTGGAGTTTGAACTTGGTTCGCCGATTCCGTTTTTTACATCGTTAACTATGCTATGTCATTCGCGACTCTTCGTGCGCGCTAGTAACCAGATGAATCGCAGAAGCGATCAACATCACCGATTTCATTGCTTCAACTGGACGGCCGACCAACGAGCTCTTTATACTAGAAATCTTACGTGAAAATAAATTGTCCACTTGAATCAGTCTTATGGGTCTTCCATTCGTTAATTATTTGTAATAAGTGAAGTAGTATATATACGTGCGGTGTAAGTTCGAATTTTGGTGCGAAAATTATTATTGCATAGTATCATATAATCCATTAAATATCTCAGATGGCAGTGGGCTGGCCATGTTGCAAGAATGGTGGACAACTCACGTCATGGATCCTCCGAGATAACATGCGCAACCGAGGCCGGCAGAATATTAGATGGAGAGAAGAGCAAGACAAATTCAGAGAGTACTGACTCTGCGACGCCCATGTTAGAGAAGAGTGGCGAATCCTGGGGAAGGTCTATGTCTAACGATGGACGTTGAAAGACTGATGATGATTACCGACCTAGCTACTCTTGCCCTCGTTATACCAACTCTTGAGATTTAAAATACTGGCATACATATATGTGTGTGTGTGTGTATATATATATATATATATATAATTGTGTTATTCACAGATAGCTGTTTTGTTGTATTACAACTCTTCAGGGTGGCTATGGACTATCCATTATACCATCCAATACTACGAGGCAGGATCGAAACCTTAGCTTCAGAGGCTGGTATCTTCCCTCTCCTCCACAGAACTGGACTGTTAGTAAGGTTGAATTTAAGCTATATATTCATTTACGCATATATATTCCCTGTCCATCAGAGTGCTCCAGAGTGTTGGATATATACAGAGAGACAGATAGACAGACAGACAGACCGAAAATTATGCAACAAAAAGTTCGCAGATTTTGAAAAGATTGATTTGTCTATTCATGGATCAACGTCTGTAGACTGACTCGTACTTACTAGCTGGAATTTATCCAAGACTTTCACTGGATAATGTTCGATCTAAGACAGAGATATTTACTACATAAGTGTGTTGACTAGGAAGGAGATTATGTCTAATTATGAATAGTCGTTGTGTAACATGAATGTTTTTTTTGTTTTGTTTTTTTGTTTTTTGTTTTTTCATTGTGAGGCTATGAACTTATTGATCTACCTACACATACATAAATGAAATATGTCATGGAGTAAGAGATACACCCGCATACATATCAATACAGACAAACTGACAGACAGAAAGATATAGAACACACACACACACACACACACACACACACACATATATATATATATATATGTGTGTGTGTGTGTGTGTGTGTGTTTACATGTATATTCAGTCCGTTGATTCATCTCTCCCGCTCAATCACAAACCCGCAGTCTCAGGCGCGTATCACGCAAATTTCTTGAAGCCATTCTTAAAGGCCTGACGCCCACAACTCCATATCGGCTTCAGAGCTCCAGTAAGTGAGTCTTAACAGCCTCCCTTCTTTCTCTCAACAAACCCTGTATTCACAGCAAAGGAGGAAACACGTCAGCGAACACACGAGCACAGCAGTCTTTAAGCACACGCACACACGCATTTGACAAGTTTAACTGCGTGAGACGAGACGCCGAACCTGACTGTCTATCAACTTGGAACGCAGGACTGTTATCAGAAAACGGGGATTCCGACTTGGTACTTGCTGAGACAGTTGATTTGGGTCCGAACAACTGCGCGCGTGTTTGATGGGGCTCTCTTTTAATTCTGCATAGGCGATTTATAAAAAGTTAGAGAAAACGTCTGGTAGCCGTAAGATCGTTTCTAGTTAGTTGGAAAACTTGAGAATATAAGCACTAATATCCCACTTAGCACAACCCCGTTTAGTGCTGATTCGTTACATTGCTCCTTTCCAAATATCTTTCAAATAAATTTAGTGAATTTGAATTTCAGAAATAAATGATGATATAAGACAACAATCACAGTCAGTCTCCGAAATAACCGTATATTGTACACTTTGCTTAATATGCCATGTGTACAAGAATAACCACGTACACATACACAATAATTTATCATCTAGCGAGGTATATCGACCGCTAATGATATTTTACCAGCTCCAGAAAGGAGCTACCGAATGAGATACACAGCAATAATCGATTCCATCTTGGTGAGGTTCAACAAGGACATCATATATTTTTAAACGATTGCTGGCACAATCTCAATCTATGATACGTTATAAAGACACCGTATAGCGCTACTTCGTTTAGCGCTGCACTTTCCAGGAACGTATCTAGAGCGCTAACTGGTGAATTACTGTATAATAAAACTTTCATTCGTCTTTTTCAATGAAGGGGTGGGAAACGGGAGGTTCATTATTCACAATGGAGATGAAGAGCGTAAAATGTTTCTCATCTGTAGCAAGTTCTCTCCCTCTTACACGTTTCTCTCTCTTCCTCTTCTATCCTAGCTTGCTTTCTATATTTTTTCTTTCTTTCTTTATCCGTTCGTTCTTCTCCTTACTGCCTTCTTTTTACTTTCCTTTTTTTTTTTCATTATTGAACACTTTTTTCTTTCTTTTATTCGTTCTTTCTTCTACCTCTCTTCTTTTCCTTCCTGCTATCTTTTCATTTTCCTTTTTTCTTTATTCTCTTTTTGATTTTTCAACGCTGTCTTTCATCTATCCGCCTGTTCCCTTTTCCTTCTTTTTTTCAATACCATCGACTTACCTCCTTCTTTTTTTCTGTCCTTAAATTTATCAATTCTATTTCTTTCTTCTTTTTCATTCGTTAGTCATTTTTTTCTATCGCTGCTGTACTTTTTCTATTCTTTTTTTTAATCATCTTTAAAATTTTCTTTTTTGTTTTCATTAATTTTTTCCGCCTGTCTATCGTTCTCCCTCTTCCTTTTATTCCCTTTCCTTCTCTCTCTCTCTCTCTCTCTCTCTCTCTCTCTCTCTCTCTCTCTCTCTCTCTCTCTCTCTCTCTCTCTGTGAGCACCTTCGAGTTATCACCGTCCAGCTCGAAGGGGAACTCATGAAAACTTATCTCAGCCTTTCGTTAACCCAACCCTTTCATTTCGTTCTCATTCTCTTTTATTTATTGCTTTCCTCCCTCTCTCTCTCTCTCTCTCTCTCTCTCTCTCTCTCTCTCCCCCTCGGTCCTCACTCTCTGTCTCCCCCCTCTCTCTCTCTCCCTTGGTCCTCACTCTCTGTCTACCCCCCCTCTCTCTCTCTCTCTCTGTCTCTGTCTGATCAACACTTCGAGCGACACCGGCTCCAAGAAGGGAGGAAGACGCTGAAAATGACAGTCCATCCGCCGTGCGCGCGCATGTTCGTCCGTTAACCTCTTCCTCTTCCTTCATTCCCTTTTCATAAACATAAACACACGACGACGATCAGAACACTCTCGACTCCAAACCAAAACAACACGTGGTTCCCTGCCCTCCTCTCCAACTCAGCACACTTCTCTCGATCACCGGTCAAATGTTGTTCACCAACAATATCATCAATGACCAATTCCAAATGATGTACCCGCTACTTAGTTTGCCGCAACCGGCCCTTACGCACCCGGCAACCAACCCTTGTGCAACGCCCTTTGTGGACGATCGATTTAAACACTCATGGTGAGTTCAATTCTGAGTGAGGAAAAACGTGGATGTGTCAATTAGCTGTTGTTGTTCTCTCTCTTCTTCTTCCATCATTATTATTATTATTATCATTATTATTATTATTATTATTATTATTATTATTATTATTATTATTATTATTGTTGTTGATGATGATGATGATGATGATGATGATGATGATGATGATGATGATGATGATGATGACGTTTTTGTTATAATCAATGTGTTATTGTTCAGTACCTATTTACAAATCCAATTTACTTATCTATCTTACTTGAAGAAGGACTTAAATCATTACTATCAATTTTTTGGCTACTGTTCACCTTCATCTCATTTTTTTTCTGCTTTTTATCGCAACTAAACTCAAGACGGGTTCCTTATTCTTGTACGAGCCCAGGATCCTTGTAAATAAAACTTAATGTTTTGATTATGTTACGCCTGACATCTTTTTCTATTATTCGTCTACTAGAATAGCACCCTTAAAACTGACGGGTTTATTTACATACGGGTTGGCAATTCAAGCTACGATTAGAGTATTAGTGCGTCAAAAAGTTGCTCTCCGACCCTCTGCTCAGGATCAGAGTATAGTATATGTGCTTACCCAGCGGCACTTCCGCCTAGGATCAGAGTGTACTACCGCTCATTGACATGTGTGTCTCACACATGCACACATACTTATATATATACATATATATGTGTGTGTATGTGTGTGTAATGAAAGTAACAAATTCTGCGTGATCATTTCGTCACGATGACACTTGAAAATCGAATTCGCAAAACAAATTTGTTGTGGTAACCATTACCATAACAATGTTGCGTGTGTGAGTATGTGTGGGCACAGATTGCGTTTTATTTATATGGGTTTACTGAGATTCACTCGGTTTGGCATCAGGCCAAAGTATTTTTAAGTGGTCAACCGCCAAAACACTGACCAGGGTCGATGCCGCTTAACTTCGGTAATCAAACGAGAACCGTGGTTTTCAACGTGACTTGATCATAAGATGCATATTTCATGCATTGGTACGTCAACACCCGATATCGTATCCTTTCTGCCGGAGAACAAGTGACAGCAAGTCTCCTCCCAATAAAATGTTGTCATTAATTTTTAGTTGTTAATGAGCGCTAAAATCTTTGCAATCTTTGTGCAATCGTTTTTCCTGTGACAAAAGAATGTGCACATGTTTGAATTTGATATAGTGAGTCAATATTTTTCTCAATAAGAACTCTGTGGGCTACCTACAGATTTTGAAATTTTCTCTGCGCACATTGATCTCCAATGTGCGCTGATTGCAAAATGTGTGACAATTATTAATATTATTGTTCTTTCCTGTCTTCTCCCTCTGGAAGTGTTCATTATCTTTACTTATTAGTTATTACCAAGAAAAAAGAAAATCTCGGATATATCTAAATTTCTATGAATAGCATACATATATATGCTACTTTGGAAATATATATATATATATATATATATATATATATATATATATATATATATGTGTGTGTGTGTGTGTGTGTGTGTGTGTGTGTATATATATATATATATATACATATACATATACTATATATATATATATATATATATATATATATATATATATATATATATATATATATATATATATATATATATACTGGAGGCCGTAATACATTTAGTAAAAATATTTCTCCATGTTTCCATGGAGTGCATTCTCTTATTTAATTAAGACCTGATAGTTCATCACTTCAAGTCTGTAAATAGAGTACATAAATATTAACGTTCTGCCAATTTCATCTGAAATATTATTAAAATGTGTCTGGACTTGTTCAAGTGCAAGAATGCCGTTGTGGTTACCTTTTTGACTCTTTAGTGCGTTATATCATTAAAAACTTGTTATTACCCGTGAAGAAAAAATCCACTGATTTATTAGAATTTCTACGAGATGATTTTTTTTAGTTCAGAAACTATTGAACTTAGTTCAGTGGAAGAGTTTGTTGTTTCGAATTGTGGCTGGGAGATATTTTTATCAGCAAAATTGTTACCTTTAAGTGGAAGGTTCCATGATTACGGACAGATAAAGAAATCGAAAAAGTTACACTGTTCATTAAACAATAAATAATTAGCTTTCTGTTTTGCTATCGTTATAACAATGTTTATCGCTATTATCATTATCATTATTATTGATAGTAGTAGTAGTAGCAACAGTTTATTATTATTATTATTATTATTATTATTATTATTATTATTATTATTATTATTATCATTTGGAATCTCACATCAGTTGCCTGGTGGTAACCGCTATTATTATTATTATTATTATAAGTATTAATGTATTTATACTGTACTATATTGTATGGTACGTTCAAATATTTCGACAAGTATCTTAAGAACATCAACAATAAATAAAAAAACTATAGATATTATTATTTATCTATTTCCACCGGGTATTCGTTATTATTCATTAACATTTATTATTATCAGTTATTATTGTTGTTGCTGTTGTCGTTGCTATTATTATTATTATCATAATTATTAATATCATCATCATTATTATTATCATTATCAGTAGTATTTATGTATTTTTACTGTATCATATTATTATTATTATTATTATTATTATTATTATTATTATTATTATTATTATTATTATTATTATTATTATTATTATTATTATTATTCACGCATTTGTATGTCAACACCAGTTTCCTGTTGATCTTGGTACGAACAAGTAACTTTTACTCTCAAGAACTTTTACTTTCATTTATCCACGTCATCAGTTCATTTTTTTTCTTTTTGCAATGGTTTTAGGATAGCTCCGAGTGCTCCAATAATTATGAGTACAATTGTCGCCTTGATATTCCAGTATAGTTTCGTTCTTCTAGTTCCAAGTCAGATTATACATCATGCTTTTTTTACTATCATTTTGTCTTACGTTTGTCAATAATGATATTGCTTGATTAAACATCTAGAATCGTTTAATTTAGAAAGATATAAGGAAACTGCAACTACTACATAGTACTATTAATAATAATAATAATAATAATAATAATAATAATAATAATAATAATAATAATAATAATGATGATAATAATGATAATGATAATAATAATAATAATAATAGAAAAAGAAAGACAACACTGTTTTGAATTTTTTAAAATATGATATGATAAATATAAAACAAAACTGAACATTTTCGATAAGTTGTATATCTTCTTCAGTCAAAATTCAATTGTAAAATTGTTTTATTGTTATAACTACTACTACTACTACTATTATTATTATAATCAATAATAATAATATTAATAATAATATCGATTTTTAGTATAATTGCTGTATTCGTCTTAACTATTCAGGTAGCTTTTGTAGTCATTTATTTTATAGACTTAATTTTTACACCTTTTTTTTTTATTTTTGTTTTTATTACAAATTCGTCCATACCGTCAAAAATGACGTAATCTATCCATATAAAAATATGCAAATTAGTACGTTTAATTGCATGATTGGTTGTATCGGCTAGTTATCCGATCGTTATATACGATTGCTGTGATAACCTCAATGTTATAATGGATTGGTCTATGTAAAATAGAATATCACAGCTAATAAAACAATTATAGGGTTTTTAAATGAAATAGTCTGTTGTGAAGAAACCTATGTTGACAGCTATGTTGACTGTTTTGGTTGGAGTTTTCTAATGCTAATCTATGTATATAATAGTTATATATGCAAATATATTCTCTAGTTGTTTGTGCATTAATCTCATTGGTTAATTTACCTTCTTATTATGATATAACAATGAAGATTACGTCATAGAAATTCTTAAGTATTAATGTCGGAGCACACATCAAGGCAGTTTGAGTCAAGTTGAGTTGAGACCAAAAGAAATCAAAATTAGGATAATTGAGTTATTAAAAAGTCTCCTAAACGCTGATCTGTACATAGATAACAGATATTTTTCAGGGGTAAATGTCCAGAGCATAATGCTGCTCTGAGTTTTCTTTTTTACGTTTTATAATTCCTAAATATCAAACTGAAATAAACGTGAAATTAAGTAAAAATGCGTAAAGAATTTGGAACAGTCCATGACATAATTTTTTTTTGTAAGAATATTGAGAGGTGATTCTCAGAAATGATATATAT
>OY735223.1:43219525-43224525 GCA_963457665.1 Thysanoteuthis rhombus
ATGCATATATATATATATATATATATATATATATATATATATAGAGAGAGAGAGAGAGAGAGAGAGAAAGAGAGAGAGAGAGTAAGAGAAAGAGAAATTGAGAAGAATTAGAAGAGTTGAACATACATATAGGGAGAAAACATCTTCCACTCTGGTCTGCAAACATGTTTTCTGGCGATCATCTTTCTATGTTAATTCAGTTTTCTACCTTTTTTTATTTTTTATTTCTGCATTTTATTCGGATTCATCTCTTCCCATTATCCCATCGAGCCATGCATGTCATAAATATAATTGACATCACAATTTTTACCTCATTTAAATGACACATTTATGCAGTAAATGAGGAGTATCCGCTGTATATCTCCTTAATCATAAACGGATATATTTATTGTCTTGATTTCTTGTCTTATAAATACTCCTATTCAAAGATTTACTCTCATTTGTCATCTAACGAAGGTCCAAATTACATGGTCCAACCCAAAATAATGTGGATTTCTCCCAAGAAAACAAATTAATTGCTCTTAAACTTAGTTTCCATTACCTCTTTCGAAATGGTCTCATTCTTTACACACAATTCAGACTATTATTCACGGATATCATGTATTGTAGGAAGGCAAAATTCGGGAATTATCTAAGATTTTGAGTAGGATGGGGTCCAATTGCATATAGGTATTTTTCACGAATAAATACGTAAAAAAAAAATTCAAACTTCAAAAGCAAGAAAGTGTTATGTGACCTGGCATTTTTATTTATATTTGAGTCGTTGCCCTCGGAGAGTTCTTGTATGTATCAACCACAGACTTAAGTTCACTTTTGGATGAGTAAAAGATTTGAAAGAAAACATCCGCTGCCTGTGGCCTTTAATCAAACACACACACACATGCACATACACACATATATGATTGTGTGTGTGTGTGTGTGTGTGTGTGTTTTCAAGCAATACACACATAAACATATGCATATAAACCGTATTTTTCAAATTATATGTAAATTTAGATAAAACTGTAAAAAATTTCGTGAATATATTTTAGATATGAAGAGAGTATGATATATATATATATATATACATATGATATAATATAAATAGTATAATATATATATATATATATATATATATATATATATATATATATATATATATATATATACATTTATATGGTAGAATGTGGATTCGCTAGACAAACTATCTCAAGTTTCTGCCCTCTTTGGGCCTCATTTGGCGAATATATATGTGTGTGTGTGTGTGTGTGTTTGTGTGTGTGTGTGTTTGTATGTGTGTGTGTGTGTGTATTATAATATGCATATATATCGTATAATACATATAGTATAATATACATAGCATAATATATATACACAGTACGATGACATTTTTTCCTCTTGTTCATTACAGATTATACACTCTGTTTATATATATATATATATGTATATATATATATATATATATATATATATATATATATATATATATATATATATATATAAAGAGAGAGAGATAGGTAGATAGACAGATAGATAGATAGATATTAGTGTTTTCTATGTTATCAAGTCTGTCGCATCACTAAAGCGTGGAATCTTTTTTCAAGTATCGTGGAAACAGAATATTCTGGACATACTTAGTTGGTCTTTATATACATTAACCCTAACATAAATTCATTCACGTATTTGTAGTGGGCATTTTGTTTTGTTTTTTTTAATTTTTTTTTTTGTTTTTTTTTGGCAAATGGACAGGTTAACGGAAAGTCTAAAAGAATATTCGATGACGATTTGCTTTTGTTTTGTTAACCATGCAGTTCTCTCAGGATATTTTTTTCTTTCAATTTTAGGTGATTCAAAATCATTTTACCCTAAACCCATTCGAAAAATCATTTTTTATAGAAAAAAATTAAGGTTTTATGAATGCAGAAATTAAGAAAAATTGGGCACTTATTTTCTGCCATTTCTACATTTCTATGTGCCTGAGGGCACGGCTTACATGAATTATCTCCCCTTCGTTTGAAAATGACACCAGAATGAAAGCAAAAAATTGTAGAAACAATTTTAATTCTTTTAATAATTTTGATTTTTAGGGTGAGGGTGAAAGTTAAGTTTGGGCTTAAAGTTGATGGTATTGAAGGAAATTACGGGAGAAGAGAAGATAATTTATATTATCTGTACCTACGTTAAAATGTGCAGAAAGTAAGCCCCCACTTTAGCATTATAGTCACATTGTAAATAGACTCTAACTCCTCATAAAACCTTGATTTCTTCTCTACAAGTTTACAAAGGTTCGGATAATTCTAAGGTCTAATGGATTGAAAGCATCAAAATTAAAAGAATCTATTTCTTTCTTCTCTGAGAATTGCATGCTTAAAAAACGAACTTTATCTGAATACTTTTTTTTCTTTTGGCATCTCTTCAAGCCAAAACCTCACCTTCTCACGAACTTTATGTAATTTTCATTGTAAATTAATAAAAATCAAAGTGAATCATCCCATAAACAAGAAGATCATCAGAGTACTTATCCTTGCATTTCCCGAAGCAATAAGGTTTACTTGGTTGGCGGTACCCAACTCCTCTCCAAGTTATACGCGACAGGTTGCACTGAATTACATGGTACCAGCAGCAGGGATTAATTCCTGGTACGTCCTAATGGTAAAGATGGATTCATAGGGAATCAGTGCAAAATGAACACAAAGTACCTCTGCTGGAATTTGAACACTGTTCGCTGTTAGGCCAACCCTGCACCTCCTGTGAAGTAAGAATTTTCAAAAACCAAACGAATATCTAAATACAATTGAAGAAAATCAGTGTGTGTGTGTGTGTGTGAGTGTGTGTGTGTGTGTGTGTGTGTGTGTGTGTGTGTGTGCATATGTCTATGGGTGTGTGCATATGTCTATGGGTGTGTGTTTGTTTATGTGAGTGTGTATGCACTGCGATTTCTCGACAATCGATCATTGCACGATATTGATATTCGTCAGATACATTAGTCAGCTCACAAGGCAGTGCTATGTCGAGTTGTTTGGGTTGACGGTTCTCAAGGAACCTAATACAAGTAATTTCTCAAAATAAAGATTATAGATCTTTCCTCATAGTTTCTTTAATTTTCCCTTGACTACTGCTCTTTAGAATTATCTAAATTTACGTATGAAATATCCAATGTGGCAACACTGAGGAGAAGTAACCGTAATATTTTAAAGCTGCAAGTGTCGTAAAGCGGGCGGAAAATGATTTCACATGACAGTTATAGCAGACTGCTCCGCACTGTCCTAGAAGTTTTAATTCTCACATTCCTAAATCGCTATCACTTTGCTTGGTTAATAATTATCTTTGCTTACCTTGAACTTATCTGTTTTAGAGTATGAGCTAACCCAGAGGTTCCCAACCTGTGATATATGTACCCACAGGATTACTTCAGCATTTATCAAGAGGGTACATAACGGCCTGAATGTATAACCATGGTATACCCCACTGTACATTGTAACAACATTGTTTTAACTATAAACTTTATTCAAGGCTGCTTTATCAGAACGTAAATCAATGGTTGTGTTATCCAGTTAAAAAAAGACTGGTATAATCAGAGAATAAATCTCAGTTTGAAGTTTGAAGAGGTACTTGATGGATATTTCCCAAACCTATAACTAACAATCAATTGGAGCCCTTATCAAATGCCGAATAATTTTATCAATATTTTATCCTTAATTTTGGGGGTGTATGAGAACCTGCTAAAATCACCAAGGGGTACAGAAAGACAATAAAGTTGGAAACCCACGGTTTATCCGAATGAGTATATGTATCGATAATTCGAAACGAGGCTAACTGATAGGAAAGAGAGGAATATGTTGCGCCAGCCTTCCAAGTGGGGAGGACCTACCTGCCTTAAAATCAACATAAGAAACCCTGGATTTTAATTGGACTCGAACACCAACTTCTGTTGCAGAAACAACTACCTCAGCCAACATAGCAGGACTTCAAGATATTAACTAAGCCGAATCTGGAGGATGAAACACACTATACCATCGAATGGTCAATGACTCGACCTTGATATCTATGGGGCTGCCGTAAGCACCCCAAGTGCTGTCGTTGTTTACTGAGATTAATATTTATCTTTTTCTTATTGTCGCTATTAACGTTCAGGTCGCTACATTCTACGACTGTTTTTAAGTAAGAAGTATTGGTCGGATAAAAAGAAGTTGCCTTCGATGAGATTTGAACTTGCATCTCACATCTTGGGAGCCCCTCCAACGTTGAGGTCACCAATTTGGCCGCGGCGACCAACCGACCTAGCGATATCATATCTCAGTTCATGTTGTTGCATCTTCCTATCGACACCATATTGTTTTGTTTTGTTTTTTTTAATCTAGTAGTAGTAGACCAGAAATGAAGATATAGCTTGGAAATGGGATGCAAATTCTAAGCTTGTCTGAGGCTTTTTTCTCTTTCTGATTAATGCTACATACTTAAAAACAGTCGTAGAATGTAACGACCTCAACGCTTAGCTAAAAAATGAGAAGAAAAAAAAAATTAATAGCGAAAATTCTCCAAGAAATTCAGACAGCTGAAAACTATGACAAAGATTAGTAAAGACAGACCAGAACCACAAAAAGATGTAAATGTTACAGTAAAATTGTGAACATTTTAATAATTTTATGAAATTCCTAGTTTCGCAATCGGTGTAGTAATACGTAACAAGCTTGTGTTGCTGATCATCACTCCCTATGAAGAGCTCGATCCTTACTGGGTGCCCCACTACACTGGCCTTGTGTCAAACAAACTTGCATATACACTATAAATACTGAAGCAGAATATACTTGGTATTTAATGAATTTAACAGCATTTAGATAAATTTGCATTTTCATGGTACTTGTAAACGATCAGAACATTATGCTGCTCCGTATTTTATTGTTTATGGTCGTAATTTTTAAGTATTAGCAAGAAAAAGATGATAAGTAATATAGACTGTACCATAAATAGTATTTAATATGTATCTCCTTGGACAAATGTTACAGACAAAAACTATAGAA
>OY735223.1:43227025-43242025 GCA_963457665.1 Thysanoteuthis rhombus
CCGAAAATGCTCCTTCCGACAAAAGAAAACAAATATGAGTAATCCCTTCTCGGCAGATAACGTGTATTGGATTTGCTGTGCAGGAAAAGCAGGTATGTGATACTGTCGGACACACAGACACACGTGTACGTACAGAAGTTCCTTCTGTTATCGAGAAAACCTGGACGAACGTGTGGTTTGTGACTTGGTGGAGGTTGAAGAAAAAAAAAGTAGGTCCACGTTTCCTGTGACTATAATTGTGCGTAGCTCTAAGTGGTAAGCTTCTTTGCCAGCTTGACTTTATCGTCTATCACAAAATCATGTTTGTGGCGAAACAAGCCTGAATCGAACTCACTGTCAGTTATCTACAACAGGGTTTCCCAACCTGGATTATATGGACCCCTGGGGTACATATGTACCACCCAGGGGATATCAAAGGGTCTGAAAGTAAAACTATGCTGTGCAGTGTAACAGCCTCGTTACAAAACAGCTGATAAGCTCAACCACTTAGCCAAGCTTTCATATTAACGAACAGGCTCAACTATCTCACTGACTTAGACTGACATATTCAAACAATTAATTACTGAGAATCTAAAAAATAACCAAGAGACTGACCCTCAAACTATGAGATCTATGCAATGTGCACATGAAAGGATTGTGCTCAACGCCCATGATAGAGAGGAGTGGCGAATCCTGGGGAAAGTCTATATCCAACGATGGACGATAAAATACTGATGATGATGATGATGATGTTGATGATGACGATTTAGAAATCAAAGACTGGCATAATCAAAGAAGAAATCACAGTTTGTAGTTTGAAGAAGAGTAAAGATATTTTCAGAATCTATCACTAACAATCAAATGGAGCTCTCATCAAAACAAATATGATTTTATCAATTTTTTACCCTTAATTTTTTGGAGTACATGGGAACCCGTCCAGAATGCCCAAAGAGTTACAGAGGGAAAAATGGTTGGAAACACCTGATCTGTTAGTATTACTGGTCAGTAAAAAAACTATGAACGCCAGTGGAAGAGTAATAGTCACAAAGCTCGTCTCACTGGTCAATATCAACTAAGCCTGCTGTTGATGTACCTCGTGACTAATGCTCCTCCTAATTTTTTTGTTATATTGGGCAATTTTCTTCAAAATGACAGAAATATATGCGCACGTTTGAGTTCGACATAGTGAATCAATATAATTTCAATAAAAGCTTGGTAAGCTATCAACAGAATTTGAAAATAGTTTATGTGTGCATTAATTTCCTTTGTTTCTTGGTTGCAAAACGTGTGCTTATAGGGAACAATACACTTGATATCATGGGTAAAATTTATCAAATAAATGCTCTAAAACCTCCTTCCACTCTAATGATTGAATAGTGTTGCTGCTGCCTACAAATAGCTACAAAAAAAGACTTTCTAATTGGAGACTTCACTCTTATATCTGTCTGTAAAAATATGTAAGGACAGAACATTAACATAGGCAGGGGACCAATCCAACTATAGCATACGTATATGTCGCAGTCTGCTAAGGTCAACACTGGGCGATCGAATCCCGGTCGCCGTAGTGACCAAGAACACAGCTAAGTCTGACGATAAGAAAAATGTATGTATCGCAAGTACAGTCTGTACCACTAGAGCTAGAAAACAGAAATGTTTAATATCCTTTTCATGTACAAAAACTGATCCCTTATTTCGTGTTTTCAGTGACCACTGCCTAACAAAAATCGAGAGAGGTAAATTATTCATTGATTGTCCTTTTTTCCAATTTTTTCTTTATTGATTACCCCAGCACGGTATGCTGCCAAAAAACGTTGGTCTCATGACCGTTTCTATTGAGTAATTAACCAGATTTGTCTATCAATCTATATGTCTATCTACCGATCTGGATAGCCTCGTCCAAATCCAAGTCTGCTCACATCTATCTTTAAATCAATATCACTTTGTACCTATCTCCCTATCTATCCGGATAACCCTGTTCACATCTCACTCAGTCTTTATCTGTCTATGAATAAATCTTCCCATACTTATCTATCTATTCGTCTCAGTCAGTTTCTGTCTGTACATCTATCTATCCCAGTATGTATAAATCTATTTATAAATCAGTCTTACTCTACTCATATCAATCTATCTCAGTCTATTAATATCAATATCTCTACCCAACAACCTATTTCAACCTGATTATAACTATGAATTAAACTTAATTTACTCATATCTTTTCATCTGTCAAAATCTGTAAGTATCTGTCAGTCTCGATCAGTGTATATCTATATATTTCATATTTCTTACATTCATATACCTATATATATATATATATTATCAGTGCGGGTTTCTTTGTGTGTATGTGTGCGTGTGGGCATGCCAGTCGTTGTACGTAAGATGTGCAACTCCTGTTTTCATGAAATTTTACTCATTGGGTAGATAACATTTTACACTCAAACACATATCAAATTCTTGTCAGATTTTTTCTAGAATTAGGAAAGAAATGGAACTGCCAATATTTTCATGAACAATCTCCCTTCATACTTGGTTGAGAGAAAAACAATGAGGCACCTACTGTAAAATTTAGACGTCATTATTGCTATATCATGTGACTCTAAATTGAAGATAATTTCAGGTAAGAAGCGTCTTATCAAGGATCGCCTTTCTAACTAGTTTCAAGTATATCTGACTTGAAACAGCAGAGAGAATTGATTTTAAAACATACAGTTTAAACGCCATTATTGTCAGATCACGTGACCCGTAGAGGGGGGATTTTTATTGGTAAGAGGCATCTTCTCAAGGGAAAGCTTTCTCACAAGTTTTCAGTAAATCTGACTTGAAACAGAAACTATGGAGACTCACCTACTGGCCAATGGATGGACAGAGCCTCTTAAAGAGAGGCGACGACGCCTCTAAAAACCGCTGTTATATTTGAGAACAAATGATAAATTGTGGAAAGAGTTTGGCATCACGAAAAACATTATGAAACAAACCTATTTTTTCATGACATTCGTCGATTGTTTGGTAAGCTGTTAAACTTACATTCATACGCGTCGAGCAAATGAAATCTTTTTATATAATCAATGGTTTCTGTTTCTCTGTGTGTAACAATGGACTCTTCCACTAAGAAGAAATTCAAATATAACTGTGATATTTTTTTCCTCGGGGTTAACTAGTTACTTATAATTGACAGCAAATTTAAACCCTGAATGCAGTTTCCAACCGGAAAATACCAAAATCTTCTGGGTCTCTTTTATAGAAACCTTCAACCAAATCTGCTGTCGAAACTGTCAACGTAGGAGTTTTTAATCTGGTCAGTTTGGCTGGCTGGCTGGCTGGCTGGCTGGCTGGCAATGTATCTATCACGCGTACAGGCCATACCAATGGAGATAAAGGGATGAAAATCTAAACATTTACAACTTATTATGTCGAGGAAAATATTTTTAGCGGGTGATTTAGTTTGTAATGTAAGTTTATGCTGAATTGGTCCCTTCGTTTGCCTTCAGCAGCATTCACGCTTGTTTTTTGAAAATTCAGACTTTTTTGTGATCACTGCCCATCAAAAGGCGAGAGAAGTAGCCCATTCAATGATCACCCCTTTTTCCATTTTTTTAATAACCAGACCTATTTATTTATTTATTTATTTATTTGTTCATCTATTTATTGAAACAATTTTGTTGGTTGACGTTAAAAGAATTGTGAAAATTATTTTTATTTCGAACGTGATATTTTGAATAATAAACATCTGAATACGCCGAGATATTAAAAAATACAAAAAAGAGGTTTTAAAAAAAAGTCTGACGCAAACATTACATCTTTACATTCTTTAGGAAACCGAAAAAAAAACATAATTTGTTTTCTTTTTTTCGCCTACATTAATTTTCTCTCACACAAATTTGCAAACAGCCTACAGAAAAAAAGCTCATAGTTGAATATATATATATATATATATATATATATATAATTGAAATGATTTTAAAGGTATTAATTTAATTTGCCACAATTTTTCATCTGATTCCAGCATTCTATCAAACATAGGCACGTGCAGATAAACATATATATATATATATATATATATATATATATATATATATATATATATATATATATATATATATATATATATATATATATATATATATATATATATATATATATATATATGCCTATACATACTTGGAATGCTTCGTTATGGTGTCGAGTTCACCTAACTAGTCCTGCACACCATCCCTGCCGTACTGAGTTCAATCTGCACTCAGCACAGTAAATACCTATATGTACACATATATTATACATGTATACATACAGACCTACGTACAAAGGTAGATACGAATAGATTCGAATAGGCAGGTAAACATGAACAACTGAGATGTATACGTATGGGCAGAAGTGTTTATTTTGCGACAGAAATAGATTGATATGTAGCTCGAAAGATAGATAGTTGCTAAAATATTCTATCGAATGATAAATATGGTCAGAACGAATTCTATTTATGACATCACTGGCGTTTTCTACCGGGAAATATCTTGAATAGAGTTTTTTTTTTAAAAACAACATCTAGAAACATCTAGATTCTAGGGAATCTAAATATTATTGATTAACTATGCCTCTCAAAATAAATCCTAAAGAAATCAAAAAAAATTTTTTTTTTAATTAAAATCATTTCTAAACAGGGTTCAGTGGAGTTACGTCGCCAATTTTCATGTCCGTAGATAGATAGATAGATAGATAGATAGATAGATAGATAGATAGATAGATAGACAGATAGATAGATATGAACATAGATAACAGTAGACTGTGATATATATTTACTAAACTTTGATAATTCTAGCACTTGTCATAATTTTGATAGAGGACCCGGAGAAGATCGAACTTTCTCCCAATGCCTTGCGAGATGGACACTGGAATCTCTACGTTTGTCTCCCGTCCCTCGTGTTCGAAGATCATTATGGTTTCAGTTCTAAATGGTGCAGCAACTTCTGCATACTGCAGGATCTGAAATCATAACTTCACAAATTCAACCTTGACCCAAACCAGCATTGTCCTCCAAATAAATGCATAAGTATTTTCATACTTGCAAACGTCAGAATGTTTATTCAAGTTGATCAAAAGTTTCAAGATCACTCAGTCAAAATCAAATCTATTCAAAGCGATGATATTAGCTTATATCTGAATAAGTACAGTGTTCTAGAGTATTTAGGATACACGCAATTCTTCAAACTTTTTCGTACGTGTGCGTATGATGGGGTAGGCAGGTACGTACGTACGTTGATGGTGCACAAGATTAATTCCAACAAAACGCCTGACCATTACAAGAAACCGACCTACCGACCTACCTACCTACTTACCAGCCTACCAGGGCTACCGAAATTGATTTACTTACCTTAAACATCAAATAAACATTTTCTTTCGTGTGTAAATAACAGGCTGTAAAAGTTGATTTGCATACCACCCTAAGCGTGTTTTGAACCACTAACCCCTGGAGTCGTAAACACTGTCCGTTTCTTTTCTCCATTATGGCCTCTTTTTTTTTATTTTTGTTTTATGATTTTATAAAAGACCCTATCTTGTCAACGGGCAATTGTTGTTGATTGCCCGTAAGCCGATAGCAGAAGATGACTTTGGTCCATTAACTGCAACAATTGGACGATTCGAATTACAAAAACCAAAAAGATAATAAACAATATGGCGTCAGCGGAAGTTGTAGTTGCGAACAATATATGCACACGTGCGGAAAAGGAAGTTTTCTTTTTCTTTTTTCAATGGTTGACATATCTCGGATGATGTTAATGGTCAGAATGTACTATTTTATTTTTGCTGATATTACACGTGTTTCTCAATTAGCTTTTGAGAGACATTTGAGGTTTACTATAAAAAACGCTTACATACATACATACATACATACGGGTGTGGGTGGTCTAATGGTGAGCAGCACAGGAAATAGAATAGGCGAAACTCCGACTGAGACAGTTTGTTTTCTCTTTGTACTAATGTCCTTTGGAAAAGGCATGAATCTATCCAATATCAGCTATGGGCAAATATCATGGCAAACCAGTCTTAGACACGGACAACTCTGAATTCACAGCTCTAAACCCTACGTAGTGAGAGGCAGGTTAGAGTAAGGAACGTGTTCCCTAAATGCACAGAGCTCAGAAATCGAGGTGTAATGGCTAACGAAGCCAGCGATCTGAGTTCGAATTTCGGTTGAAGCTATTTTTGTTTATTTTCTTTTGATCTAATTCTCTCTGAATTACACCAAGATGACTGCGAAGAAGAGTTGATGGGTGCGATATTGGGATGACCACTCCCCCATAATGCTAATTCAGTTGCAGCAAAACACTGTTAGCTGCATCGTCAGCCTCACCAACAGTCCTATTATATGAAGAGCTTGGTTCTAAAACGTGATAAGCGAAATTTAGAACAAATGTGTTTTATTAAATTAACAATCAAATTCTAGATTTGAATCTTTTAATCGTTCACAACCTTTATATACATATGTATATATATATATATATATATGCAGTACCTAATGTTAAATTAAGATAATAGAAAAATTCGAACCTAGAATTCGATTTTAGATTTGATTAAATACGTTTTAATGGCTCTTATCGTGTTTGGGGACCAAGCTCTTCATAAATTGAGGGCCGAATTTTTAGACAAGAAATGTTCAATTTGCTATATAACTCATGTGATAGATGGAACCTTTTTCAGGATTATGGTTAGAGAGAGAAAACACCGTAAATTGCTTACTTAGGGCTTTCTATAATGACGCAAAACAATAGAGCCAACTCAAGAGCAAGAGGTGCAACGGGATACAAAATCCCCAGAATTTGTCAATGACACGGAAGTAGAATTTAGTTATAGAAAATGGCGTTAGGTAGTTTCTGCTTACAACTTGTCTAGTCAGTTTGACGATTGGTGCCATGTTGAGTGGATCGAGTGTGCATTTCGGCTTTTTTTCTACGATCATGTGCGCAAGTTCGGTGAGTTTTCTGTTTGAGTCGCCTTGACTGAGTTTTGCGAAATTTTGTTTTTTGCTCGATAGAGCCGCTGCTTGAGTTGTAACTCCGCTTGAACAAGGTTATAAATATCAAGCTAAGTCTAAGGCAACGTCTCAGTCAGTTTCTTGGTCGTCTTTCAACGTCTCGAAGAGAAAAAAGGACTCAAGTCCAACGATGTGTCGACATCCCACCTGCCATTACCACCGTGCAAAGTCTTTTACTTACAGCACTCATCGGTGACATACTTAAAAGATTCTCCTTCAATATGAAGTCAGGTAAAACGAATGTAACTTCCGAAAAAAGAATGTCTGTTTCATCAGATCGTTTTGTTCACCAAATTTTTAAGAGAATTTCAAATCCTGAGTGATGTGATTTATATTTCCTAAAGAAAGAACATCTGATCAGATCATTTTGTTCTCCGAATTTTTATGACATCGTTAGAATTATGTAATTTCAAGTGGCTATAAAGTCAGGATCCAGTTTTGGATTGTACTTAACTATTGAATTGAATCCCTCTAAAACATGACGTGACGAACGGTAATTATCCTACTCAGCTGTATTCTCTTAGTTAAGGCACGGTGAAGGTGCAGGGCTGAAAGGATTCTTTTTTACCATGTGCCGAAAATCGAATTTGAACATATTGGGAACGGACCGATCAACCGACCGACTGACTGACCTACAGACCTTCTTATAGAGATACGATTGGTTGCATCTAAAAATCCTAGTCAACGATATATAATCATGTATCTAAATTGGCTTTTTATTGCCTAGTATCTTACATCTTGTTCGTATCTCAGAACCGTTCGTATCTTGTTCGTATCTTAGAATCTTAAATGAGAAAAACGTCAATCTTTTTTTTGCCCCTGTTAATGTTGACTGTGGAGTTGGCAGATTTTCGTTTGTGAATTAGTTATGGGAGAGTGGTTCATCCAAACGCTGACTCACTCACGCTAGTCTCTGTCGGCCAATGTTACATGCCATCGATAAGACATTTTATCAAGATATCTGTTATCTGTCAATAGGGAAGGGTTCTGGGAGAGGTGGACTTTCACAAGCATAACAGCGTGTAGAGGGTATAACCAGCGTCAGCAACAATTTGAACTTGACTGGTTCCTTTTTCTGTGATCGTTACACCACTCTCTACTCAAAACCTCCATTTTCAAACCAACAATTATGTTCGTAAGTTTTGCTTGGATTTTTTTTAGTAATTTGGTCGTATGTTTGTAAATGGAAAACTTTCCTGTCTACCAATCTCAGATCCCCTCTTGGAGACATAATATCACGGAACTTAGATATCAAGGAGGAAGAAAACAACCAGGCCAGTACAGATGGGGAGGGGGACATATTAGTCAGTTGGTACGTGCATACGATTATTAGCCGGAGCCTATTTTTCTCTGGTAGAGGTGAAAAAGGAGACCCTTTGGTAAACAATATTAAGATTGCAAAGATGGCCAAGGAATGGCACTTTTATTTCAATATCGTAAAAAAGATTAACTCGGATAAACAATAATAGAATAAAGATGAATGTACTTTTATATTTACGGCTTATTATTAGTATTGTACTCTATTGTCTTATATACATTTCAGTACTGTACTCTATTGTCTTGTATACATTTCAGTACTGTACTCTATTGTCCTATATACATTACAGTACTGTGCTCTATTGTCTTGTATACATTTCAGTACAGTACTCTATTGTCTTATATACATTTCAGTACTGTACTCTATTGTCTTGTATACATTTCAGTACAGTACTCTATTGTCGTATATACATTTTAGTACTGTACTCTATTGTCTTGTATACATTTCAGTACAGTACTCTATTGTCTTATATACATTTCAGTACTGTGCTCTATTGTCTTGTATACATTTCAGTACAGTACTCTATTGCCTTATATACATTTTAGTACTGTACTCTATTGTCTTGTATACATTTCAGTACAGTACTCTATTGCCTTATATACATTTCAGTACTGTGCTCTATTGTCTTGTATACATTTCAGTACAGTACTCTATTGCCTTATATACATTTCAGTACTGTACTCTATTGTCTTATATACATTTCAGAACTGTGCTCTATTGTCTTATATACATTTCAGAACTGTGCTCTATTGTCTTATATACATTTCAGAACTGTGCTCTATTGTCTTATATACATTTCAGAACTGTGTTCTATTGTCTTATATACATTTCAGAACTGTGCTCTATTGTCTTATATACATTTCAGAACTGTGCTCTATTGTCTTATATACATTTCAGAACTGTGCTCTATTGTCTTGTATACATTTCAGTACGGTACTCTATCGTCATATATACATTTCAGAACTGTACTCTATTGTCTTGTATACATTTCATTACTGTGTTCTATTGTCTTGTATACATTTTGAAGAGAATTGCATGGCATTGCCTTTTTATATAAATCGTTGTAGTTTTTCTTATTCTGGCCTGAACCTATTACCAGCTTAGCACTGACCTGCAAACAACAAATAAATGAAAAAGCAAATAATGGCTAACTTTGTGCATCCTCATTGTACGGCGAATCAAATCTTCCCGGGGTGTCTCCAGGGAACCCTACCACTCTCTGAATAAGACGTATACCATAAAGATAACTGCCCTGCATGTTTCATTTAATTGTTTTCCTTATCCTCGGGCAATCTTTTTTAAGAGACTTTCCTCAATCATTATCGTTATCATTATTATTATTATTATTATTATTATTATTATTATTATCATTATTATTATTATTATTTGGAAGTCTGTGGGTAGGGGAACAATTGTGTTAAAAGGATTCAGACATTTACACGGTCAATTAGGTCCGGTCAGTTTTCAGATGGTCAAATGGTCAGTGAAAGTAGCCCTTGGCATTCATGTTGGAGGCCCTAGTTATTGTTCAGAATATTAAGGGAGCAATACTGAGTGTCGATGGTGAGAGGCAGGTCACTGTTTGTGTGACATAAGGGAAGTGGGGCACGTTTTGTGTATTCTTGGGAAGATGGCTATAAAATGTGAGAGGGTCTAATTTCTTGTACGGTCAGACAGAGTCGAATAAATTGATTTTAATGGGAAGCCAAGGGAATCAGTTTATCATTAATTTCATAATCTTTTAGTGTGCGAAGGCTGTCCGAAAAGTATCCCGCAATTTCATATCAACGAAAAAAAAATAGCCTTCCTAGGGCAATGAGACTTTGATCCCCTTCAAAGTACTTTTCTCGGGACCTCACACATTTATCTCAGCGTACCTTCCACTTTACCAAAACAATCTGCAAAATCCTCTTTCGGAATGGTCATCAACTGTCCTACCACGTTCTCCTTGATCTCGAAATCTCCCTTCCAACAGCAAATTTAGATAAGAGAAAAGCCAGAAGTTACAGGGGGCTAGGTTACACGGTGCACAGACTCACCCATTGTCGTCCCACTGCCAACTGAGTAACCCACAGGAGAGTGTATTTTCTTGCATTGACAGTAAGGTCCGTTCTGATTGATTGCTTGGTCACATCTAGGTTGCTCAAAAGATTCTCCAGATATTCAAAATGGCTACTTTTCAGACAGTTTAATTCTGGTGTGTGTGCTTGTTCATGCATGCAAATATTTACATGTAAGTGTTTCCATGTGCATGAGTGTATATGCGTATATGTCAAGCCTGTATTTCGTTACACACACACACACATTCAGTAATACGCATGGGTTCATACACGCATTTATACATACGTACCTGATTTACCCGAGCGGAAACATATACATAATCATATTTTCTAATACTTACATACAGTGATTTTCCCTGCAATTCGTTAGCACAGCATTCCTCGGAAACCTTCTGTAAGCTGAAATGGTGTGGAGCAATTAAGCAATAACCATTAATTTATATGGGGGAAAATGATAAGAGTTCTCAGGCCCTCAGAATACTATTATATGTCTGTGAGTGCGGATGTATTCCGAATATGTTATATCTGATTGGTACTATGATTTGTTAGTGCTGCCCTGTGCAGTTCTCGACATTGACTTAGTCACGGCTTTATAGTTGTTGGGAAGTGCTAGTGGCGTATCGGGTAATTGAATCAGTGACCTGGGTTCAAAATCCGATCGAGCCTGATTATGTTCACTCCACACTAATGCCCTTGAGACAAACATGAATCCGTCTCTTCTCCTCTCAGCTATATGTAAAATAGCTGCGCAGACTGGGTTTTCTAGCCTTAGGAAGGCAACTTGTCTAAGAGATAGTCAACTCTGATTCCAAACAGGGGAGTGCCAAAATTGACGTCCTTTTGATTGCACTCACAGCCAAACCGATGCCAAACATATTGCGTTCTGCCTTGCTTTAGAATGCATCAGCGAAGCCGAGAAATGGATTCTGCCAACTGGGAATCCGGAGATCACCGCACGCTTTGCCCATGCTGGTACCTTGAAGAGACTACTTTAATGTCGTTTCATCGTCTATCGAGATAGAAGGGGGCCTTCTATAATTGTTATTGGCTGACTCAAGAATCTCTAGCTCTAGCCGTTTTACATACATTAGAATAAATGATAGCAAAGGTGGTAGAAGGATGACGTCAGCAGTGGTATAGGTCGTAGGGTAACCAACCAAAAAGTCGATTTGCTGAATCTGGACGAAAATGAAAACGGAAAATGAAAAATGAAATAAATGAGTATATAAAATGTTGCCAAACGTAGTTACCGTAAATTTTCGAAAATAATCTGATATTGGTCAGGTATTGGTACCATGTATAAATTTGGGAGAAGAATTATCCAACATGGAAACAGGTATAAACTAGCTCAGGTTTCTTGGAGAGGAGATGAGCGCTGCTAAGTAACCCCTATTGCCCCGAGAAATGCCATGAACGACGCAGCATATCTTCTAAATTAGCTCTCTGCAAGACTGCAAAAGGCACCTAGAGGTGTTCTTTACTGAGAAAGAAAAAAACGTTCTTGTTGGCAGAAAGATGACAGAAGACTGGAGTACAAAACAGTAAATGTGTTGTTTAATAAAGTTAACGCATGTCGAATATTAAAGAAAGAAAGATGTCTTATTTTTATATAATAAACCGAAGGAGCTTTTTGGCCAACTCAAAGATATTTTGCGTGTTTGAGTGCGTGCGTGGATGCATGCGTGTGTATGTATGTGCATGAGAGTGTGTGCATGAGAGAGAGTGTGTGTGTGTGTGTGTGTGTGTGTGTGTGTGTGTGTGTGTGTGTGTGTGTGTGTGTGTGTTGGGAGTGTGGGTACAGGTGTTTGCGAATGATTATAACATCTAAGCACCTATCACTAAACCGCACAGCGAGCGATCGGACCCGCCTCACTGTGTGACACGCTAACTATTGTTTGTTTCCCAATGATAAATGTTCACGAAGCAAATACGCAACTTACCCGCCATTTCTCCAAAGCCCGCGAAACGAAACAAAAAAATTAACAATAGCAACTTTGCCCATCTGCTAACGGACTGGAATTTTTTTTTTCTTTTTACTCTTCCTGATACTTTTTTTTCCTTTATTTTATTTACTTATTTGTTACAAAGTTTAGAATTTTGTTTGGGCTTTCTTTTCTTATACGCCTCTTTACTATCTTTTCTCTCTTCTTTTTTTCCCATCTTTTTTTTTGTTTTTTTTTCTTTAAATATTTTACTCTATTTTTCTTATAGTAGCTAAAATCTTCTTTCAAATAGTTTTTTTTTAGACTTTTTATACACTTTTTGATTGTGTTCTCATTTTTCTTCGTTTCTTCTCTTTAATCTTCTTTCCTCGTTTTTCATCTTAGCTTTTTTCTTATGACAACTGAAATCTTTCTATTTCTATTCGATATTTTATCTTCGTCTTTCTTATTATTTTTTCTTCTTTTTCTATTTACTCCAGAATCTTGTTTTCTTTCGGTTACTTCTCTTTTTTTTTCCTTTTTTTAACCTTTCTTTCTTTCGTTTCATTTTCTTTAATTCCTCTTTTTTTATTGCCTACGGTAGAGCCGTTTTCACATTTTCTTTTTTGTTTTCATTCATTCTATTCACTGCCATTTTCTCTTTTCCTCTCCTGTTTGTTGAATCACTTTTTTTTATTTTTGTTCTTATCTTTCCTTCATTTTCATTCAATTCAAATTCATCCCTTCAGCTTTTCCTTCATCTTCACTTCCTCCATCCTTGTAGTTCTCCTTATTCGGAATTTTTTTTTAATCAATTCACTATTTCTTTCTTTATCTTTTCATCTTTTTCACTTACTTTTATTCCTACATTCTTCCTTTTTTTTTTCTTCATTCATTTTTTCTTCATTCCTAAATCCATTCTAAAACCCTCTCGTCTACTTCTTTTTTCTCCATTTTTCTTCTCTTTTTTCTTCTTCTATTCCCTTTTCATCTTATTCATCCATCTGTCTTTCTTTCTTCCTTTCTTTTCACCTATTTCTTTCTTCCCGTTTTATATTCGAATCTCACCCACTCGCTGTCTTTCGTTCTATATTTCTTTCTTTGCTTCGTTTTCTCTTTCTTTTTGCATATTTCTCTGCCGCCTTCTTTGTTTCACTTTGTCTTTCTCTACTTCTATTCTTTCTTGGTTTCATTGCCGGCCTCTCTTTGCTTCTTTGCGTGTTTAATACCTATGTTTATTTACTTCACTTCACTTCATTTAATATCACACCTCATCAATTACTCGTCGAATGTGTTGATTCTCAAGTCGAAATTTTTGTTAAATGGGGGTTACAGTATCTCCCTACACATTATCTATTTTACTCCTACGGTCTAAAGTGATAAATAAACACGAAAAGCTATATATCTACTTATATAATGAGCAGTGTGATTTTTTTCTTTCTCTGTCGTGAACAATGGACTCTTCAACTTAAAGGTAACAATTTTACAGATAAAAGTCTTCGCTACCAATCATTTTTAACTCTTGACTCTTTCACTGAATCGAATTGAGTAGCTCCTTTTCCAAAAAGACCATTACACATACAACGCATACACTCACATTTATATACACACTCAGATAAAGACGTACATACGGGAGTTGAGTATTATATATATATATATATATATATATATATATATATATATATATATATATATATATATATATTTATATATATATATATATATATATATATATATATATATATATATATATATATATATATATATATATCCAATAGAAAAGTACAATGAAGTACAAAACTGATTTGTTTTGGGAATATATCTCATATCTATTTAATCAAATATATACATATATATATGCGTGTGTTTGTGTGATATGCGTGTGTTTGTGTGTATGTATGTGTGTGTGTGTGTGTGTCCTACACCTGATATGCCTGTTTTCCAAAAGCTCGCTTCAAGCCACGTTTTCGCTTTTGCGAATAAAGGTGGATATCGAAAAAGTGTTCGTTTTACAGAGAACTGTTATAGAGACAGTGCATACTCCCTTCATCTCCCTTCTACACCCTAATTGCAGTGTCTGCCAACAATTCAACTTCTAACAATTCAGTTTAGCATACCATCATCACCATTCTTTGGGAACTTTTTCCCCTTGTAAATTGATGGTAACTAGTAAATGACTCTTGCTTTGCTAACGTTATACCTAAGCCAGGCACAGAGAGCTTCATGAACCAAAAGAGCTGATAGTCTGTAGGGTGCAGGTCAGGAAATACATTATATGTTGAAGACCTTCCCAGCCTTACTATATGATTGTTTTCTGCGTATTCTACTTAAGGCCAGGAGTTACCTTACAGACTAATCACTGATTGATCTACTTCTCCACAAAAAAATTTTCCCCGAAGCATCATTCAAAGGGGCCAATCGCTCACTCTTGTGCTGAGCAGTAAAACTTCAAAATTCAAGCAATTCGTAACACAGAATCCCCTTTGAATCCCACTAGAGTTCAAGTTGAGATCTCGAAGGCTGTCCTGGATCTAGCCATTATTTTTCCCATTGGATTCTGGTAATAAATCCTTTTTTCATCACATGTGGTTACCTTGTTCAAAAATCAATTTTCCTGTCTCGGGCAAGAAGAGAGAGACAAGTGTTTGAATATTGGCCGATATTCATTTCCATAAGTTCACATGGAACCCATTTCTC
>OY735223.1:43247025-43292025 GCA_963457665.1 Thysanoteuthis rhombus
AATTAGGATTAGAGTATTTTCTGGAGTATTTTGATACAGGTGCAATTCAAAAACATCATTTCAAGAATGAGACTCACCATCACAGTCAATGACTGAACAACCAATGAAGTCATGGGAGAAAAAATCAATCGAAGAATAAATATGGTCAGAAATAATTCCATGACATCACAGGAGTTTTCTTCTGGAAAACGTCTAAATAGAGTAAGAAATCATCTTGAAACATCTTGACCCTGGGGAATCTAGATGTTGTTATTAAAAACCCGTCAGAATAGAACCTAAAAACGGTCAAAAAAGCTTTCTTTCCAGAAATTTTGAAAAAAAAATTTTTAGAAACAATCTAGTGATGTACTGATGCCAACTTTCAAAACGGTATGGCCGGGAGCACTGGAACACACAGACATACCAGCAAACACATACACAGAGGAAAAATGTTGGAACCTGCAGTTGCTCAATTAAAATACTATCCCCTGAAAATATGCCTAAAAATACAATCGGGATGTTTCTTGTTTTCTGCCATGTAAATAGCCAGAAGAATGAAACAGACGTTTCGTTGAGCGGAAAGAGGAAGCGCCCTTCCCCAACCGTATTTAAATGTCACCCTCTGAATGTTCTGCGCCTAAATCCAGTGTCAATTACAATGAATAATTTATGGTATTGTTTAACTCTTTCCAATCTTGATTCGACGGAGAAACCAGTTATCAATTCGCCATTAACATCTCGTCGGTGTCACGAGTTTCAAATATCTCGTAAGCGGCCGATGAAAGCGACATCTGACAGCGTACAGAGGTGAAAAAGACACAGAGGTGATCATTTGACCTCCGTCTCTTTCTGTTACCCCTTCCCCAGCTCTGTCCACTTGTCTGTTTGATCACCCCACCCCCAATACACCACTGCATCCATTATGGACATCTCGCCTAAGGTGTGATTATTAGTTCTTTAAAAGAGATAAAAAGAAAAATATAAAAAGACAAATTGCGAAGGGAAAAAAAAAGGAATAGTTTTGCTCAATACAAATCAATATATTTTATGTCTATTGTCTGGATTTTAATGGCTCAGATTTGTATGACTTACGAGGAATGAAGGCGTAGGGTGGCCGAGCAGGTAACGACACGGAGATTGGACCAAGCGAGCCCGGTTCATTCTCCGGCTAAAGACAGTTTGTGTTCACACTGCAATAATGCACTTGGGATAGATATTGATCCTTCTCTCCCCTTAGCTACGTTTAAAATAACGCATGTTTAAGTGAGTGACACCACTTCGGGTGCTCATCACCTTTGAGTATTTCATATCTTGCAAACAAGCCGTATAAGTAGTAATGTGATATCCTTTTTCGGAATCGCCGTCAGCTGCCTCTTAAGGGTGTCTTTAATTTCATACCCGGTCTGAATTCTCCCATTTTCTCCCTGGGACGTGCTAGATGTAGCATGGAGCCAAATATGGACTGTAGAAGCGTCAACAGACTTGGGCAATGCGATGTTTTGCACCTCCCCCCCCAAAAAAATAGCTCGATGCGTGAAAATGAGCAGGCTCAGTCAGTATTAAGGCAATAGCCACACAATACACAAGCTTACTATATGGCATTTCACTTATGACTGTGAAACCCCACAGGAGATTATCTGTCCATGCATGTGCAATGAGGTCCACTCTTATTTGTTGATGAGTTCATAAAGGCCGCGCAACTGGTCTCAGTGATATTCAAAATGGATGGAGGGATCAAGAACAATATATCCATTGCTTTAATAGTGATCTAGAGAGAGAGAGAGAGAGAGAGAGAGAGAGATCATATAAATATAACAACTATTTGGTTAGGAAAGGCTTCTGTCTATTGTCTTATTCGACTTACACACCTTATAGAAAGAAAAGGTCAGAAATTATCGGAAAAGACACGAGTATACTGTCCAGAGATGAAGGGAAGTGTCTTGAAAGACAGACAGAAAGAGAAAGAAAGTAAAATGAAATATGTGGATCCAGATAATAAAGACAGAGAAGAAAAGGCGACCAGTCGTACAAAATGGCGGAGAAAAAGAAAATTTGACGGACAGACTCGAATATCAGTGCTTAAGATCAGTTGACAATATCAAACCTGAAATTCCCCGATTGTATCGTAATCTTCCTGAATCCTTTAATCCTTCCTGTGGGAACCATTAACCTCAAGGGTTAGGACTGGATAATCCATTCATTGAATCCTTATCATTGCAATCTCTTCTTTTCTCTCTCTCTCTCTCTCAATCTCTCTCTATCTTCTTTCTTTTGATTTGAAATCACGATCAAGTGATTGCAAGGCGGCTCTCTTACCAATTGAGCCAAGTCTTATGAATCTTAGATTTTACTTATTTTGCATACAATACTAATGTTGCAGAAATCATCTCCAGTTGGAATACAATTAGTATTAGAGTATTTCCTGTGGTGTTTCAATACAGGTGCAAATATTATTACAAAAATGAAAAAAAGAGTACTTGCCATCACAGTCAATAATTGAACAACCGTTACGACAAAATATCCTGAATCTTGATGTAATCATTAAACCCACTAAAAAAGAGCCCACAAGGTCTTCCCTCCTCTCTCTCCCTCTCTCTCCTCTCTCTCTCTCTCTCTCTCTCTCTCTCTCTCTCTCTCATGCACGCTTCTCGCTACTTGCTTTACTTCCTTTTCAACACTTCCTTTCACTATTTCTTTCCTACTCTTTGTTTCATTGTTTTCTCTTCTTCTCTTTTCATTCTCTACTCTTTTCATTCTGCTACGTCATTTTTGCATTTTCCCTCGTCCTCTCTATTTCCCCCCCCCTCCCTGTTCTTCCCCACTCGCCTTTTTCTTATCTTTCTCCCCTTCATTCAAAAACCCTCTCTTTCTCTTCTGTCGTCTGTTACTGTCAATCCTTTCCCTTTTCCTCTTTCTCTTTTCCTCTTTCTCTCTTTCGAACACCACTTCAATTGGCTTTGCCTCATTCACTTTCCTCTTTTCTCAATTCCAATCCTTTTCTCTTTTCCCTTTCTCCTCGCCCACTCTTGCATTTTCTATCTCGTTTTAACCCCCTTTTTTACTGCAGTGATTCCTAAAATGTGTGCCGTGGCACGCCGTGAGTTTAGAGAAAATGATAGAGAGGGAAAAGTCTCGGGACCGCTGTTCTATTGTCCCCATCATCCTCTTTTTTATCTCTCAGAACCTTTTCTCTTGTCTTCTATCTCACCTTCCATCCACTTTTTCTTCTCTCTCTCTCTCTCTCTCTCTCTCTCTCTCTCTCTCTCTCTCTCTCTCTCTCTCGTTAAACTAGAGTGTAAGTTCATAACCCGTCACCCGTCAGATTGACCCTACGACGCCCCCAAACATTATAAATTTGTTTCACTGCAGTCTTCTTCGTTTCTCTTTCCTTCTCTCTTCGTCTCCAGGCCCAGCATTTCTCTCTCTCTCTCTCATTTTCCCTACTTTAATAGTTACTATTTTTCTCCGTTATTCTTTTCTATGATTTTTCCTTAATTCCACTCCGTTACTCCGATCGTAGAACTACGGTCGAAGTTCATAACCCGTCACCCGTCAGACTGACCCTACGGCGCCCCAAAACAAGAACATTATAACTGGTGTCAAGCCAAAAATGACGCGCGTACAGGTTTTATGAACTGGGCCCTGTCTCACAAAGGAGAGTGAGAGTGACAGAGAGGGCTATACTTGTTTAAAGGGAAAGATGGAAAGACAACTTAACAACGGGGCTGGAATAGGGGTCTTGGTTTAAGGGGATTAATCATTTTCCACTAAAGAAGTATTCGATAAACCCCGGGCAACATTTCACTGTAAACTGTCAGGGGGCTCCACCTCGTCGACTGTAATGATCTAGTGGGTAATGCCGGAAAACCGTTCGCGGGCCCTCGAGGCAGGAGGTGGTGAATGTGATGGGCCCGGGGTCTGGAGCTTGGGCTCTTGGGGCTAGAGAATTGTGGATGGAGTTTGGGCTGGCGTATTGTAGTGAGTGACGGTTTGGCGAGAAAACTACGAAGTACAAACACTTAATGCCTATTTCCAGTTAATGTTTTTTATTAGCGTTAATATCATTTAATTTCTACACCTTTTTAACATATTTGCTATTTTTATATTTATCTATTCATGCAACTCTCTGCTTATGTCGGTTTGTGCTTCCATACATTTTTAAAAAATATTTTGTTTCTTATATATTTATTATTGCTTTGTTATTTTTAGTTATTTTTTAATTTTTGTTAAATTTTTTTAGACTTCTTTTTTTTTTGCTCACTCCTTTTTATATACCAAAGGGGGGAAATTCCCTTCCTTTTTTTTGATAAAAATACGATTCACTTAAATATAATAAAAACAGTATAAGATTTTAGATTTTTAAAAGATGCAAATTAATTCCAAAAATACGATTGTGAAAAAAAAAACATAATGAACCAGATTTTAAAAAAAAAATCTAAACAGTTTTCGTAATTCTGTTTCGATTTTTTCCTTGATTTTTTTTAAATCTTTTTTTTGAATTGAAATTCATTTTCACATTCATCATCTCCCCTTTTCTGATCCCAAATTTTTAATCACGCCCTTAGACGCCATCTTTTTTTTGTTTGAGTAATTTTCTTGCCCAAGGGTTTTTCTTTTTCGGTAGCGTTTTAAAAGTAATCTTTATTTTTCCCCTTAAGGATATTATTTTTATTTCTTTAGTTTCTAGCTTCTACTTTCTGAACTTACTCCAGTAATCCAACAAGAAATCATATTTACTATCAAAATACCTGCAGACACACAGCAATCAACTTTTTGCTTGCAAATTAGTTTACTTTTCCATATGCTCACAATGACCGCTGTAACTTTTTTTTCTAACTGAACGATGCTTACACAGCATAACGGAGAATGGAAGTAAATACAGAGTAGTATATAAGTGGACCGTTTCGGGATAGAAATAGAGAGATGTAGAGAGCGGGGAGAGCGGGATGGAGAGAATAAAATGGAGGGAGATGAGGTGAATAAGATAGACAGATGTGAAAATGATAAAATCGAGAAATGAAGAGAATGAAACAGAGAGAAGGATGAAGAGAATAAGATGAAGATATAAAGAGGGCAAGATGGATAGATAGATAGATAGATAGATAGATAGATAGATAGATAGATAGATAGATAGATAGACAGAAACAGAATGAGATAGATAGATAGATAGATAGATAGATAGATAGATAGAATAGAATATAGAAATATAAAGCAGGTAAGAAAGGAAGAAGCAGACAACTATTCACTTAAATTGACTGAACATGAATCAGGGACACGTGTGAGCTGATTGACATAGGCCAAATGATTGATAGTACAAGAATTTAAAACTTTCTCTGATTAGAACAATCATAGTGCACACCTTTCAAGTGGGTGAACTGTGGCTGCCTTTAAAATTGATTTTTGAATTTTCACTTTTACGTGGAGATAGATAGATAGATAGATAGATAGATAGATAGATAGATAGATGGATAGACTAAGAAAAAGATAGGAAGAAACGTGAGGTTGCCTTGAAAACCTGCTTCTAGATCCAAACATTTGTTTGGGCTCGAAGAATGAAAGAAAGAAAGAAAGAAAGAAAGAAAGAAAGAAAGAAAGAAAGAAAGAAAGAAATGGATAGAGAGAGAAAGAAAGAAAGGAGCAACATAGTTGGAATTCCTTCCTGAGAAGAGTCGGAAGAAAGTGGAAGAAACATTTAATGACCCATGAATGAAAAAGTTATTTTAGAAAAAGTAGGACAAAAAATACAAGTTGATTTTGTAAGAAAACTATGAATGGTGAAGTCCAGAAAACAAAAAAAAGGCCGGAAATGGGATAAAAGAGATGAAAAAGGCTTGAATAATGGAATGTATAGGAAGGGAATGTTTGGGCTGAAAAACAAACTAGGAACTAATGCCATACGCTGACTACAAATTGACTTAAAATTTGTTTATATACAGCTCCGATGTAGGGGAAGCAACTGTGTATTTTTTTATTTTCAATATTTTATTTACATATCAGTATATAGAACATATTTCTGAATCAAAAACATTTTTTCACGTCAGGGGATTTGACAAAGTCCCCTCTTTCCCATGGCCATCCCTTCAATGAAATGTCATTGAAATTGATAGAGAACTTTGGGGAATATCGTGTGTGCAAATAGACGAACATGGACACGCCAGCACACGCACGCGCACACACACAAGCCCACGGAGAGGGTGTACAGCTAAGGTAAGTTCCTCAGGGCCCATGCACATCAAAGGGGACTGTGGACATCCAGATGCCCGTGCACACCCAAGTGCCCTTTAAGAATTAACCCTGGATACTACTGAGGGCTCTAAGCAGCCCCTGTCCTGGCCCGTTTCCGCTCTCGGAATAATATATAATCTCAATTTGTAAAAATGCGAAAAGAAAGAAATATATTTTTATCCGTTGTAAATGTTTAATCACAATGTTCAATATTTCGCACGCTAAATAGAATAATAATTATATAATAAGAATAAGAATTATAAGGATATATACCCGGTGAATGCTAACATTTCGTGCTTACCGTACTCATCGGCAACCGACAACATGTTTTTTTCCTATATTTATGAAAATAAAAAGCCCATTTACATTTGAATAACGTATTTTTCTATTATCCAATCAAGTTTAATTGTTTTTGAAAATCGAACGATTCTAACTAATAATTACCATATATGCATGGGGTCATCCATCAGATTTACCTCCCTTTTTCCTAAATTACGAAAAACCAACGGAAAAAATAGCATATTGCCGGAAAACACCTCTTCCCTAGTTCTTGGCCCAGCTCTTACACGAAATATCATTGAAATCCATTGAGAACATTTGGAGATATTGTGTAGACAGACAAACATGAGCGTACACATGTACATTTCCTAACTTTGTTGTTAGAGATAAACAATAAGAAATATAATTAAAATAAAAAAAGAAAGAAACTACTAAAGGAGAAAAAGGAGAGAAAAAAGATAGCAAAAAGTAAAACCAGTAAGGGGATTGCCTGAGATTGTCGGAGACGGTGTTAATCTCGACATGTCTGCCTGCCGAAAATGTTAAGCCATGGATAAGGTGACAAAAAGTTAAAAGAAAAAAAAAAAGAAAGAAAGAAATGAACAATTAATGATAGTGAAAGTGAAAGTAAAAGTAACAGAAGCCGACAGCTTTTTAATCGGGAAAGAAAGCGAAGAGTGTCACATGAACGAGAGGTAAAGGAAGCTGTAAGTTGTTAGACAGGAAAGAAGTTAATGAACTCTACGATGGCGCCGATCAGTGCTTTTGGTGGCGAATCTGTGGTATGAGCAGGGCGATGGGGGAAGGGAAATGCTCGATAATACGAATTGGCGGGATTTTTTGTCTGTTATAAAACCTTGGCCTGTAGTCATTAGCCACGGCTCGTAGCTATAAATTTGCTGGAGAGTGCTTCGGTGAGGGTAAGGAGGTAGATTTGTAATCCGTTTGTCAGGACGACAGGATCTGACTGACCGATGGAGGCAATTTTGCTGCAAATAGAACTGACCAAAACATGGTGGCCTAGCAACAACAAGAAGAAAAGCATGGAAAAAATCTCAGTCAAAGATAAAGTTCTTTATTCCTCCTCCTTTTCTCCATCCCTTTCAGTGTTTCTCCGTCTCTCTCACTTGAGAGAATTTAATCTCTCCCTCTTCCCTTCTCGTCTCTTACTGCCGAACGATATGAGAAATAACATAAGAAATTATTGTTTTTGCTCGTATTCTTGATGCATAATAAACAATAAAAAAAACAATCTTCTTCACTATAAAACCAATATGGTTATTATGTTATCCCAATGAAATAGAGGAAGTCTTATCCATGTGCGTTAATAATGTTGATGTTGACGTACCTGGAGATCTTATGCATATTCTTGGAATTTCACATTTCACACACTACGCCATCTTTTTTATTCTTATTTTCCTTTCCCTTTTCAGTGAGCATGCGTGAGTGCATATGCACATGTGTATATGTTTCATTCATTTCTTTTTTTTCTTTCTTTCTCCATGTGTGTGTGTGTGTGTGTAATTGTGTGTTTTCTTCTTTCTTTTCTTCCTATTTTTTCTGTCTTCCTTTTTTTTGTTTCTTTTCATCATCATCCTTTCTACATACGTATGTTTGTTCGTGTGATTGCGTTCTTTTTTCCTTTCTTTTTTCTTCCTTTCCCTTCTTCCCCTTCCTTCTTTCTTTCTTTCTTCCTTTCTTTCTCCCTCACTCTCTCTTCCCCTACTCTCCCCATCTGTGTTTGTATGGTTGTGAGGATTCTTTCTTTTATTTCTCTCTTTCATTCTTTCTTTCATTCTTTCCTTTCTTTCTTTTCTTTCCCCCCGTTCTCCATACATGTATATGTACGATTGTTCGGTTTATTTATTTCTCTTGGTTATTTTTTTATATGTGTATAGTTTTCTTCTCATTCTTACGTTCTGTCTTCTTTTTATATGATTTCAGTATCCCAGCACTCTCCTCAGTATTCTTGCTGTTTTCAGGAATGCTGTTGTCTGGATGGCTCCTATTATTCCTCAGATCTCCAGTCCTTCTAATCATTTAGTTAGACTCTATGAAACTATTCCAAGTGCTCAGTTTTTTTTGTTTTGTTTTTTTTTGCGAGATGAAGATATTCACTTCTATTCGTACATTTGAATGTTCACATCAAGTTTTCATTGGTTATCGCTGGAGATTGAGTGACAGCAAGTTTTGTTTTTCTTTTGTTTTTACATTCGAAAAACGTTGATGAGAAATTTTAGAAAAGTTGGCGAAACATTTGCCCGAACAATTTCATTCTGTTCTTTTTTTTCCACTCCTGTCCACAGTTCCTTATTGACTTACACCTTCATCATGCCATCTGACTGACCCTTACCCCCACCGTCTGCATCAAGGATCTGACCTTCGGGTCTGGTTGCTCAAAGGCGTAAAAAGTCGGTAGTCCAGTGACCAGTCAGGCGAGAAATCGGCACAAACAGAAAAGGCGGCCAGCCGTAAAATGGCACCGTAACTTCGTAAGTCAAGTATGGCCATGTTTTTCGGACAATTCGCTTGATTTTTCCCCACCTTGCTACTCGAGCGGACAGGAACAGTGGAGATCTAGGTACAGGAATGGTCGAACGGGGATTCTTTGGTTTTTGGTTTTGGGGGTTTTGGTTAGGGGTTACGTGAAGTCTATTTATTGCTCTTATTCCCTGACTGCATCTCATCAGGATTGCCTCTTTTGCTCTTATCCAAAAAGCTGATTCAGAGAAAATAGAAAAGAAATCGTTTTGTTCCTAGATTAGTGTTTCCTTTGACCTTTGAAGATGACTTGCAAATGAAATATTGAAGATTGGTAAAATGAAGTAACATAGACGGACGGATTGATATGAAGAGATAGAAATAGATTGATATGAATATGAACAGCCTTGAAAAATATGAATTGATAGATAGATATGAACAGATCAATATATATATATATATATATATATATATATATATATATATATATATATATATATATATGAACAAACTAAAAAAAGTATGAGCAGATAGATGGATAATCCTTGTATCTCAAAAGACAGACTGAGAAAGAGATGAGGATGACTAGTATTGAACTGTGTATGTATACATATATATGGTTTGTTTGTGTGTGTGTGTATTTATGCATGTGGTCAATTCTAATTTACAGAGTATATATACATACACTTACACGCACTCACGCATGCACACACGCGCATATATATATATATATATATATATATATATATATATATATATATATATATATATATATTCTTAAAATTGAATACATGCATACGTATATGTGAAAGGAGATAAATGGAGAGCTTTTTTTCTTCTTTGGATTGGTTGGCAATAACATGACATCCACTCACTTATCAACGAGCGGTCCTCATCTTCCAAGAAATAGAAAATATAAAAGAAATTGTTTGGTTAACTGATTAGTGACTTTTCTGACCTTTTACGTTTTGTTGCGTCAAGTGGGTTGTTGAAGGGGTTGTCAGCTGAGTCAGGGGCAAGAAAATACAAATTTTGTGTCCATGATCAAATCTGAAAGTTATTTCCAGGCTATCACCGACAAATATAACAATGATGATTTAAGTGATGTATGGATAAAAGTTGAAGTCCTAAAGTCTCCAGAAATTGCACGAACCGTTATTCGTGGGTCGTTGGCCACAACTGTCAATAATCTTTCAAGATTAAGAACGGGTGTGGGCCTCCATCGAGGTCTATTATTGGCATTTATATTTCCTGACCTATACCAAAAGAAATAACACAGAACAGTTTGCTCTGTAGTTATTCCAAATACTTCGTTGACATAATCAGCGCACCCAGCAACAATATGACCTAATTTGAAATTCTATTCGAAAATCAGTCTAACTTCTTGACTTTACATAATATCTGTTGAGTACTGAAAATGCCTGATAACGAATGATATCTTTATTTCCCTATTATCTGGGGAAAAAATTCAATTACATTAGTAATTCTTTCACTTTCAGCACCATTCTCCAAGTGTTTCTTTTGAACATTTTTTTTAAAAATTACCCTAATTTGTCACAACAAAATTGATTAGATTTTTATTTCAAAATAATATTCATCATGATATGATGAATAGTATTTTTATATAAATATATAATTATAATAATAATAATAATAATTATAATAATATGAATTCGTTACATATGAAATGTCGATGTTTGACATAATGCACTGAAAAGGTGTTCCTTTAGGTCAACTTGGAAAAATTTCTCTAATTTGTTACACGTAAAATTAATAGTTTATCTCAAAGAAAAATGTATCATAATACGATAAATATACTTAAACTAATCAATTTTGGTGTAACAAATTAGAGAAATGTAACTACTTTATATTGATATCATTATTATTATCATCATCATCATCATCGTCGTCGTCGTTGTTGTTTTTGTCATAGTTGTCATTGTTGTTGTTGTTGTTGTTTAATCCTACTTCCGGACGCACCATATTCTCCAAGTTCTGTTTAGTCCTGCAGAGACCGCTCGGCGAAAGAAGATAGCAGATGATTGGTTTGCGAAGCAACTCAGTCAATCATTACAAATCTTGTTCATTTGCATACGGGACGCTCCTGTTCCACGATTTCCACCATCCCCACCCAGACCTTTAAGCTTTTTCCCTCATGACCCTCTACCCACACGACTGGATGGGTGGGGCAGAGTGGAGGTGGGAATAAGGTGATGAATTAACGCCAAAGACCCAATTTTGGGGTTTCGAGATAATTTACACCATCCGACACCTATGAATAAATTTAGCCCGGCTTAAGCCGAAGTGCGCAATTGGTATAAGGTATCCGTACCCATCAACCTTGATGAATGGGAATAACATACGTATGTTGTTATTGGTGTTATTGCTATTGTTGTTATTTTAGCTGTTGTTGTTGTTGTTGTTGTTGTTGTTGTGTAAGACCCAGGCAGTGGCGGGGATGGGGACATCGTCAAAGATGGCGGAAATCTGGATGACTCTCCCCTCGTGGACAGTACCCAAGCTACAGTTATTTGACAAGATCATAAGCACTTTCTTCCTCTCTTCAACACACTTTATCTTTTTCTCTCTTTTATTTTCTGCGTGTCTTTCTTCCATCATCTCTATTCTCCTTCTTTTTCAATTTAATTTTCTATTCACCCTCAGGATTTCTTTCTTCTTCCCCCGCACCCCGGAGTTTCTTTCTCTTTTAGCTGGTATCTTTCCTTTATTTTTTCTTTCGGAGGTTAAGGGCTTCATGTGTTTCGTTCTTGTTGGGGGGGGGGTATCCCTTTCCTTCGATTTTTTGGCCCGTATCTTTCTTTTTCTTTCATTTGTTTATCTTATATTCATTTCTTCGTTCTCCTCCTTTTCCTTTTCCTCTTCCTCCTCTTCCTCCTCCTCCCCCTCCTCCTTCTTCTTCTTCTTCTTCTTCTTCTTCTTCTTCTTCTTCTTCTTCTTCTTCTTCTTCTTCTTCTTCTTCTTCTTCTTCTTCTTTGTTTTTTCATTTATATATTCATTCATTTTTCCCCAGAATTTTTTCTTCTTTATCTTTCTTTTTGCAAAACAGCTTCTTGCTTTCCTCATCTCCTCTCTTGGTTCATTATTTTTTCTTTCTTCTTCCCTTCCCATCCCTCTTTCTTGAACTTTTTTTTTTATCATTCGTCCTTAAAATATCTCAATTTTCTCCTTCTCCCGGACTCTTCTCTATTCCTTGTAGAGAGGGAGCTGATTATTTTGATCATTGATAATGTTATCAAGCGTTCATTGTTAACAACATCAGTCAGTTCTAAACACTACACAAACACACATTTGAAGTAATCACCATAAGCGACCTCCCCTGTATTTCTCACTTAATGTTATCAGTCGATTGTTGTTTCTAAACTATCCTTCCTGGGGTGATCACAAAAAGCGGGTCTCTCTGTACATGTACAGCACTTGTTATAAGTATTTGAACAAAGAGACATTTTTCTTCCGACTGCTTGGTTTTGAGGAAGAAAAACTAGGAACATTATGCAAGAGGAACACAGTTTTATAAACCAAGGTATGCATTTAGTCATGTTTTGGGGGTTCTAAATTTCCTGAAAAAGGTTTTGTGATACAACTGAATTGTTAAATAAAAAATAAACAAGGTGCTTTTTCTATTCTTGTAAAATCTTGTTCAGAATCGATCAGGGAGTTTGGAAAGACAAACTCACATAGCTGCTTGGAAGAGTAACTGAACTAGTAAGTTAATTTGCTCACCAACTCAAAATCTCTTATGGCCCTTGCAATCTCGAGCAATTACAACAGATTTTTTAAAAAGAATTTTACAGAATCTATGGAGCAGTAACAAATACCATCGTATAAAAAATTGATTGATGGCTCTACACTCGACGCCACTTGTGGCCACTCTGCGAACTAATATGAGAACTGTGGAAAATTCAAATACCTGTTAGTATTTTTGTCTGGATTAAAAGAGTTGCCGGAAAACCGATGGTGTACCCGTGTTTTATATATAATTTATTCTTTCTTTATTTCTCTTTCAGTATTTTAGAGCTTCGCAAGGAAAAGTCAAGAGATGCCGCCCGTTCCAGACGCGGCAAGGAAAATTATGAATTTTACGAACTGGCCAAATTACTTCCGCTTCCGGCGGCCATTACTAGCCAATTGGACAAGGCTTCCATCATTCGCCTGACCATCAGCTACCTTAAGCTGCGCGACTTCTCCAGTCATGGCGATCCCCCCTGGCAAAGAGATGACATGCCCCCAAACAAATCCGTCAAAGGTACGTCGGTAATTCATTCTTTACTTATGTATTATTACAGCATTACTTTGTATAGTGCGATTAATTTGCTCCAAAATTTGCACTGTCCAAAGTCTTATAACAATTTAAAGTGTGTGTTTTTTTTGGCTTCATGGACTATCTTTTTATAATGATTGGTTTATTTTCCATTTCATATGATACAAAAAAGCCAATTGTGATATTTCCCTAGGAAGAAAGCAAGCATCGAAGAGATTCTAAATCTCTATGAATCTCTAAATGAGAATGTGAACTGGTAGTAAAAATATTAGCATGCTGATCTCAGAAGATGTTGGTAGTAAGCTCGGTTCTTGCTAAAGGCACTAGAGATTTGGCTTGGCGCAACAAATACAAAAATGAACTTTTGAATGTTGTGGGTGTGCAGTGGCCTTCGTTGCCGGGACGAAGATTCTGTTTGAACGCAGAACTCATCAAAAGCAATTTTTAGACCTTCCGGGATATATATATATATATATATATATATATATATATATATATATATATATATATATATATATATATGGGTGTGTGGGGGGGGTGAACACCTGTGCGCCATCGAACGCTCTCTGAATCCCGTCCCTCGCGACCTAGACCCCGGAGACTTGAATAAGGTCACGGGCAACGCCCGATTCCTTTGATCGTGTCATCTCTCTGGTATATAAACTAACTATCACCTAACAGAGGATGAATATCGCGATTTTAACAGCGTTACCATTTTCAAATGTTGCCACAGGCGGAAGAATATCAGGTTGCCATTTTGCAAGCCTGCCGATTCCATTCCCCAATCATTACAAAGTCCAAATAAAGAGAAACATATCCCAAAACACGTGTTCGCACACCAAAAAGAAACCTCAATTCAAACCGGCCTCGACCCTTCACTTTTTCCAACACCGCCTATGCAACCACCCGTGACCTATCCACTGGTACATTTCTTACTAATGGGCCATATCATTGATGTCTTCGGCATCTGGTATGCCTATAAAGACATTGCAGAATTCTCAGATGATGTTGGACGGCAAGTCAGTGTAATTAGGAATGGGAATGGTCTGTTTGGGGATTTTTAAAAAAACTAAAAAGAAAAAAAAGCTTATACATAAAGTGTTATTTGTTTTGACGGGACTACATGTTATCTTTCAAGAATTGAAACAGTCTCAGAAAGTTTCTAGAATATCATTTCTCGCGTGGAAACCTACATAAAATTATCAGAATGATTAATGCTAAAACCATTACTTTACTATCCAACGAAAACAAGTACCTTTACTTGATGACGTCACTGACAGGAAATGCAGGCGATAGAGACAATCCTTGCTTTATATAAGAGGTCGCCAAACTACTGCCCGTGGGTCAAATCCGGCCCCCGGCTCCCGGCCTCCATTCCATCCACCCCGCCGACTTCATTGGCTGTGTGATGTGGCATACAAAAATTATTTGTTTCCTTTATCAATCTTTGCAGATAATGTCATTCGGTATCGAGAATTAGAGGAAAAGTCTCAATATGCAGTGTCTTCAAATCATTCATTGTTTTATAGCTAAGAGAAAATCTGATTGACTTTTATGAATGCTTCAAGGCTTAGGATATACTTCTTAAAAATCATCTGCCCTGGGGTGGGTTTCATCGAACACTCTCTGAATCTTGTCAGCCAATTCATTTTAAAAAAAACTTCGAAGATAGGATATATCAAATCCGTTTGAAGGTCAGTGTTAACCCATCACTTAGTGCAGTCAATTAAGATTATGAAAACCATACAATATGAACCACAATTTAACAATATTTAGTCTCTAAAAATAATTCCACCATTTAGTTCATTGACTGTAGGGAGAAATTTGGGTTGGTATGTACTCCTAAGATGAAATACATCAAGCGTGGACAAGATTAAGGAGAACGAACAACCTTGATTATTTCCTTATCTCCTGAAATATTTCGTTAGTTAGTGAAACAAATTAGTTGACGTAGTGGAGTAGCGGTAAAGTAAATGGTCAGTGATACGAAAAACAACAATATAGCCTCCATATACTGGGTTCAAATAAAGTCGTCATCAAATAGGATTGGGATTTTTGTTTGTTATTTTCTTTTCGACTCCATTTATATGTACGTATGAATGTACATTTATTTAAAATAGGAATGGGATCCTTGTCTCAATAAGAAGGGGGAAAGAAAGATGATACGACAAAAAAAAATGGAGGAAAGAGATTATGACGGAATGAAAGAAAGAATCGTGGGAAGGTGAAATGATGAATTTTAGATTATGAGAAATTTTATGATGGAAGGAAAACCAGAAACTATAACGATCGTGAAAGGGAGCAATGATTAATAGCTTGTAGCTTGAAGGAAAGATGTGAAGAATGAAAAAAGAGGTCACGATAAAAAGGAAAGAAGTTGGAATCAAATGAAAGATAAATGAAGTCGAGAGGAATGAAAGAATAAAATCGACAGAGAAAAAAACTAGATCTATGTGAGGAAAGGAAATAAACAAGGTTGAAAAAGTAAGGTGAATGACGGGAAAAAAGAAAGGATTGGAATTGGTAAGCACTCTAAGAGCATGCACCCCTTCCAATGCCATTGTCACCAGAGTCTGAATGAAAATCATTTCATATGTTGCTATGGTGTGGGGGAAGTAACAGTATAAGTGTTAGTTTTCCATGTTACGGACTATTGTCTTAATATTTAAAGAAAATCTCACAATCGAAGAAAGATCCTGTATCCATCCTAATCCGGTTCCTTCTCAGACAATGACCCACCCTTCGATAAAACTTTTCGAGATACCGTGTCGACGAGTAAATAAACATGAGTGATTAAAAAGGCTGATTGTCTTAATAAGGAGAAATTATCACTCAATTAGGAGAGGAATACTGGACCTACCCCAAAATTTAATCAATTCTCCTTTAGCCCATGGCCCAACCTTCCACCAAATGTTATCGAATTGTATTGTGAAACCATTGAAATATTGTGAACAAACAGACAAACATTGGAGAATGAATACATGGAGTGTAAAAAGTATCCAATACATTACAAAAAGTTCATTTTAACATCCTCATACAGGTTTAGAATCAGCAGAATTTTGACCAGAAGTAACAAGAAACACAATTTTTTTTTTAAAATACTTAAACAAGACTGATCATTGAAAGGTTTTGTGCAAAAATTCATAAATCCTACTTCCAAATTCTGTCAATTTTGAAGATGTTTATCAAGGATGTTATAATAAACCTTTTGAAACGCATCGGATACGTTTAGCACTCACTGTACATCTATTCCAACTTCGTTGGCAGAGTTTCTAAAAAGAGAGCGAATAAAAAGTAAGAAAGTTCGGACGACTTCACCAGATGAGCCACGTCCACAGAACCTAAAAAATCATCGCTGTAGGTCTTTTAGATGAGATGAATGAGATAGACTTCGAAATATTTGTGGCTCGTGGGACATAAACAAAAAAGATTTTTAAAAAATGAAAAGGAAGGTGAGACGGAGGTGGCAATAAAATTAAATGGGCAGGCTTGGTAGGGTTGCTTGATATTGTGCAGGGAGTAGGCCGGGAGGGTGACCTGTCGAAGAGAATTCTGTTGGGCAGGGGTTATGTCACTCTTGGGTGGGATGCAAATAAATAAATTAAGACCGGGTTTAATTCGACTTAATTAAGACCTTGTCAGGCTTCAAGGGAGGTAATCAGATGACAAGATTTGATGTCGTTAAATTCAAACCATATGCGGCGGAGTAGAGAACAGATGAGAAAGGAGTCTGAGAGAGAGAGAGAGAGTAATGGTGTTGGATGGAGGAGAAAGAAGGGGGAGAAGGTGGATGATGGAAAGCAGAAAATACAAACTGAAAGCAGAGATAGATAGGGGCAGACTAAGATAGATAGATTGATAGATATCCGTACTCTGCATAAATGAATCACCGTAGCCCACGCGTGTACCAGAATGATTACCTGAAAAATGATATTAAAATAGATCATTTTTTTTAATTATCATTAAAAAATCTTGACATTTAGTGTTTTGGATGGTCAAAAATGATCCTATCAAAAAGCAATCTTTAAAAAAAAAATAGATTGTACCCATTGGTGTATCCACGCAAATTTTCAAGGCTATAGCCCCCACCCACCAAAAGCTTCGAGACACACACAAACACACACAAACACACACTCACCCAGACATGCAAAGAGAGAAGAATCTTTGGCCTACTTGGCTAGTTGATCGGGCAGGTCATTTGTGGAACGTTGGTGCGGATAGATAGATTGATAGGTCGGGACAGACTAAGATAGATAGATAGATAGATAGAAAGATGCATACTGAATCAGTTCTTGAGGTTGACGGATTGTTTAGATTTATTAATGAACGGTTAATTAAATTATCTATCTCACGCTTATTAGTAAAAGTGATAGCTACTGCACTTGTCTTATAGGATAGACGGAGCATGCAACGCTTTAATATGACTCGTTCGTTAACACTGACTAAGGAAAGGAGTTAATTGCATTGCGAATATCTATGACGGTATAGAAGATGTACATTTTTCTTTTAATGTGAATATTACACTACGTTTGATTCGTCGATAAGGGGATCGTCTACCAAAGCTCGATATGTACAGTAATGAGACTTGGATGTATTGCAGGGGGGCAAAAGTTCCCCCCCAAACACTCTCGTACACCATTCGTATAGTTGGGATCATTCCCATTGATCTAAATCAGTAGAGGTATCCCTTTTCTAAGTCCATTCTTCGTCATTTTTTCGCTCGTTCGAAAAATTAAAGAGAAATAGAAATTACATCTAGCGTTTCAGAGGCAGTGCATACCTTCTTGCTCACTCCCTTACATCCCAATTCTCATATACCTTACACCATCTCAATTTCTGACGACTCAGATTTGCACAGCATCGTCATGTTTTGGACCTTGGAACACTCAAAAAGTGGTCCAATACAATTTGATGGTAATTTCTTCTTCGCTTTACGGCATGTCAGCCTATGAAAGATTTTTATTGGAGAACTAATTTCGGATTGCGGGGAACACTGGTAGCTTCATCGTATATATAGGTATTTATTAAGCATAACTTAGCACAATATCACAAGTGCAGGACACCCAGTGCGGACCGAACACACACATCATCATCAGTCTTTTATCGTCTGTCGTTGGACATGATTTGCCAAACCTTTCTATCTTGGGCGTCACGGAGCCAATATTTTCTGAACCTGTCCAATTGGTCTTGCCATCTCATATTCTGTCGGTTTCGGTTCCACATTTGATATCTTTGGATCCATGTTTCGAGTCGTGATGTCCATCGATTGTCTGCCATTCTTGCAACATAACCAGCCCATTGCCATTTGAGTTTTCTGATGGTTTCTATGATATATCGGACTTTAGTTTTTTCCCTGATATATTATGCTGTCTTGCAGTCTCTCCATGTGATGTAGAGCATGATTCTCTCATGTGTACGTTGCATGTTTCTTAGATTGCGGGTAAGTCTCTTGTTTAGGTTCCATGTTTTTACTCCATTGGTGACTATCGGGAGGATGCATTGGTTGCATACCCTTCTTTCTTGAGAGAGAACCTTGCTATCGATGGTCCCATCCTAAATTATACATGTACCTAGGTACATCGATAAGTCGACAGCTTAATGATGAAAAAAGCTTTTGTTTCACAAAAACATTTTTTCAGCATAATTTCCTCCTTTGTCAATGCAGTTTATTTAGAGGTGAATATTACTCACTTGGATCGAAAATTGGGTGAGCGTTCCAAATCAAAATCCAGCTGACGGATAGATAGATAGATAGATAGATAGATAGATAGAAATGTTGCTTATAGATGTGGAAACTGACATTAGTAGCAGAACTGATAAGAATGTGCTGGCTTCTTATAACACTTGAGATTAATTATTCGAATGGTGTATCACATTACAACGTACTCAAAATAAGTATGTATTGCGCTAGCAGTAGTAGTTGTAGTGCTGTTGTTGTGTCAGCCTTTTTACTGCTTTTGCTTGGACTGGAAATCATGGATTCTTTTTCGTCTAAGTTAGTTTTTAAAAAGATTAAAAAAGAATACTTGTGGGGTCTGCATTCGCGCTCACACTGATACTAATGATCTAGTTTCCAAGTATTTACCGATCTTACTAAAATTCACTCACCTTTTGCGAAACTACCCAAGACTTCCAAATTTAATGTTATTCAAGAGTTCATGATGCTAATGATCTCGATATAAGGTATGATTTTATAAATGCATTGCTCAAATCCATGATCTCTTACCGGCCCTATTTAGGCCTTCAGTGTGAACTATAGGAAAGTCCACTTGTAGGAAGGGTTTCAATTAGTTTGTTTAATTAAGCTGGTCACATAATGGAAATTATGTGGGTACAGACAATAATTTTGCTTTTAGATGCAGGAAAATTGTTTCTCTTTTCCCAAACCTGGAAACCGGTTTGTTACTAATCATACGTCAGTGGCTTTGTGCATCAAAATTGGAGTTTCAATTATGCCATCATAGAATGATGTGCTGGGTGTAAATGTGAATCAAGTGATGATAATGATGATGATTGTCAATGCTTCATCTAAGAAATTCTGATAATGAAACCCCATAATAAAAAAAAAATACAGCAGAAATGAGATGAAAGGGATCTTAGTCAAAATTCTCATCAAAGAAATCCCAGTACAAGATTTGAGCATTGAATATAGCACTTTTTTGAAAATGCAAAAAAGAAAGATTTTCAGATGGTGTCTATTGGTGTACTCATGTCCATTTCCAAGGTTGAAGCCCAACAAAATGTGATCAAGAGCACCCAGAGACATCTTCAGATGCACTGAAAGAGAAAAAAAATCTGTAGCCAACTTGGCAGGTTGGTCAGACTATTTGTTGGGCTACGGTGATTCAATAATTAACAGTATGTCATCCATCAGCTTAGTTAAGCACAAAGCTAAATAACAAAAAATAGGTTAAGATCTTTACAAAGCTTGATACAAGACCAAATGGAAAGAAAGATATTGTATCCAGCTAATCTTACAAATGAGGAAGGTGTACTTGCCTTAAAAATCAGCACGACAAAGTCTTACCTTTTTATTTTGTCTCGAAAACCGATCATTAACCACTGGTGTAAATAAGTAACTCTCTGACAAACTTTGCAGACCAATTATTACATAGATATATACATATATTCCTCTCTCGATCTATCTATTTATCTCTTTATCTATCTATCTACTTATCTATATTTATCTATATATCTGCAGTATAGTCTATTGTGTTTGTACAGCTTATTTCATTTATCAACTAGTTTAATGCAGCCAAGAAATTACGAAGTTATTTACACAATTTTGCTGTTGCATTTTACATTCAAAATATCAAGTACATTATGCTGCTCGGCTATTTTCCAATTTATGATCAATCAAAATAGATTTTTGCAAAAGTATAATAGATAAGGGATACTACTCTATGATTAGTATTTAGTAGTTATCTACCCGGACAATTGTTGCATGATAAAATATAGACATACACGCCTCCCCCCCTCTCTCTCTCTCTCTCTCTCTCTCTCTCTCTCTCTCTCTCTCTCTCTCTCTCTCTCTCTCTCTCTCTCTTTTCATTAATTTCCCCTTGGGTTGAGGACCAATTTTCTCCTGGTTAATATTCGAGTAGAGTAGGTGACTGGATAACAGACGTTGGAGTGAACGGATTTTCTTCTCTTTCAAGTGATAACCTCTTCATATATATCATCTCCGTCCCAACTTTGAATATAAATCACCAAAAACGCCAAAAAGTTCTCAAGTAAATTGTAAGTAAATTGTAGTCGATGTGGTCAGGGGTGAAGTAATGTGTGACCTTCGACATTTCCTACGCGCCATCAAACACAATTCACTAATTCCACTTTAACCCCATCGAGAATTTTTTTTATTTCTGATGTGAGGAAGAAAGAATGGAAATGAAAGAGTAAGGAAAAATCAGAAGAAAGTAGAGAAACGAAGGCAAACAATTAAAGGTGTAACGAAAAGAGAGAGGGGGGAAGTTGTAAAATCAGAAAAAAAGAAAGAAAAAAGAAGAAAAAGGGAGAATCAAAAATAGGAAGGGAAGAGAGAGGAAATAATCAAATAGGAAGGAGAGAACGATGAACGAAAGAATGTAAGAAGGAAAACAGAAAGAGAGAAAAAAGGATGGAAGGAAATAGGAAGGAAGAAAGTGAATGGTACTAAAGAAGGAACGATCAAGTGACAAATCTCGAGTTAAAGAAAGACAATCTAAACACGAATGGAGAAAACAAAGAAAAAATAGTAAATTGAAGGAGGTTAAAATAGTCACCGAAAAAGACAGAACATACTTATGGGACAGAAATGAATAAAAGAAATAAGAAGGAATGAAAGAAAGAAAGAGAGAAAGAAAGAAAGAAAGAAAGAAAGAAAGAAAGAAAGAAGACTGTAGAGCGACTTTATAAAGCAATAAAAAGACAAGAAGGGCAAACGAAACATTAATGAAGGGAAGGTAGGATGAACAATAAATGAATTGAATTTTTTCAAGAGGAAGGATAGAATCGGAAGAAGGAATGTAGGAAAGAGGAGTAGGGTAAGGTGTAAATCTTGATGACCCCTTATGAGGGAAATGTTCCTGCTTCAGTTGAGAAATTTCTGGAATTTCCAAGGTTGTGTAATCGGGTCATGTCAGATACCGAAATCTGATTCGTTTTCTCTTTTCTTTCCTTTCTTTTTTTCTTCTCGTCTTTTATTTCTTCCTTTCTTTCCTCTTTTGTCCTTTCTTCCATTTTCTCTTTCTTTCTTCCTCTCTGTCTTCCGTTTTTTCTCTCTCTTTCTTTCCTTAGTTTTTCTTCTTTTTTTTTCGTTTTCTCGTCTTTCTTCCACTAGTTATTTCTTTTGTTTTTTCTCCCCACATTTTTTCTTGCTTTCTTTTTCTTTTTCTGTCTCATTTTTGTTCATTTTTATCTCCACCTTTTTTTTTCCATCTTTCCTTTCGATCCTTAATAACTGATGGATACATTTAGCCCAATAAAAAATTTCACTTGTGTTTCGCCTCGTGCAGAACACCATCACAAAATCCTAATGGCGAACGCTAAATCAAAATGCTTTCAAAAACTGAAAAACGAATGAAATCCACAATTTTCCTCTGATCTTGATTCTGACCAGAGGTATGTTTGCAAGCGCTAGACCATAAACGTCTGGACAACATTTACATTCACTGAATCAAGACATGTGTTCTCTCCAGGGCCTACTTCAAGTCAATTGGACCAATTGCTCCCAACTGGGCCCAGCGCCTGGGGATGGGGATCTGCATTTGGATATGTTCTAGTCTTGTCAAAAACATACAACACCACCTTGCAGATGAACAAGATGGTTTACAGAGAGGAGCAACAATATTATTATTCGTCTGAATTCCTAAAGATTCGACGGTGTTTGTTTACACTGTCTATATTTTCATTTTATTTCTATTGTACTTGAATTAAATCATCATCATCATCATCATCAGTCTTTCAACGTCCGTCGTTGGACATAGACCTTCCCCAGGATTCGCCACACTTCTTTATCGGGGGCGTCGCAGAGCCAGTATTTTCTAAATTTGTCTAGTTCATCTCTCCATCTTCTATTCTGTCGGCCTCAGTTTCGCATGTGATCTCTGGGGATCCATATTGTGAGTCGTGATATCAATCGGTTGTCTGTAGTTCTTGCAACATGGCCTGCCCATTGCCATTTAAGTTTTCTGATAGATTCTATGATGTCACTTACTCCCGTTTTCTTTCTCATATACTGTGATGTCTTGTGAGATTGAGCGTGATTCTTTATGTTTATCAATTATAGAAGAGCTTAAAAAACATTTCTGTGAAGTTTTCAAGCACATATTCTGATTGCTCTCCATTATACCATAGAAATATGAAGTTTATTTAGATTGTGTAGACCTTGACCATTAACCAGGAGCTCTACAAAAATGTTTCCAATTGAGACCTGCAGCTCCTCAGTCCGATCCCAGTCCTTCCGTATGTAAACAAGAAAAGTTATATAAAATATTATTTAAAAAAACTTTTCTTGTCCGTTGACTTTAATCAAACTTGTATTAATGAAAAACTGGTGTCTGGACATGCACGCGCGTAAGCATTCCTCATATATATATATATATATATATATATATATATATATATATATATATATATATATATATATATATGCAGTCCGAGATTAAAACGTACTCAACGGATTTAATATTCACATGGGTGAACAATCAATAGAAGTAACACGTAAAACGAATCATTGTTCCGTCGTCAAATATGTTTTGGGGTAACCTATGTTAGTAAGCCCTGTGTTTGAAAAATTCATATGATGTTTAGTATTAAATAACATCCATATACAATGCATTATGATGATATCCTATACAAAATAATGAGCTACATACAGTATGACATGAGCTATGTATTAAAACTATAGCTGAAAGGGGTATGGTGTTTGATCGACAATGCTGGGGGCCAGGTTGATAGAACTGATTTGTTTTTAAATCTCCGAACCGGTTACATGGTGAACAACTGATAACCCCAACAATTCCTACATAGTACCATAATATCATCATATGAACTTTTTTTTACATATTAAGGGTGTAAAACAGTAAAGCTTTCCAGACTATATATATATATATATATATATATATATATATATATATATATATATATATATATGTATGTATGTATGTATGTATGTATGTAAATATATATGTATAAATATGTATATATATATATATATATATATATATATATATATATATATATATATATATATATATATATTAAGTAAGCATACAGATCTTCATCGTTTCCAAAAATGACCCAAATGTATTTCTTCTAAACTTGATACTTAGCTTTTCTCTAATCACTTCACATCACTACAGCAGTACACTAATAAGTAACTGAATAAGATAGATCGTTAGTGAGGGGGTGTTTGTGTTTTTTGTTTTTGTTTTTGTCTTTTTCTTTTTCTTTCAGTTGGGTCGATGGAAGTTTGGAGGTATTTCAGATTAGATTAGATAACGCAAATACTACTGCTGGTCATGACAGATTTATGGAGACAGGCATACACTAAAGCCCACACACATACGCACCTCAGTGCAAAAAGACCCAGTAGGAACAAAGCTGTTGGTTTGCATTAACCCATCGACTACGACAGGTTCAAAAAAAGTAATAGTTATCCATTGCAAGATAAAAGTCCTTGTCCATTGCAAGTTATCCATTTCAAGATAAAAACCTTAAAAATAAAAAAAAATAAAACTGAGTTGCCTTCAATCACAATAAAACAGAAGTATTTATTGGGTTAACGTAAGAACTGCAATGACGGAAATTCCCGTCATTCACAATTGATGGGTTGATATCTATTTACTAAGTTTAGCTTAGTTTAGGGACAGGGCCAAAACATGAAATATCTTGTGAGGTTCGGATTCTACTTAAAGTAATGATTAATGAGACTAACTAGTTGACCACTATACCATGTTTAGGCACCAAGCAGTTTTTTTTTTAATTTTCTAAGCTTGATACAGAGCCACAAGTATGGAGCACACGGAGAGGATCGAAGTCATTACTCTGGAGTAATGATCTAGTTGACCAGCTTGCTAACTATAATGCCACTGTGAGGTACCCAGTTACAAGTTATATCCTAAGCGTAGCTTCGTTTTGGCACAAGGCCAAATGTATAAAAGATTATCCACAAAGGATCGAACTCACCATTCATCAGCAATGATTTAGACCACATTTCTAACCTTTATAATACGGTGAGGTATCCAGGTAGTAGTTTTTTTAATAAGCATAGTTGAGGTTGGACGCAAAGCTACAAGTATGGGACATCCGTGTAGGATCAAAGTCATTATCCTGTAGTATAGAGGCAAGGATCTACGAGACCAGAGTGCTTGCAAGTCATACCACTAAGGTAATAGCAGGTATTTACTAAGCTTAGCTTAGTTTTGATACCAGACCACTAGTATGGGGCGTACAGTGAGGATCAACTCACTAATCAGCTGTCATGATCCGTGAGACGAGCTTGTTAACCAATACACCACGCCAAGGTGCCCTATCTATCTATCTATCTATCTATCTATCTATCTATCTATGCTCACATATCAGCAGTAGCAATAGCTGTCACTGTTCGATGAAGGTCTTTCCTTGTTCCTACCATGCCGACCTTGTCTTACTGGCATCCTTTTTTTTCTTATCTTATCTCTCCATGTTATGTCTGATCTTAAGCGCTAGCCGACTAACCTTTTGCACCATCTGTTATCCTCCCTTCCTGCTAAGCGTTCTGCCCATCTCCATTTTTTTCACTTAATCACTTCTCTGATATCTTTTACTTCGGTCTGTTGTCAGATCCATGTTGATATTTTTCTTTCTTTTAGAGTGTTGTGTGTGTGAGAGAGAGGGGGAGTGAAAGAGGGAGAAAGATAAAGAGAGAGAGAGGCGAATGGAAAAGAAATGTATTTCCCATTAGGGATAGAGGAAGCTATTGTCCAAGCTTCCCTTGTCAAAGAAACTTTTTTTTCTGTCTGAGCTCAAATTAGTATTCATTATCTTATGTGTACTTTTTGTACAACTTTTTTTTTTGTTATTTTAAACAAAAGACAGAAAACTTTATCAGCAGCGATAGTGTTATTAGCGTCCAAGAAATCGTTAGAATTTAGCTCTCACGTTCAACGCTAATAACAACAAGAGTTATTTTGGGTCGAGAGGACATTAATTTTATTAAAGCTGGCTTCTTTCAAATCTGGAAGTTAAGCAATGTTTGAATTTATCTTTGTTAGAACTTTCTATTAATTTGATTTTCCTACTGCAGAGCGTATAAACAATGAATTATTACTTTTTATATTGGATGTCTTTCCGGAGAGTATCTAGACAGCTAATATTAACAAGAAAATAGCCTACCTAGGGCAATGATGCCTTGAGTCCTTAGCCCCGTAAATGTTGGGAGTTAAGCAAGCATCCCGACCCTGTATAAGCCTACAGTTATCACATATTCAATTTTTTTTAAATCCCCAACATGTTGACAAAATATTTGTTTTGTTGCTCGGAGAACTTTTGTCTTTTTTTTTCTTTCTTTGTTGTCGTTGTTGTTTGTTTGTTTACTTCCAACTTTCCACTGTTCCAAGCAACAAAAAAAAATTCTGGTGCAATAAATAAAGCGTAGAGAAGAGATCGAAATAACAAAGATGAGTATGTCAGTCGAAATGATCGGTCAAACAATGACGATACTTTGCACCAGAACATCAGGCAACCATTAACAATTATCTATATTTATGGATAATTATATTTTTATTTTTGATACTAGTTTACACGTGATGTCAAAAAATGATAGTTGTGTTTACATGATTTTGCGATTGCACTGTACTTTTAAAAATATCAAATACTTCATGTTGCACTGCATTTTCTTGTTTATGATCAACAAAAATGAACCCAGACTTTTTTCAAAAAAAAAAAAAAACTAATGTAAACTACTCAAAAATTAGCATTTGATAGTTATCTCCCATGATAAATGCTACGGATATAGACATACGTGTAGCGTATTATATAAGTTAGATAAACAGATCACGCATTTTATGGTGTCTACGATCGAATTCTTATCTGTGTCCTCTTTCTTAAAGGTACTCCACTTCGAAGGCGAAACATGAATGCCATTGCCATGGAGATTTTTGAGACGCATCAGGGAACGCACATTTTGCAGGTGAGGATTCTTACTTTCATCCCAGTAATCCAGACGGGAAGTCAACATAGACATGTGTAGTTTTTGTTAGTTTTTGTTTTTGTGTTGTTATTTGTCTTTTGGGAGGTGGGGTTCATATACTATGTTTTTTTATTTTCTTTGTTTACAAATAATTTACATCATACCCCAGTACATGCATACCAACTATAAACAATATACATACTTAATGTAAAGATGACTAGTGTTTATTCATTTTTCATGGAATTATAAACTTGGTGGAGAGGTCTGTAAGATTCTACATTTGGCAATGCTACGCTACGCATAATACCCTTACGAGCTCACTTGGGCTTTTTTGATACTTTAGGACACATCTTGCCAACATATGTACCAAATAAATCAAGATAAAGTATCTATTTGACAGTGTAGTTAAGTACTTCTTGAGTTTTCGCGAGAGTAACCCAAAATCTTATCAAAAATCTATCATGGAGATCCACGTTCTCATTGATAAGATTTATTTTAGACATAATTATAAATATTGGTTTATTTTGTATGCAATGTACAATAATTCATTGATGACTAAAACATAGATAAAACAGAATATTGATGGGATGGTCTGTTAAATCCGAAATCTGTTATACCAGATTCATTTAAATCAATGTATCATTGTATCAATCCTTATTAATTTTATTATTTTTATTTTTCTGGTTATTATGATCTCAATATATCGTTTTATCATCCTAGTAGTATATTATTTATAATCGTTATATTATCATTTGATCATCTGTTGGAGGATATCAAGCTCTTTCTTCTAGATCAACCAATTAGTTATAATGGGCTTAAACTTCTTTCATAGCCATCGTATATAATTGCACCATAATAGCGCTCTTTGGAAATACTATAGAAAAGTAGAGCTATCAGACGCTAGCCCTAAGTTCTGACCAGTGATCTATATATCGAGTGCTGTACAGATAAAGTAATTGTTTCCCAAATCAGCCAAGCGTTATCTCTTTTTCTTTTTTCTTTTGTTTTTTTTTATACGCCTTTTCTAATACGGTCAGTCTATTCGATACAGTAAAATCATAAATATCAACACATCACAGCCGTTTCTCGGTCGCCCTCGTTCTGCCATCGACCGGTGATTCCCCATTCCCATGGACAAGAAAAACCACTCGTTGCCAAAAAGTGCCTGACACTTACCGTTGGCCTTTGGCCGCTTAATAATACTATTTTGCCTGAGTTCGCACCAATAAAAGGGCGGGGGCACGCCGTTAAATACGTCCCGTCAGGTGGTCGGGGGATGGTGGTACGGCCAGTGTCCAATAGATTCTACTTGTTTGGCCGTGGACCAGTAAAGAGCACTTGCTTGACGTAGCAACATCAAACCCAGGTGACCAATATACGTCGGCAGGGTGGAAATGAACTACATGTTGCTGTTAAGGGGATGGAAAGGTCGGACAGGTAGAGTGGCGAGAACAGAACTCGAGATTCGGGAGTTTAAACAGGAAATTCTGAATCAGATGTTCTAAAATATTGCAAAGATGATTTTACATTGATTGTTCGAAAATGCAGACTTTCAAAATAGACTCTACGTTAATGAACATGTTCGGTGGGCGTAATGTACCAAACATTATTGCAACACAATGATCCAAACGAACTTACTCTCCACGGATCCATTAATGGTTTGTTATTACATACGCACGGCTTGCGTAGCGCTTCATTCATAACTCGTGCAAAATGAATGCAAGAAAGTACTCTATAATTCCATCTGCTCATCCCATTAGTAGTGCCCAAATTAAGGGTCAGGAAAAATGTCAGATATTCATGTTTAATTAGCATTTATTCATTGACATAGATTCCATTATCAAGAATAAACTCCTTCCAGCGATTCACAAGCTTCATAATACCCTTTATAGAATTCTCTTGGTTTAGAGGAAAATAATGTAGATGTGGTAATTTCCACCTCTTCGTGTGTTTTATGAATTAGTCTATCAAGATGGTTCTGTAGACACCGGAATAGGTGATAATCAGATGAAGTAAGATCTTAAGAAGAAGGTCGGCTTGAAATTGTTATCTTAGCCGATATATTCAATCTTTTCGGACATGATCTTCGCTGTATGGAGCCGGAACGCCACACCTTTACAATCGATCAAACATGGCCTCTTTTCCTCAAAACAGAGGTCAGTCGCTCTTAGTTCTGATTACAATATAAAAAAAACAGAAGGGAAGAAATATCCCTCAAAAGGAACATGGTTTTTCGTAAAATTCTTGAAAATTGATAATGGCTCTTCATTTCTATGTATAAAAACAATTATCAAGTAGATAATATAATCATTGAGACAAAAAATGTACAATTCTAAAACATGGTCTAAGAACATTTGGGAGACCAGCGCAGCTGTCCATTTCGAGATTTTGTAGATGATCCCCGAGCCATAATACCAATGCATTAGACGCAGTCTTATATCTGCATAGTTCTTTTTCATTTCATTTAAGTATGTGTCTTATCTGCTGTCAAATACGGTAATCTATTTTTTCCTCTGAATCATTAAAGTATCCTAAATAATTTCTTTTTTATTCGAAATTGTAAGGGTGCTTCATTCTGGAGTCTTAGTGAGCAAGCTAATCTAGCAAACCATTAGCGCTGTTGTGAGTTGAATCTTCAGAGTGTGCTCACAAAAATCAGATGCTGTGTTCAGTAACGAATAATGGAGAGATTAGAAATGTGTTGTCAGAGATTTACTCCAGGATGTCAAAAGGGAGAGACAGAAATGAACAATTAAAACGTATAAATGGTAACATTATTATTGATAGTAGACGGCCATTTTACTCATCGAATAACTAATCACAGTGAGCGCGAACGCAGACGCCACAATATTATTTTCAGTTGCAAATCATCCAGACCTTTTTTCTCCAAGATGTCACATTATGGCCGCACCTCAATTCAATACCTATGGCTACGAGACAACGTTTTGGCAACTTGAAGATCAATTATGGATGAAAGAATTGGAATTCTTTGTATCAGATAAATTAAAGAGACTTTTCTCTTCGTAACCTTCGTAAATTGCATGAAATCGGGTAATAAAAGTCAAAATTGTTCAACGACTAATGACTCGTCGTCTTCTTTGATATTTTCCACGAGTGAAGGTCTTCCATTTTTATCCCACCAATGTAAGGTTATGACTGTAGATGCCGATGTATGAGATGGTTATTTTTTTTAAGTCTATGCAAGTATTACTCTGAATCCAATGTGTTGTTTTTATGAATAGGAGTTGTCTACCTAACCACGATACGGACAGTTTTGGAGCTAAGTTAGGCTGCAATAAGCGATAGTCTTCGAAATACCTTTGTAAACCATCCGACATATGATTGGAGATGTACAGTGAGATCTGACACGGTAGATTTTACAAGAACAGAAACTATTCACAGTGACTCTCTTTCAAGCCCTGTCCAAATCAAAGCCATTCTTTCATCTACTTGAACTCTAACCACCCATGTTTACAGTTAGATTACTAGTTAAAGAACCTGCTCCTGTGTCAGCCTGTCCAGACCATCCGTTCTTACATATGCATAATTAAGTACACTTACAAATATGTGTACTGTTTAACATTCTGTCCACCCATCATAAATATACACATATGTATAAAACGTATTTCTTAGCCCACCTGACAAGCAGCATAAACCTGTCCCGCGCATTCGGTGAATGTATATGTTTTAAAGGTCCTAGTTAAATAGGAGCTATTTAGAATTGGCCACTCTTAAACTGAGTAAACAGCTTTTATTTTCTTTTTCTTTTCCATCTCTTTTTCTGAAGCATGTAGGAAACATACTGGGCTTTGAATCAAATTTACCTTATAGAGATATTTTCAAAAGAATGAAAAAAAAAAGTCAGATCCAGAGGTAAATACCTATTTACATATACAGGTGTGAGCGATATATCATCATCATCATCATCTTCCACAACCATAATAAGTCCACTGCTGGACAAAGGCCTCTCCCCATCTTCTTCCATGACAACTGCGATTCCCCTGACCTCTGCCATGTCTTACCTGCAAACATTTCCTTCTCATCTTCTGTCTTGTGTTTGGTTTTTTCCTACTGTGTTCACTGTCCAATGGGTACTAAGTCGCTTAGCTTTTGATTCCATTTATTGCCATATCTTTTTGCTAAGTGTCCAGCCCATCTCCATTATTGTTGCTTAATTATTTGTATATATCCTTAGCCTTAATCCTCCCTCTGATCCATGTTGATATTTTCCCAACTTTTAGAAAATATTAATCAGCTTGGGTGCTAGGATTTTAAATTCAATCAACAACTGATACATGCATTTAGTCTAGTGAAGCATTTCGCTTGTGTGTTGCTTTACGCTTTACGTTACCATGAAGTACTATCGACAAATGCTATAATGGTGAGTTTAAAAGTATTTTAAAGTTAAATAAAACGAATAACATGTATAGTTGTCCCCTGATCATGGTAATGACCAGAATAATGGTCGGTAGAGTTAGATACCAAACGTTTCATCTGAATAAGAAACGTTAACTTGAAAAAATGCCTTGTTTACGGTCAAACATATATCGATATATATTTAAGATACAAACCTCTCCTCTCACTCCAACTAGAAAATCCACAACGTAGAAATTTCTTCACTTCATTCCTCAAATCCCAAACATGTGAACAGCATATAGCTTTTGCTGCCAACATTGCAAGTTCATCTTTAAAAAAGTGTCTGGCAACTATCGAACGCATCAGAACATGCCGACGTGGTAATGAAAATTTTCGAACTGTACACTTGTTTTTTCTCTTAAATTTCTCTTCACCTTACAATTGTCATTTTACCAACATTCTATCGGATCACCTCCCACCCACACAACAAATACACACACACACACACACACACACATATATATATATATATATATATATATATATATATATATATATATATATATATATATATATATATATATATACATATTGTGTGTGTGAGTGAGTGTAAACAAGCAAATGCATGAAGTATAAAAATATTTGTTATAATAATGATGGTATTGATACTGATTAAACCTCAACAGTATTTGAGTTCGTGATGATACTGTGGAAGGTGCTGTAGATATGAGGAGACTTGCTGTCACTTACTCTTCACGTATTTTAGCGTGAAGAATCATGAAACATAATAATAATAATAATAATAATAATAATAATAATAATAATAATAATAATAATAACTTGACTCTTTTTTCATTTCTACTTTCACTTCTTTTCCAACCTGATTAATCTATTTCACGTCCCCACCTCTACGCTCAACAACATTCATTCGGACAGCGAACCCACCTTCACCTACCCATCTACGGCTTTCTCAAATCCCACGGTGACCCCGTAAACCAATTAGCAAGCCATGCAAATAAATTGTCTCCAACGCTGGTTAAAAATGAAAAATGTTTACACCAGCCACTGCCACCAGCTCCTTTCAGGGTCGCCCTCTTCCTACCACCTTGATAACCCCTTCCCAGTTCAGCTCACGGCGGTCTGCCACGGCCTGACTTGGCCCGGGACCTGGACTGTGCTTCTGACGATGGCCTCCTGAGGACGACCAATTTCATTTGTTCATTACCTGAGGCTTGCCACTCCCATGGTCTCTGGCGTCCAAATGCTGCAGCAGTTTCGGTAGTGATTATTGTGGCAATCAACTCCGAATCAGGTCGACTGACCAAAACTGCCCTGCTTTGAAGGTGCTCGTTGACCAGCACCGGTCAGTGATAAAGATGAATTTTATATTCTTCGGATGTCTCTAGATTCTCTGACGGTGGCTTTTGATAACAATCGTCGCCAAATGATTCAATTGCTCATTGTGTAAATACTTTTGGCTTTCTCCTACTCATGCATTGGTAAAACAATAAGCCTGTGGTGTAATAATGAAGGAAAAAAAAGCGTTTATTTTACACAAGAAATACTTATTTTTTCTGTCAAACTCCAGCACAGTGTTGCTTAGTATGGCTCAAGGTAACGATCTGTGAGACTAGCTTGCAAAACCATTACACCACGGCGAGGCGCATCTCGTTCTTTTTTCCTTCAAACATTTACCACATTTTTTCTTTTCAATACATTATTTTTATTAAATCAAACCTCTCCAGTCAGTCTCTCTCTCTCTCTCTCACACACACACACACACACACACACACTGTTTTACTCCACAGATATTACCTGTATTGAAACAAACCTCTTTAGTCACTCTCCCTCACCCTCCTTTTCTCTCTCTCCCCCGCTCTCTTTCTCTCGTCTACTTCACAGATATTACCTGTATTGAAACAAACCTCTTTAGTCACTCTCCCGCTCTCCCCTTCCCCTCTCCCCCCTGCTCTCTCTCTCTCTTTCTCCCCCTCTCTCTCTCTCTCTCTTCCACTTCACAGATATTACCTGTATTGAAACACACCTCTTGTGTCATTCCCCCTCTCTCAACCCCTCAACTAACCCCAGACTCTTACTCTCTTTATTTTCCTTCTGTCACAACCAGCCAGCCACTCACAGAACCCACCCATCCAAATTTTCCACCTCACCCACCAGTCTCATCTTTTTCTCCGACATTCAAACGAATAAGGCATATCTGGACTTGTTGAAAACCGTCAAATAAAATGATAAGTTTTTTTCAGTTTTTAAGGAGGTCTACTTGGCTAGCTCTCTATCCGTATACGCATGTATGTGTCGTACGTTCAATGCACACTGATAGAGGTAAAGTTCTAGAAATTCGAACATTCGTTCCTTCCTATGTCTAGAAAAAACATTTTTGGAGAGGGGGTTGAGAATTCCCCATCAAAATAGGTTTTAAAGTGGGGGATTCAATTTACAGAGCAAGTTTATGCTAAATCAGTCCCTTAGTTTTTGTCCAGCAGCATTCAGGCTTGTTCTTTTTTTTCTAGTGAACACTTCCCGAGTGAAGTAACTTATTCATTGATCATCCCCTATTGTATTTTTTGAATTGATCACCCCCAACACGGTATGCCTATCAAAATACGTTGGTCATGCGTCGGTTTCTAACCAGACATGTTTATTTTTTTCTGTTCGTCCATTCATTTATATCACTAGACCCCTCATGGTCTGCATCCTCTACTCTCAGCAACGTCGCTTCATTTCTGATCAGTCAGACATCCGACTAATGGAAATAGATGCTGACGGTCAATTTAATTATCTCCTCTCGTTAACTCTATGCATGTCCCGGATAGCAATCAATATAAATCTCCGAAGATATTCGAAATTTCGGAATTTTACATTTCTCCTTTCTTCTCGGTGTGTTTTCACAGCATCCGCCCAACCATGCCTTTTATATTTACATTGTCTATCTCCTGACTCGGTCATTTCTTATGACCAACCTCTATCGTGAGACAATCTGCCTTGTGTCTTACACATCTTTGGTCTACGCCGATTGTCTCAACCGAATCTTAGTTCTTCAATATTCTTCCTGTCCTTCTCATTTTTCTGTCCTTCTCATTTTTTCCGCTTTTACACCTCATTTCTTATATATATATATATATATATATATATATATATATATATGAGATAATAATTAAAAAAACATCCTAAGATAGCTGTTTCGTTGTATTACAACACTTCAGTGTGGCTATAGACTATCCATTATCTAATTCAGTACCAAGAGGATCGAAACCTTCAATATATATGTATATAATAATTAATAATTGTGTCATAATAATAATTAGTAATATATATATATATATATATATATATATATATATATATATATGTGTGTGTGTGTGTGTGTGTGTGTATAAGCCTGACAAGTTGTGTCAAACTCCTCTCCTATTGAACACAAAGATTTTTCGGAGACAGCACTTCAGTGATTGCATTTCCAATGAAATCAATCAGTATTGTCTCCCCTGATTGAGGTCGGAGGTGTTCCTGTTGTTCTTGTTACGGCGGGAAAACAAAATTAACTCCGACTTGGACTTGACAATATAAGGAAGGCCTTGTCAATGTTGACAATGGGTGCAGTAGCTTTTTACTGTTAGTACAATTAGGAAGTTCTAACTAATTCACTCTCTTCGCATGTCACAAAACATTTCTTCAATATATCTGGCGAAGGGACAAAGTGCAGGGAGATGTAGATTCATGCTTTTCCCAAGGACATTTGTACTAAATCAACGCAACCAACCGCAGCCGAAATTCGAATTCGGTTTACCGATTCAGTAGAGCTAATAAATATGCAACTTTGAACCTCTTGAAGCTTAGCTTAGTCTGGCACTAGGTGTTAAATATGGAACATCATGGGAGACTTTCTACACAGTAATAATGATCTGCTCAACCAGGGATTTGAATATTGCAGGGATATAACTAATCCTTGCTCCTAATGTCCACCGTTGCCTTTGAAGTAGTACCCTTTGACATATAGTGGTCCAAACATTTTTCCACAATTTCTCGCATCCCCAGAAGGCTCCTAGCATGATGGTCTTGAACTACGAATCTTTTTGAAGCACCACAATCGAGTCAAAAAGACGCTCATTCAGTCGTAATATCAGATTGGGAAATAGGAGAGAGTTAAAGGAGGAATAATGTGTGTAGAAAATGACTACGATGTTATTGGAAACCAAGAGTGGTTTGACAACATGATTGGTCTCGGCACAAATTTTGCAGCAATGGGTCTCATGTCCAACACGTCTGACAAAATGCGCTGAACGCTCCCGTGGGACAGTCCTGTCATATCACAACATCTATCTCTACGATTTGCAAGGATAGCCTGGCGTACTTTTTTCGACGTTTTCTGGTATTGAGCTCGTCGACGGTCGTCCAGAACATTGTCTTCGACGGGCGTTTTTCCTTTCGTGAAACACTTGTACCAGGAAAACGTTCTGCTTTGGGTCATGTCGTTGTCCCCAAGGGCATCCTGAAACAATCAGCTTATTTATACAGCCGTCTCATTGATCTTGAGGCAGAATCTGATGCAGGTTGTTTGCTCCATGAAACCCGCCATAGCAAAAATCGCCAAACCTCTTGAACGAAACGTTACAAAATTAAGCTCAATTCAGCTACCCGGTCGTTGACACACTCACCCACGAAGGGTAGCTGCCCCCGTCCCACCCCTAGCCATAGAAGGCTGAACTTCATACGGTTTGTTCCCACTCGTCATATTACTGGAACTTTTCTGGTAGCAACTTGTATATTTGCCGACGGTAGGCCAGCATACCTGCTTCTTGAAATATTGAAAAAGCGTAACCATTAAAGATGGCGAAAGATTCTATCTTTTTAAATGTATTAATGTGTGAGCATGTGTGTGTGTGTGTTCCAGCGCTCTTGGCCATACCATTTTGTCTACAGACTGGGTGTCAATTCTCCATAGACCACGTCTTAAAGATCTTTTTTTTTTATGGAAAAAGTCTTTGTTAAAGATTTTTGGGACACTATTCAGAAGGGTTTATTAATAAACAAGTTTCTCTTGGATCTAGATGTTTTTAGATATTTTCCACTGAACCAAATCCCCTTTTCTGTCTACCTCTGTGTCTATCACGCCTCTCACAAGCTCTCTTTTTTTCCGAAAATTAAATGCTCTTCTTTTATTTCTCTTCCAATCCCTCGGCTCTTGGAGATCTCAAATTTCAGACAGATATCCCTTCAGCTCTGTCTGACAGTTCCAATCCCGTGTTTCAGTCTGGAGTTCCATGACACAAGGCAATCGTCCCTCCCTTGTGATTACCCTGATTTCCCTAAACATTAGCACATATGTCCCGACTGTGGTCTGTTATGACGGACAACATATGTCAGCCAACACTTCGCCGATATCACAGAACGCACGCAAGCACGCATGCGCGTTCGTCCTTCCACCATTAATGTCGCATCGATGAGCTTTGTTTAAAACAATTTTTTAACTTTACAGAGAAAGTGTAAAGTCTTCGGCTTCATCAATCTTGAACTAAAAGAATAAATGTGTATACGAGAACAAATATGTGTTTCTGCTTATTCTGATACACTTTCAATATATATATATATATATATATATATATATATATATGTGTGTGTGTGTGTGTGTGTGTGTGTATTATTGCGAATCATGTACGTATAGTGCTAAATATCTTATCAGATTGGGCTATTAAAATGATGATACAAGATTATAATATTTCAGTATATATATATATATATATATATATATATATATATATATATATATATATATATATATATATATATATATATATATATATATATAATACACAAAGATAGGAGTGAGTGTAAAAATGATTTGATTTCATTTATATATACATATAGATATATATCCTTTCTAGTTTCAACCCGTTTGGTCATCATCAGAGGAAAATGGGCAAATGGAAGAGTTAGTCGTAGTAAATCATGTTTGTGTGTATGTGTGCTTAAATATTCAAGTATACAGTAGTGGTCATAATTATTTGAACATTACAAACTCTTCCTAGCTCATGATTGCGTTCTTCCCATATTGTTCTATCGTCATTTAACTTTATAAAAAGATACTTGGTTTAATTCATTTAACAATTTAAATCATTTTTTTTTACTAAAATTAACCATTGAAAACTACAACAGATTGAAAAATACATGCCTTGTCCTGCTGTTTGCAATATTATTTGGTTTTTCTTGCGTGAAATTCCAATTTTTGATTCTTGAAACCAAGCCCCTCATTGGCATTACTGTATGTACATGTTCGCTGATGGTAGGAATTGTGTTTCCTGAACGTCTGCTGTGTAGCTGTAAAAGAAATTGTGTTTTCACTGCAAAAACACGCCGTTGTACCGAACAACGATCCATGCTAACTAAACTCCAAGTTGTGTATTTTTAGATCATCAAGAAGTCACCAGTGAACTCAACCTGTAACGAAAGAAACAAGATTATAAAAAGTGTCAAACGTTTCTGCTGCTCCACCCTTTGTAATGAACGGTGTGAGGTTTTCCGTTTCTTAGTCAGTAACAATGGACTCTTAAAAGATAACGATTTTGCTGATCAAAACATCTCCTATCCACCATTTTGAAAAATAGACGCAGAAATGGAAAAATAAAACCTCACTTTTGTTGTACCAAGGGCCCCCCTCCTCTGAATGTCGGTTCTCAAAATGGGCTTACAAGATAGGTGCTGTACAATCTTCCCAGTCATTAACAGATCTAATTTCAGCAAATATCTTTTTGTGCATTTTCGTTTTCTGCATTTCTTCTTTCTCCTCTCTCATTCTGTTTTTCCCCCCTTTGTTTCCTCCCCCCCTTCTCTCTCTCTCTCTCTCTCTCTCTCTCTCTCTCTCTCTCTCTTAATGCAGTTCTCTATCCCTCTACCCTGTCTCTTTTCTCTCTTCCTTTTTGTTTCCACTTTCTTTTTGGTTTATTTTCTCTCCTCGTTTTTTTTTAACTTATCCTTTTTTTTCCAATGATCTTTCCTTTTCTCTCTTCTTTTTCTCCAAGTTTTTTTTTTCTAATTCTTCTAATTTTCCTTTCTTCAATCTCCTTCTCATCCCCCTAACTATCTTTCAATATCTCTATCTTCTCTATCTATTTTATTTGTTTACTTGAACATTAATCTCAATTTAAAAAGAAAAAGACCCTTATAAAATTCAATCTGAACTGCAGTCTCCTGGCGCTCAAATGTCATGCGTTTTAATTACCTTGGCTCAAATACAAAATCGGGCTTGAGCCTCCATTCTTGAGATCAACTTGTTTCACTCCAGGAAGACTAATGGGAAAACACTGGCTTTTATTTATTCTTTTCCTCGGCCTCCTTAACTGATATTTGTAGCCTGTTTCATCTTCGCTAACAAAGTTTCAAAAATATTTTTTTCAAAGAAAAACGAGAAAAAACACTCGACTCGTTTTTTTTTTAATGATTATTTATTAGCTTCCGTTTTTGCTAGTTTTCTTTTTTTGTGTAGTACATTATTTTTTCGGTTAGTACGTGCGTACATTGTGGTTCAGAGTGAGGCAAACGGTCAACAGCTAGGAGAATGAGATGGTCGAACCGTGTTCGATTTCTGGCTGTCGTATGAGATGTTCACTTCGTGCTAGGAAAGACATGAACCCACCTCTCCCGGTGGGTCAAGTCAAAAATTACTCCCTGCTTCTGGTACCATGGAACCAAGTTGTTTGTTACTTGAAGAGGAGATAGACGCTGCCAAGTGATTTACATTACCCAAGAAATACCATGAAGGACTCAGAATGGTACACCGACGATCTACAATGTCTTCCAATGATTTGATTTTATTGCAATGCTTGTAAGTTTGTTTGTGTGTGACTGGGTGTGTGTGAGCGTATATGTGTTATAGACATTCATCAACTTACAGGACTGAAAGAGAGTAGATGAAGGTCGGAAGATTGTGTTGCATCAATAGCTCAAGATGAGGAAGACTGCTTTTGTGCATTCGCTATATTTTATGACGTTGACTGTGTCATGAAATGACGTCTTTAGAACTCATTTCAAAACAACACTCGCGTCCAAATCTAGAAAGCTATTGATTGTCAGTTCCAGTATCAGTGTGATTTTTTAGATGCATCCACGCATCACTTAAAAATACCTTTTGGCCGGTTGGTCTACCTGTCCAGCTATAATATGTTGAATATCAATTTTCTCAGACGTATCATGTTGGCTTGATATGAAACTTGGTCCAGACCTTAGCGTGAACCATCATCATCTTCCTCTTTCTCTTCCACCTTCCCCTCTTCATTTTCGTTCTGCTACAACTAGTTCAACTAGTAATGCTACTCTGTCTACAAGTTCTTCGTGTAGATTCCCTTTGAAATATGGAGGTAACGATGATGGATGCATCGTTGAACTTATGGTTCATGTTTTTTTTTGTTTTTTTTTGTTATTTCAAAAGATTTTTTTAAATTTTGTCATTGTTTCAGATGAATTTATACGGTCTAAATGTCGTGGACTTAATGAATACAGAAGGAGCTGCTTATTGTCATAACTTTGGGACGGAGTCTCTTGGAAAATGATATCTGGTTGATAACATTAAACGATTGATGTACAGAAGAAGCTGTTTTTTGACCACTTTAAATTGATTTTTTCTATCTATGCTTATATAACAATGACCGTTTCATTACAATATACGTGATTATAAAAAAAGTTTCTTCAACTTTTTAAAACTGACAACATAAAAGAGGATATTTCTGCTCTAAGCGAAAGCCACTTTCTACATCTACATCGTTTTAGATTTTAAAAGTATAAAAGTCGTTAAAAAGTTAGGGTAGTTTTATTTTATCTCTTGATCAGGTTCGTGGCTATCAGCTTATTTTTTGGATGCGTTCACGTATCTCTATTAGACACTTTTCGATCGGTCGGTCGGTCGGTCGATCGGTCTCCAATATGTTAGATATCAATTTTCTCTGCCGTTTTATGTTGGGTTGATATCAAACTTGGTCAAAACCTTCGGATGAACAATCTTCATCTTCTTTCTTCTCCCCTTCCTACTACCACGGTTGGTGAACGCATCGTTACACTTATAGTTCCTTCATTCTTTTAGCTCTGAAAATGGAATCCCTAAAAAGTAAGTCTGTTTCTCTAACTATTGAACCGGAACGTGCTAACACTGATTGAATAGAATGCTTTTAACCAATAACAGAGCTACAACAGACATATTTTAGTAGTTAAGGTACCTGTTCCTGCTAATGTGGAAGAGTGCAATGTACCTTCTAAATCTGCAATACTTTTGTTATGGGATTGTTGACCGCACTGAAAAACAATTATGGGACGCACGGTGAGGATTAAATTCAGAAGCAATGACTTGTCAAACAAGACTCTATGATAGATGTTTGTTTTTTTTTCCGGTAGTCCGTATGAATTTCCCCCGCTCTCCGAGAGTAAAGCTTTCCAATAAAAACTTTTAGTAAGCCGAAATGACGTAAAGCGAAGAAACAATTAACATTCATTCATATGGGGAAATATTTCTTAGTCTTCTAGACTACAAAAATATGATGGTAATATGTTCGGCTGAGTTGTTGGAGGTTTTTTGAGGGTCTGAAATACAGGAGACTTGGGTAAGAAAGGTAGAGATGAGGAGGGTCTGCCTTGTTGCAAAACAAACGGTGAGCACTACTTTCGCTTTTCGTCTTTTCCTCTTTTTTTTCGTAAAAGAAAATAAATGGCATAAAACGAACTTTTGAAATGTTGGGGTTACATATTTATTGATTTTGTTTATGCCATCCTGCAAACTTTTCACGTTTCCATTCTGATTTTTTTTTCTCTTTCTTCTTCGTCGTCTGGTTCGTTTCAGTCATTATTTCTTTCCGATGTTTAATTAGTTCAGCTTAGTTCTGTACGAACCCAAATAGAGAGAAGCATAGGCGACAAAGATTGTCTAACCCTAATTTCCCATATAGGGGGTCTAGATAATCAGCATTCAAATCCTTGCTTATACCAGGACTCAAACACCGACCAGTAAGTTGCTGTCGGAAATACGTAACTCACAGCTACGGAGCAGTCTACAAATAATGCATGTGTTAGACCCCATTCAATCTTACCACACAAGCCAATCAGTCTGTGAGGTTGGCTGGTTAACAATTACGCTTTAGTATGCACCCTTGGTTAGAATTCACAGGGGCGCAAGGTCAAGGCTTCATGCAGGCCATCCGTTTCTAATGGGGCGTTTATTCACACCCACCCTGTATAGAGCACCTCGTGAAGATTGAACTCACTACACAATGTCGACCAGCTCGTTAAACATTACCCATGACGGAGCGTTTGGTGTTAACCAAGATTAGTTTAATCTAGCACAGTCATCATTATGAGGCACCCAGTGATGATCGAATTCACTCCTGCAGCAAATTGATCGATAGATGCCTTCTAATAATGTTAAGCTTAGTCTTCCTCAAGGCCATGGTAATGAGGCACTCGGTGAAGATATATCTCATTACACGAGCTAACTGATCGGTGAACAAACTTGTTGACAATCACCTACGATTAGTGTCCATAGGGATTATGATTATTTACTAAAGTTGGTTTATTCTGGCACAAATCCTCTGTGGTAGAACATCCCATAAGGACCTCATGACATTAACTGATGGTTTATGTGACGAATCTGGTCACTAAAGTACTAGGGTAAGCACCTGATCAATTTTTTTTTCGTTTTGAACCTGGTTTTGTGATTTGTCTTATCGTTTTCGTAAGTATTGTTGACTTTTTGATACCTTTTTCTGCTATCCTTCTCGTTTCCTGTCTTTGTTTTCTAGCTTTCACCACATCATTTCCTTCTTTCTTGGCTACGCTCATTCCTCTCTTCCTTCCTTTGTTAATACCCTCTCCTTTTCATCAGTTCATTCACCCCCCCTCCATTTCTTCCTTCGTTCCTTATTTCATGCATTCCTTTCTTCTTCGCCCATTTCTTCCTTCGTTCATTCCTATGTTCCGTCTTTTCTTGGTTCATTTATTCCTTTCTTTTTTTTCATTGTTTCATTCCTTCATTTCCTCGTTCTTCCGTTCCTTCTTTTCTTCTTTCTTTCGTTTGTTCGTCCCTTTCTTCTTTTCGTTCGTTTATTTCTTCCTTACTTCATCCATTTATCACTTCTTTCCCTTTCCCTGCCTTCCTCTTTCCCCATAATTCCTTCTTTCCTTCGTTAATTATTTTCACCTATATTCATTCATTCATTCATTACACTCTTCCTTATGAGGTTTTATCTTTTTTCTTCGATTTTCTTTCTCTCTTTTTCTGTCTCTATTTTGTAACATTTCCTTCTTTCTTTCCTTCTTTCTTTCTTCTTTCATACTTTTTATAACTAATATTTCCTTCACTTGGTCTTTCTCTTCTTTCGTTTTTCTCTTAATACTGTCCTCAATGATTCATTCTTCCCGTATTCTTTTTATTTCCTTCAAATCAAAAAACTTCTTTTTTTTCATTTCTCCATACTTCGTTTTCCTTCCAGATTTTCATATATTCGTCATTTTTCGCTTTTTCTTATTCTTTTTTCTTTTTCACCTCTTTCGTTTTCTTCTTTTCGGTGTTTTTTTTTTTTTCATTTTTACTTTCTGTTATTTTTCCTCTTCATCTTTTTTTATTCCTTTCTTTGTTCTGCGATGCTCGTTCTTTGATTAAACTCAATCGCTTTATTCTTTATTTCTTCTTTCCATTCTATCTATCTATATATATCTCTTGGATCTTCCTTCATTTTCTTCACTTTGGATTTCCTTCGCATTTTGTTCTTTCCTTTCTAGCCCCCGTTTTTTTTATTTATTTATTTTTTCCTTTTTTTGCTCTTTCCCCTTCTTTTTCTGTTCCTGTCTTTTCTCTTTTCCTTTCTTCTGGCTTTTCCTCTCTTCTCTCCTTCGCCCCTCTCTCAATCATTATCCACTTTGAATTTCCTTCCTACCTTTTTTTTTTATTTGTTTTCAGTATCTTTTTCTTCCTCACTTCCTACTTAATATCTGATCACAAGATCTTTCTCGAATTTGTTTTTTTTTTCAATTTAACATTTCATTCCTCTCATTTTGCTTCATCTTTCTTTTTCTTTTTTTCTTCCTCTATTCTTTTCTTCCTTTGTGCACTTGAACTCTTTTCTTCCTTTCTTTTTCCCTTCTCTTGATCTTCATTCATTCAATAATCTCTCGAGGTCTAAAAAGTTTAATGACAAGAAGCACTGTGCATATTAATCAGTCAGTCCAATAATACTGTTTTTTTTTTTCAATCACAAACATGGCTACCGCCTCTCAACAAACTCCCAATATCCACCATCTTCTATCAGTCCCTTTATCTCATGTCCTTCTCTTTCAGTTTAATCTCCCCTCTCTTTTATTTCTCTCTCTCTCTCTCTCTCTCTCTCTGTATATATATATATATATATATATATATATATATATATGTGTGTGTGTGTGTGTGTGTGTGTGTGTGTGTGTGTGTGTGTGTGTGTGTGTTTTTGTCTTTTCTCTCTATCCCTCTCTCTACTACTTTCCCCTCTCTCTCTCTCCCTCTCGTTTTCTCTTCTATTCTCTTTCCAACCTATCCATTTTCCCCTATCTCTTTCTTTTTATCCCATCTTCCTCTCTCGGTTTTCCCTTCACTCTCTACTATCCTCTCTCATTTCATCCTTTCATTTCCTTATTCTCTTCTTTCCTTCTCTCTTTTTAGAAACCATCAAACAAAACTGGTAACATAGGTTTCTTCAGTTTCAAGTTGGTCTATCTGACTGGTTGGCTGGCTGGCTGGCTGACTGGCTATGCATGAATTATGTGTAGAGGCCGCACCAATGGAGCTGGGTGACTGAAAAATAAGATGTTTACTCATGCCTCGAAAAAAAAACGTCTATTTTTGTTTTGGGACCCTTATTTAGAGAGGCTTTCAATGGGTGTGGTACAATTAGAAATATATGTTTATGATAATTTGCTCCCTTTCACGCTTGTTATTTTTGGAAATTCAAACTTCTGTAATGATCACAGCCCAAAAAGAGGCGGAAGTAGTAACTTCTTCATTGATCCCCTTCCCCCCCCCCCATTTATCAATTGATCATTCCCAACAAAACAAGCTACCAAGAGATGTTGGTCTCGAGATGGTTTCTTTTCAGTGAACAACCAGACCTGTATCTTTTTTTTTCTTTTTGTTCTAATTCCTTTCCGTTTTCTCTGGGTTTTATTTCCTTCCAGCTCTACCAACCAAACTTTCTTTCTCTAATCCCCTTCTTCTGTAGATTTCCTTCCTTCTTCATTCTCCACAGCTACAATATAACTTTCATTCCACTCATCTGTTATTCTTTATCTCTATAGGTCACCTTGCCCCCCTCTCTCTCTCTCTCTCTCTCTCTCTCTCTCTCTCTCTCTCTTTATTTATATATATATATCGTGGTTTCTTCTATCCTCATTTTCCTTCCTCTTTCTATGGCTTCTCCTTCTCTCGTCGTCAGTTTTTATTGTCTTTCTTTCTCTACTGTTCTCCCTTCAATCTTTGCCTTGCCTTTCCTCTCTCTCTCTCTCTCTCACTCTCTCTCTCTCTTTCTCTCTCTCTCTCTCTCTCTCTCTCTCTCTCTTTTAAATCTTCTCTCTCTTGTTGTCTCGTCTTTTCTCTTCCCCTCCCGTTCTCTCGTTGTTTTTTTCCTAACCTTTGTTTCTTTCCTTTTACTCTTTTTTTAAGCCTTCCTCCCTCTATTCAAAAATAGCATTCAGAGTTCATATCGCAGCGAGATGTTATAGAGATCACGCGCACCCA
>OY735223.1:43302025-43344525 GCA_963457665.1 Thysanoteuthis rhombus
ATTTGTTTCTAGTTCAATATAATACTTCTTTTTATTTCTTTTTCTTTCGTTCAATTAGATATTCTACTTTGTGTCAGGTTGGGAAGATGGAAATGAGCTTTTCGCTCTGGTGCCACGCCTCTTTTGATCCAGGTACAACGTAGAAAGAGCACAAAGGGTTTTTTTTTTCCAAAGAAGGTGTGCCTAACGCCCGCTGTTACCAACGCTTTCCCGCCCAGCTTTTCGGCTAAAGACCAGAGACCTTGGTTCAAAGCGACACAAAATAAAAGTATCACAATGGATAAGGTCATTGTCTTTGCTGGGTGTAACGTAAAGCTGTTTGGGGTTGTTTATGATTGATTAGAATTTTGCTTTAAGAAAAAAGTCGTACGTTTTTATTTAAATCAATTTGATTGAATAGTTAATTTTCAATTTACCCCTCGAGGAATGTGACTAAGTATGCACAGATCTGTTTAGCTATGCAAGAGGAAAAAAAAAGGACGAACATGTACGCCAAACAAGACCCAAAACATGAACGGCTTAAATGATTGATTTTAAGTTCACCTCTTGATGGATGTGACCAGTCCAGTTATATGGATGCATCAGTCCAGTTATACAAGGCGATCAAAGGACGAACTTGTTCGACCAAACAAGATCGAAGTCACGAATGGTTGACTTCCAGTTGGCCTCTTGATGGATCGAATCCAATAGACGTACATGTCTAGTTCGGCAGAGGTGACCGAAGGAGAAACTTGTTTGCAAACCAAAAGCTGAAATATTAACTGGCTGGATGGTCGAATTCCAGTTTTCCTCTCGAGGAACTTAAATAAGTATATTTGCATAGTTATGCGGAGAGATCAAAGGACAAACTTTTTCGAAAAACAAAACCTAGAAACGAATGTTTCCTGTATTTTCTAAATGATTTCATTTGTTCGTTCTTCTTTTAGTCACAACATTTTTAGTCAATCAATTTATCGTCCATCAAATTAAATTACAGCAATTCATGATAAGTAGCGTCGGATGAGGCTTGAACATACGTCTAGTATTAATTCTCATCTGAAACTATTTCTCTGTTCTGAATTTCTACGATGTAATAATACGATATCTGTCCGGAGAGTATCCAACTGTTTCTTTAAAATATCGCGAGAGACGGTTGCATGCTCTCTATGTAGCTTAGCAATCAATCAGAAGATGCCTTACTGAGCATGTATGAGCAGACATTCTCCTGTGGGATACTCAATTGACTGTGGAAGCTTGGGTACTGTGTGACCGTCGCATTCACAATAGCCAAGCGAGTCATTATCCGCGTCTCATGCAGGTTTCTTTGGCAAGACATCGTATCAGCCAGGTCTACCAGACCCCTGAGACTCTTAGCTTTCCCCAAAAAGATTTCATACCGTAGATGAAGTTAAGGAGAATGTGATAGGAGTCTGAGACATCATAGAGACCATTAGGAAACTCAAATGGCAATGGGTTGGTCATGTTGCAAGACTGGCAGACGAACTATGGACATCACGACTCACAACGTGTATCCTTAGAGATCAAATGTGAAACTGAAGCCGGCAGAATATGAGATGACGAGACGATCTAGACAGGTTCGGAAAATATTGGCTCCGCGATAGAAAGGCGTGGCGAATCCTTTGGAGTGTTTATGTTCAACAACAGACGATGGAAGACTGATGATGATGATGATGATGATGATGTGGCAGCTAATGGTAATCCCAAAAGAGGGCTTTGCAGGCTATTTTGAAAAGGGGAGGGATGCTCGGATAAGTGTCTGATCGCTTTGAAGGAGACTAAAGTGCTATTTCCCTTGGTAAGATATTGACCTCGTACTGATTTTGATGAGAATAATCAATCTCAAAATTTAAAAAAACTTGGAGTAATGCATATATGCCAGTCAATATTCACATATTTATGTGACTAGTTGGTCAGTGTGGTAGTTGTGAACACGTCCCAGATAAAATGCCAGAATTTTGAATGCAGATTTTCAAAGCAGGCATACGTCCCCATTTGGTAAATTGGTGTAGTACAATCTCCTTAATGCGCATCCCTCTCCATCCTTTATAAAGATCCCTTTTTTTTCTCTTTACTATGATTATTCCCCGAAGTCAGAATTTTTAAGATATTATTCGAATTCAATGTTCTGAAGACTAACTGGGAGGTTCAAGTTTTTAAGGATTTTATCAATACAAGCTGATCAGATAATCCTCTTTGTATTTTATTCGTACACAAAAGTGTCTAGTTATTTACAGATATCCCTCGCTATCTGAAAGTAGATCGTTCCGAGAAAAACCTTTCGTAAGCTGGAATGGGTATTCAGGCGAAGTAAACGCAAACTGTCTCGGCCAGAGATTGAACTCGGTTTGCCGATTCCATTCTCCGTGCCTCAAACCATTTGGGCCTCCTGCAACTCTGTGGAGAAAGAGGAGTTTAGTTTTAGTGGGTAAAAGACGATAGTAAGAAAGTTAGTATATACGCAACCGGAAGTTCGATACTTGTAAAACCTCCAAGCTAAGTGATATAGAATTGATTGTTCGAGAATAGACTATGAAAAGAGTGCAAGGAAGAAGTATGAGCTAAACAAAGGAAGAAAGGGGGAAGAAAAAAATAAGATTGAAAAAAATAGTTAGAAGAAGGGGTACATGCAGAAAAAATAGTGATATAGAAGAGAAGAATGTATGAAAAACGAAGAAAATAACAAAGAGAAGGAAGAAATGCGAAAGAAAAGGGCAAAAAAGAAGGATTACAATTCAAGGAAAGGTTTTGAAAAGAAGCGAAGAGATGAGTATGTGAGAAAGGAGGAAAACAACATATAAGAAGAAAACATATGTGAAGAAAAAATCAAGAAGAAGAAGAAGGATATGTGGAAGATACTGAAAGAAAAATTGAAAGGGGATAATACATGCGGGAGAAGAAAATATTTTAGAAAAATGTTTGAGAAAGGAAGAAGAAGAAGAACAAGAACAAGAAGAAGAACAAGAACAAGAACAAGAGTTGGATGAAGATGAAGAAATCAAGACTAAGAAAGGAGATAATATATGCGGAAGAAGAAAAGATAAAAGAAAAAAGAATGCTTAAGAAAAAACAGACGAAGAAGGTACGAAATCAAAAGATAAATATGTAAAAGAAGAACTCGTTGAAAAAAAGACAGAAAATATTTGGAAGAAGAAGAATGTGTAGGAAATTAAGAAGAAAATAAGATAGGATTTTCTGATTTATGAAGCAAAGAACAAGGAGGTCCAGTTACTGACCACCAGTCTGATAAAACCCCAGAAAACCCTTCACTTCAACACCACCTCGTCTCCCAACACTAAACTCCACCCGTTGTTTGGGGTAAAGAAATAAGAGGTATCCGAGCACTATTATTAGCGAACCAAACGGAAAGGCACCTTCCTGAGAAAGCCGATCGGATTCTTACGTAGACAAAGTGAAGGATGGAAAGGGAGTAGGCTACCTGTACAGAAAGGAAGGCGTAAGTAGATAGTTACCTGTCCAAGATTAGTAGGAAAGGGGGGGGTCGAGCAGAAAGTTAGATGCGTCCAGGTGGAGAGATTGGGAAGTAGACATTTACTTGTCCAGGTAATTGAAGGACGGAGGGTGGAGAAAGATAGCTACCTGTCCAGGTATGGGAAGGGCGAGCAGATATTTACCTGTTCAGGTATGGATTGATCCTGCCGACACCCACACGTGCTGACGCACCTGAGCTGCATACCAAACTGATCCACAAAAGCATTTTTGGGGGATTGAAGTGGTTGGGACAGCAGGAGGCAAAAACATTGGGCAAAAAGTGTGCATAAAGATTAAACTAATAAGAACAAGGGAAAAAGGTTGAAAAAAAATGCACTCATCATCCTGTTATTTTGTGTATGCATTGCCCGGATCTTCCACATCCTTGCTCTCCCATTTATTTTCTTGACTCTCCTCTCTCTCCCTGGAAGTGTGAGTGGCACAGCGGTTAAAGACGCAGACTGTGGAATCTGCGAACCAAGTTCAAACTCTAGTCGAGTCTGTGAACATTCAGTTCACTTTGGGGAAAGGCATGAATCCATCTTTGCTCCCACTCCTAGCTACGGGAAAACAGACTGGGTTCTCTAACCCTTGGGAAGGCAAGCAGTATAGAAGAAAGAAAACTATGAATCCAAATCAGGAAGTGCATGACAAATTTGACGCCCTTCCGACGGATCCTGCAGGCAAGTTGATTCCCAACATATTGTGCTCCGTTTTCCCTTAGACTTCATAAGCAAAGCTGAGAGGGTGTCGACTGGGTCTCCGCCAGTGTCAATCGAGACCTTACCCTCTTTTTCTTCTTCTTTGCTTTCTCTAAAATGCCGTTGTATAAAAACATGTGTATATGCAATATATATCAAATAGCTAAAATATTCGCAAACGCGGAGGAAAAATCTGCTTTATATCAGCCATAAAAATTCCATATTTATTTCAGAAATAGCTAAAATTGTAACCCTGGTTGGTGCCACTGATTCAGCAAAATTGGTTCTACCTGGTATAAGAAGTTTAGGATTGACTCGTTCTGGCTCTAAAATGAAACAGAATGCCGAAATATTCTCTGCTCTGTTCAAAAGCAAGAAGTTATTTAATAAATGAGTTGACTCGCGATGTTCTGAAAAGAAAATATAACAAGTACCTATAATCAGGATAATCTATAAAGGGGTTAAATACTCGAGATAATCTATAAAGGGGTTAATTATTTTGTCTTTTAATCACCCCCATCCTGCTTCTCTTTCCTTACTATTGTCAGCATGCTTCTCCCCTCCATCAAATTTCTTCTGTCTCTTTTTTTATCTCCTATCTTCACTTTCCTTTTGAGGCTTTGACCTCCTTACTCTCTCCTTCACAACTACGACTTGTTTTTTCATATCTACATTTAACTTCATTACTCCAACCTTCCCTTCTTGAGTATCTTTGCCCCCCACCATTTTCCCCTGTTTGTTTCACCCTTGTTTCTTTCTTTCTTTCTTTTCTTTTACAGTTCTTTCCACCCTTCTCACTTACTTATTGTCCTTCTCTCTCTTATCCCTTCATTTCCTTTTCCTTTCAAATTCTTCCTCTTTCTACGAACTCTATTCTTATTTTATCTTTCTTCTTTCTTCTCTCCCGGGTCCAACTCACCAGGACAAAACCCCTTACCCTCAGCATCGATGCACAGGAGAAAAACGGTAATGAATAAAACAAAAACTAAGCGGCAGTAGTTAATGTTTGGAAGTTGAGGTTTGGCTGGGGATTAAGAGCGGCGGAAAACTTGAAAGAATGGGGAGGAACAGAAAAAGAAAAGAAAGAAAATAAATGAACAGTCAATGGAAAAAAAAGTCTTTCACATTTCAAGACTGATTTTTCGTCGTCGACAAGGTTAACTCAGTTCAGAGTACCGTGTGATGAATAATGCTGAAATAAATCCTTTGGCTCTACAAATTTTACAAGTACATTGATGTGGAATTAGGAAGTAAAATATAAGTTTGTTTTTTTTTTATATAGGAAATGCCGTTTTTATCCAATAGACAATAATGCTAAAAGTAAAAGATTCAGCAGCACAATCATATTTTTGCAGAATCAAGGTAAATAGATATACTTCGTTATCATTGGAGGTTTTTGAGCACATAACAGCTCTGCTGTCGACACCAGAATTTTCAAGTGCGATTTCAAATTAGGACATAATACTGCTTGAGATATTTAGAGTCAACCCTACAACAATGCGAATTTTCACGTCGGTTTGAGAGGTTTACTTCTTGAAATATAGCCAATATCAAACCTTGAGGGAGACCAAAAACTTGTTCTTTATGATGGAGGATTATTGACAGCCGTGATCAACGCCCTACGGACAAAGCTCCGAGCACTTCCTACGGACTTCGGGACTTCGGCAGTGACGATATCACGTTATTTCAATAAAGGAAAGGTAAAAAGTTGGGAAAATGGAAAAGGTTAAATGCACCATGAGAGGTCCAGACCCCACACCATTAATGGTATGAGGTATTATTATTATCTCTATTATTGTTCATACTATCCTCATCTTGGTTGTTTTCCATACACCATTAAGTTGTCCAAGCTTTGAGGGTTGAAATACAAACTCATTTATCCAATACGTTATCATTGTTTCAGGTATTTCGAATTTTATATCTATAATAAAATGTTCAATATGAACGAATAATTCGCGCTTTTACTGAATTTGTGACCACCAAACCGAGAGATATTCCATATTTTGATCAAAGTATAGTTGGGAAAAGGTTATTAGTTCAAATGGGTCAAATTTTGATTAAATTTTCGCTGTCTTTTGTTGTTTATATCATCATTCATTTACTATTCAAAAAACGTTTTATACGTAACAGTCCAATGTATGCTCATGGGCAAGATGCCAGTTTTTTGACTTGACTAAGCTTCTCCACAGAAAAAGGCTGTGCAATAAGATGCTCTGACTATTGAGCTCATTCTATCTGCTGCTCACGTTGTTAACATAAAGTTTCGACTGATCCATCCGAAAGCCTTCTTCAGGAGTTAATTTCCATTAGGAACGAGAAGATAGCAATCGGAGAATGGCAAACAACCCAGCTCAGTTCATTCCCAGCAATGCAAGCCACACGGACGAAACTAATATCGGAAACCTGAGTGGCATAAGCGATTCCATATTCATCCGCGGGTATGTCATCCAATTCCCTGTGTTCTGAGCAAAGGAAACCAAATATACACACACAAACACACACACACACACACATACACACACACACACACACACACACACACACACACATATATATATATATATATATATATATATATATATATATATATATATATATATATATATATATATATATATAAGCCGCCATTTACATCTATTGCATAGTAGCGAGTTTACCTCTGTAGCCAGCAATTGATTAGATCTTTAGTGCACGGGCAAATATTATCAGACATTTGGTCGTCCAGCTGAGACTCACGGTTAATATGATCTCCCATCCAAAAATTGGTGCAACACAATCTTCTTATGTACCAAAGTTCAAATCAACCAAAGATTCATTTAGATACTTGTTAGTTTAATTATCAATCGCTGATTGTACAGAGTTGGCCAAATCGTTAAGATCATAGAATCGGTGAACTGAGTTCAAATTCAAGCTGAGGTAGTTTTCGTTCAGTTCACTTGAAAAAGACATAAGACCAGGTGAGAGATTACTTCCTGCTGTTTAACAATGTAACCCCAAGCAACTTTTCGTATGACCAAGGTCTGATAATTTCCCCATTCTGACTTTCAAGATACGCGTATGTGTGTGCCTTTGAGTTCATGGGGGTTTCTGTGTATGTGTGCATGAAAGAATACGATTCACTTTGTGAATATCAACAGGGGCTAATTTGATTGGTCTAAGTTCGTTCCAAATTTGATTGGTCAGCTATTGCCTCAAATTTGATTGGTTAACCACTGGGGTGCAAATTTGATTGGATGACTACTGTAGCAAATTCAAAACGGTTGATCAGCGGAACAAATTTGATTGGTCGACTACAGGAGCGAATTTGATGGATTGATCAGGGAAACCAATTCGATTGGTTGTCCGTTTGCGTACATTTGATTGGTTACGGTTTGTGTGGTTTGATTAAAACGCTTTCAATATTCTTCAAGTTTCTTGCCAAAATTACGACCAAGGTATTTTGAGTAACCATTGCCGTCACATTTAATGTTGAAAATGCATGTTGACCTGCATCTTACTGACCTTCTTCAGGTGGTACAGGACAAATGCTAACATTAACTTCGAAAGGGTGGCGAAGAGTAGTAGTTGTCTATTCCAAGATGAAAAGCCCTGGCCGATTGCAAGATGTCTATTGCAAGTTATCCATTGCAAGATGAAAGCCCTGACTCTCATATAGATCTGAGATGGCACGAATCAAAATTAACCATAAATTTTATCAAGTTTGCCATAGAACTGCGAAATTATGTTTGTCGCAGTTAACAGGTTTGCAACATCAACATTTTGAGATTGGATTTAAACATATCTTTTAATGGATGACGGAGAGAACAGTTCTGTCATAAGCATGAATTCAAAAAAGTTTTTTTCGCACCAGAACAGAGACAACATTATATATCAAATATTTAAACATGAGTTTATCCTGTAACAAATTTAATTCTGTTTCGTGTTAAACACTCATTCACACTGGCACTAAAATTTATCGGTTACATTTAAAATTCTAACATTAAACTATTCGGAAATTGAAACTATTATTTCTAAACTTGTACATCTTGAAATTTATTTTGCTTATAAGTCTCCCCTTTGTACATTTTGCTTTTATTATATATATATACATATATATATATATATATATATATATATATATATATATATATATATATATTAGTAGCCACTCAACGCCACTCAGCGTAGCGTTGCTCTTACCATTGCGCTAAACAGCTGCCGGTAATGCAAAGGCATAAATAACTGTTTCAACTCCAAATTCATACCTTGCTTATTCCTGGTCTATATCTTCTCTATTTGTTTCTTCCAACGCGACAATTACGTTATTAAGAAATTGATATACGATCCGATAGAATGATTATAAATTACATTTTGTTATATAGAAACTATTATTTGAAATGATCATCCGCTATTACACGGTGAATGTACCATTTAGCCTAGATAATGTGCATAGAATAAACGATTTTAAAAAATGGGCTGTATTATACGCTAGCCACCTCAACATTGCGTTGCTTTTACCATTGAGCTAAACAGCTGTTGGTTATGCAAAGGCAATAAATGTTTCAACATAGATAGGTAGATAGATTGAAAGATATAAAACATCTTCATACATATTTTCAATTTTATTGCCTTCCGTTAAATTCAACTTTAAAATTCATATACACACGCACACACACACACACACACACACACACACACACATATATATATATATATATATACATATATATATATATATATTCACCTCATCTTGTTTAATTACTTTTATTTGAAAAATTCTGAAGAGACTTTGCCTTAATGTCTGCATTCATTTCTTTTATTCAGGATGCTTTGCGAATTTTCCAAACTTATTATCTAATTTTTTTTCTTTCAAACACTAATTGCACCTACCATATTGATTGCTTATTGGTGTAGCATGTTTTAATATAGACCATGACATGTCTGATAGAGTTTTAATTTGTAATTCCTATATATTTTTGGACTATGCTGTCCCATTACCATATTCTTTATGAGTATATAATTAACGCTTCCTTATTCAGGGTTGAGCGCTCTTTAAGTGAGGCAACTCGTTCATTATAAGCATATGCAATGCTCGTCCAACTTAGGAATAGACAACTCTAGTGGATGGGGAATTATGCGTGAGTGAATATATCGCTTAAATTCAACCTTACTGACCGTTCAGATCTGCATAGGGCAAAGGTAAGATGAGTCTGAAGCGAAGGTTTCGATCCTACTTCGCGGTGGGATAATGGATAGTCTATAGCCACACTGAAGAGTTGTTATACAACGAACCAGCTGTCTGTGGATGACACAATCATTTAATAATTATACACACACACACACACACATATATATATATATATATATATATATATATATATATATATATATATATATATATGGTACTATCCAAAATGTTATGTGAATTTGAACAGATTAATCAATCCATTCATCAATCAAGTTGCCGGACATTTCAAACATCTCTTGAAATCACTCATCCAGCGTACAGAAAACCTCATTTTGCCCAACTTTTCTTTGTTTGAGGAGGTATTTTGCGTCTTATATATATACATATATATATATATACATATATATATACGTATATATATATATATATATATATATACACACACATATATATGTGTGTATGTGCGTGCGCGTGTGTATGTGTGTGTTGACCAGTGTCTTTTTACGTGAGTGAAGCGAAAAAACAAGTTAGTAAATAAAGGGTGAATATTTTCACAAAATAAGAAAAACAATTGGCTTTTTTTTCTTCTCTCTTCTCTTCTCTTGATACAAATATAAAAAGCCATTTTCATGTAACTTCAACATCATGGCCACTTCTAAATAACCTTATTTGCATTTTGGACGACCTAATCAGATACTTCAACCCTACCTCGTGCCCATCTATACATCCAACTATACACCGGCCTTTTTATTTCTCTTCTGTCCCCATAAAAATCAACTAACATTTTCAGATATAGCTATCGTTTTTCTCTTTGTTTCCACCCACCCATCTACCCCACACACATACACACACATACATATATATATATATATATATATATATATGGGTCAGCATTCAGCCGTTACGAGGTGATGACTGAAGATCTGATATTGTTTACCTGTTTGGCGGCACACTATAAATCTATGCCCTCCCCTATCAAAGACGGGTAGAAAAATAAAAGATTAACACTGGAAAATCACACAAAAGAAATAAGAGTTTCTACTGTGTAGAGGTGTCACAGATTTTACAAATAGACGAAACCTTCCCCCCGTAGAAATTCAGCTTTTGAAACGCATCTTCCCTCAATTGGTCCGTTGCGTATTGAAAATGTGGAAGAAAGAAATTGGACTTGCGTTACTGACAGGATGGGGCTATTATACTTAAAATACAAATGCATTGCTGGTAATTTTATTATAGAAAAAAATTAATGCACTCAATTTTACAATAGAAATGCACTGCGAATCATCTCACCTAGTAAATGCACTAAAAATCAGGGAGAAAAAAGGTCTTCAATGGTCAAGGACTATTTCTAGCGTTACTGTGTGTGTTATGGTGCCTTAGTGCCGGTATAATAAAGGATGAGCATTGGGTGAGTTTGGAGGGCAGCATGAAATCAAAACTTGGAAAAAACAACTGGAAAGAGGTTACTTCAGGAAATACAAAATATTATCTGTTATTTCTGTGCGTTGTTGTCTTTACTCCATGAGTGTTCTGGGATTAGCGGAGTTCGGTCCCACTTGACAAAATCTCACCATAAACCACCCAACATTGTTTCTTTTATCTATTTATTCATCATTCACGTCAAAAGTCTTTGGAGATCAGAAAACAGCAAGTCTCGTCAAATCTCTAAAATACTGGGTACATTTATTCCTATTGTCTTAGACGATTTATTCTTATTGTTCAATGACTAATCGAACTAATCTTCATCAGTATTACAAGCTACTACTACTACCAGGATTAGAAAGCCAGTGGGGTGGGGTAAATAGAATAAGGGATAAGAACTTTGTCTCAGTGGTAACAATTTATACACCGGGCTAGTAATAGGTGTTGCTACTTGAAGTAGCAATGTCTCTAGTGCTTGTTCAAGTTTCATCTGAAGTTACTTATTTTTTCCCGAATCTCTGCAATCTAATTTGATGACAGAAGAACATCTTAGTCCAAATGTTATTATAGAAAGCAACAAAAACTTTCAAGATTCTACCAAGAAAAGAAAAGAAAGGGTAGGATAATGTGCGAACATGGACGTATTAGAAAAAGATGTGTATTTTAAGTAATGGTGATATCGTTATTTTAAATGTTCCATTGATATCAGATGCCTATTATGTGAACTTCGCTAATTTTGCATCTTTACAGAACAGCGTACGGTTATGCTTAGTAAAAAAAGGCTACTTGATCTTCGTCTACTTTTCTCCAGTCACGCGACATACAATTTCAACTTTAGTATCTAGTTATTCAAATAAATAGTTTTTATTTGTTTTTTGTTTCTTGATTTTTTTCCCCCACCTACTTATGCAAAAATATCTACTTACGCTAAAGTTATCCCTCCACTATGCTAGACCTGAATCCACCAACATCTAACTCAGACGCAGATGCATCAAACCTATAGATTCTCAAAGAGGATTGAAGGTGTCACCTATCCAGAGTTTCGAAAAAACTTATTCGATAAGAGAAGTGTTCGCCCGATAGGCTACTACGAGATGTATGAGAAAATCATTATCACGTACAAACACGTAAATCATACTTATGTGATCTACAGTCAAATTACACCGGAAGCTCTAGTTCTCAATCGGTGACTGAAGTTAAGCAGTGGCGAACCTCGGATGGGTGACCTCTTATAACCATCAAGTATTGTAAGCATGTGCTGTCCACATGTAAACGTGTGGGCCCCCTACCGACTTTATATCCCATTCTTCCCTTAGGGGAAGTAATTGAATAACTATCTATTTGATCTTCTTTATTCCGATCGATTATAATCGATTCTCAACATGTTCGTTTATATTTTATTTTCCAGTCTGTTGATGGATTTGCTTTCGCCCTTGCTAGTGATGGCAGATTCCTGTACGTTTCCGAAACCGTCTCAATTTACCTCGGCCTCTCCCAGGTAAGTATTTCTCTATACGATAACCACAAGAGAGAACTCTGTCCGCCCGCGTTGCTTGCTTAAGCCAAAGCTGTTTGGATCCATCAACCATTTGGTCATTGGCATAGGCAGAACTATAAAATACAGTAATATTCCGGTCAGCACCCTAAAAAAAACGTTCCTAAATAATGCAGTGCTGAACGAGACATAGCATAGAGATTGTGCAAGCAATCATTTCGAAATATAGCGCTCCTTTTCAAATATTTTGAGTAAGACCTGTCTGTGTGATAGTGCGTTTGTCTGTCACGCCATAAAAAGTGCCTGAACATGGGTGCTCCCCAACAGATTTGGCAGGCTCACTCAATAGACTTTGATGGAGGGGAGGAGGTTGAAAGAGAAAGTTCTGATAAAAAATATCTTTAAAGGATTTTAGAGGGAAGTTCTTACAATGTAATAACGCTAAAGCGGGACATACTTTCTGCCCACATACATATTTTCTTATTTCATACATCTATACATAATTCTGTGAGTAGTGTAAAGTAGAAGGAGATCCATCCTTTGATAGGTCGAAAGCAAAAGAGACTTTTCTCCTAAATTTAATTCATATAAAAAGGTTTTGCGGAAAAAAAACATTTTTGAACGTTTTAGAGGGGGCTCTCTTTATAATGTAACTATAATTAATAACTGGACCCTTTCTTTCGGGTCAATATATATATATATATATATATATATATATATATATATATATATATATATATATATATATATATATGTATACATAACTCGAAAAATATTCAGCTAATACACACATACACACACACACACACACACACACACACACACATATATATATATATATATATATATATATATATATATATATATATATATATATATATATATATAGTAACGTGTACATTTTTGTATTTTTACCATTTATCTTCAACTCAGAATTCATCACCAGTTATCATGCAGATGGTTATGATAACCATGGTGGCTATTTCGACATTATTATATAGATAAATTATAACTAATTATTTAAATAATAAGTTCTTGCCAAGCTACCTCTAATTCCATTTTACGTACCTGTCAATCTGACTCTAAGTCAACCTCTCTCGAAGTCTGACGTAAAACTTCCGCCGTTTTCAATCTCTGACGCCATCTTGAATATCTACCTTATTGAGAAACTTATTAAAGAAAAAAACATTTAGGGTCAAAACAGATGTCGACTCTGAACAAGAAAAAAATTCGTTTTAATTCACTGACTCAAGCAGCAAAATATAAATAAGAAGAAAACGGAGAATAAAATAAGTACGGCTGATGAGACCGAGAGAGGGGAAAATAATAATACAAAATTATATATTATTTATGTAATGCTTCTTATTGGATTATTACTTTTAATAATACTTGTCTTTTTATTCCATGTCTTCACTTTTATAGTTACGTAAGATTTACCTGAAATTGCAACAGAGCTACTTACATTATATCGTATCATATCATTCGTACATACTTATATAAATACATGTATACATACGTGCATATCCCTATTTTGATAGATAGATAGATAGATAGATAGATAGATATATGTGCAACATGAACGCACAGTTGTAGGTTCATCTGCTTTTTTTTTTCAACAATATCCATACCTCCTTATGACCTGTCATCTTCCAAGAACACTGACCTTGCCACCACTGTCATATCCGCACCTTAGCTTCCATCACTCTGCCCTCACCCGACAGCCTCTCCTTAATCACCTCACACCTGCCCCTCATCTCTATGACAACTATCAACGCTCTCACTGGCATCGACCCGCTCCTCCCTCTCGGTTCTAACCCACTCACCCTTTCCAAAGTGCTTCCCTCGATTCTTCAGGGAGACCTCCCCGTTTTCTTTTCTCTTCCTCTCCTGGGCTCTTCCATCCACCGTAATTGACGCGCAACGGAGGATAATTTGTTCGGTTGGTTTAATGACGTGTCACGGCCAATTAATGGAGAATTAATTTGCACTTCATCGCAAATATTTGATTCGATTTGAACACAGAAATTAATGGCGTCAATACCACCAATGCTACTTTCGACAACACCCGTCTCCTCTTCTTTCTCTCGTTCTGCATATCAAGAGGGCGCCCGGATAGGGAAAGAGGTTGTGGGAGGAAGGGAGGAAAAAAAAAAAAAGAAGAAAGTGAATGCAATGAGGCTGAGGAAAAAAAAACGGTGCAGGTTTTACGAAAGTGTCCGCGTGGTGGCGCTAACGAAAGAGCGTGGAAAAGAAGAAATAGTGATATATAAAAAGATAGATCGAAAAGTAAGAGTTACTTACAGCTTCTCTTTCTCTCCTTTTCCCTTCCCTCTTCGTCTGTATTTTTTCTATTTTGTTTATCAAGATTTCTTGCTGTTTTTCTTTTAAAACTAAACAGTGATTTCAGTCTATCTACACGCGTACGTATATTCCAGGCTTTTCAAGAGTTCGCTTAACGCCATCTTTGAGCTTTTACAAGAAAGGCGACAAAGTGACTATAGCGTTCAACGTATGTTTTGCAACGTGCTGTTGTAGAGGCATCGCGCAACCTCTTCATCTTTCTCTCTCTCTCTCTCTCTCGTACGCCCAAGTCCCCTGTACTTCCCACCAGCCAAACGTAACATTATCACCATTTATGGATCTGGGAACGCTCTAATGTTTTCCATTTAAATTAACGGTAATTTTTTATCATCTTCGGCATATGAATTTTTTTTAATGGGGATGCTGTACGTATAAAAGTTTAAAAGTATTATATTACATGTATAATTATTTCTGTCGGATTATATATCCATTTCTTAACATATATATATATATATATATATATATATATATATATATATATATATATATATATATATATATATATATAAGCGCACACACACAGAAGACGCGCAAATCTCGATAATTCTTAATGCTGCAATGGTGAGATATGAGCTATTGTTCATTGCAAGATTACCCATTGTAAGAGATCTACTTAAAATAATCGATTGCAAGATAAAAGCCCTGACTCACTGATGAAATTGATAGTTGCCATGACAATGAAACGGAAATTTCATCAAGTTAGCCATAGAACAGAAATTTCCGTCATTTGCAATTACTGGGTAATGTATTTGGGTTATTCCACTATGACCATTCGAGAGCCACAATATTTTCAAACCCTGAAAACACAACAGCCCCCTGATCACAATCCCTTTCAAAACAAAAGCCCTGTTTTTGCTTTTTATTAATGCGACCAAATCAAATGTTTTGTGGCTCGGATAACAATATTAGACGGCGAACACGCAGCCCGGGCTTAATTTTCTGCTGCTTAAAATACAAACAGAAGGACTAATTAAATGAGGGTTCTGTTCCATAGGTGGGCAAAGGCCACGGGAGAAGAAGATGAGGAACGCTAGGACGGTTGAGTGAGAGTGGATGTTAAATTATTATTATTATTATTATTATTATTATCATTATTATTATTATTATTATTATTATTATTATTATTATTATTATTATTATTAATGCATTTGCATGGTCTCACCAGATGTCTGATTGTCATCACTGAAGACTGAGTGACAGCAAGTCTTCTCAAGTCTCCTGTGCCCCTCTCTGCATCCTTGCAAATCACAGCAACGAATACGAAGAAACGAACGGCGAATATCTACTTCACAAAACTGTTTCGATTTAAATTTCCGCGTTCCGAAATCCTCTCTCTCCTGATCGGTCACTCTTTCGGCCAATCAGCGCGTAACGATCGTATGCTGTGAGACGCAGAATAATAATATCTACTTTTAACATGACGACGACGACGACGACGATGATGATGATGATGATTATGATGATGATTACCAATATTAAGAGATGTCTTCTTTAGTATCAGATCTGTGAATAGTAGTGACGAGAAGACATTGGTAATGTTTTGGGAGATTGTTAAAATTGAGAGGAAGTTGGAAAATAGTGTAAGGAAGATATTGGGAGAATAAGAGAGGGTGCAAAGAAAGAAAAAGTTTTAAGAAAGAAAGACAAAATCATAGGAGGAGGACAAATGAAAAGAAATGAAGAAAGAAGGCGAGAATGAGTGAATATATGAACGAGACGAAAATAGAGAGAAAGAGTAGAAAAATGAATAAGAAGAAACAATAGAAGGAGTGTAATGCAAAAGTACAAAAATTGAATAAATAAAATAAAATTTAAGAAATTATAGAAGAAAATCGTAGAGAGACAGATAGAAAAAAGGAAAAAAATGAAAAAAAGAGGTCGGGTTATTCTCTCAATAGAAACCCTTGCATGACCAAAGTCTTTTGGAAGCATGCCGTGTTGGGTTAATCAATTGAACCTCGGTAAAGGGTTGATCAATGAATAAGTTACTTCTATCGCATTTTGTCAGGCAGTGATCACTAAATAAAGTCCGAATTTTCAAAAAAAGAAAGGCAATGCAAAACTGAGTCATCAACTTAGCAGAAACTTACATTGCAAATTGAACCCTCATCCCCATTAAAACCTTTTCAGATGGGTTAAAAGCACAGAAAATATGTTTTATTTAGATATGATGAGGAGTAAATGATTAATTATTCAACCCTCTAGCTCCATTATTGCGGCCTGTACAAGTGATACATACACAGTCAACCAGCCAGCTAGCCAGTCAGACCTAATTAAAAACTTAAGAAACTATTGTTGACAGTTTTGGTGACAGTCTGGGTTGACAGTTTCTAAAAAAAGAATATAAAAAGGAAATGAAAAAAAAAAGAAAGAAAAGAAAGAAAGATAGAAAGAAAGATAGAAAGAAAGGGAAGAAAGACGAAAGATCGAAAGAAAAAAGGAAGAAAGAAAGAAAGAAAGAAAGAAAGAAAGAAAGAAAGATCGAAAGGAAGAGCAGAAGGAGAAAGAAAGAAAGAAAGAAAGAAAGAAAGAAAGAAAGAAAGAAAGAAAGAGAGAAAAAAAAGATCAAAAGGAAGAGCAGAAGGAGAAAGAAAGAGAGGAAGAAAGGAAGAAAGAAAGATCTAAAGAAAGTGATGCTAAGCAAACTTCAAAAAACGGGGGATACTTGTATGACTTAATGAATTATTTCGTCGGTGTTTCAAAAAATGAAAGCACAAAGGAACGGACATGAACAGATAAGATAATGCCCTGAGTTATTTTGCATTCCCACATTTTATCGTTATTTGGTGGGGGGGGGGTCCCAATAATTAACTCAAGATTTTTAGGTACGTGTTTTTTCTTACTTTTTGTGAACTACTAAGAAAATTCGTAGTATTTCAGAATAAGGCATCAAGATCGTTAAATTGTCTATTGATCAAAAGGAATTATGGGATTTTCCGCCATGGCCATCAATTTGAGCGCCATCTTTCAAGCATGAAAAACAAAAGACTGAACAAGAGGATCATTTCTTAACCAGGATGAAATCCAGAGCTGATAAGAGATTTTTGTTCCAACAACGTTCCATCATCTACACTTTCTGGGTTTCTTGGAAATGATACACAACAGAGTTGCTCAAACAATATTTCCCAGGAAGTGGATGGTATAAAAACTCTATCGAAATGGTTCCTTTTATTTCTTAAGCCACGATAATTCATTTGCAGCCATGAGCCTACTTACGTCCGGGTTCGTTCTAGTAGTAAGGCGACTATTATGAGGTTCGAAAAGTGACGTACTTTGAGGCAAATAGGAGACAATGATGGGGTATATCTCCCAGGTTTGGAGCTGGGTTTTTTTGTTTTTGTTTTTGTTTTTGTTTGTTTTTTGTTTTTTTGCTTTTCACTCATTACATATCGTTCTCTCATTAATTCAACCCGGCAAGATATCTTCGTCCATCTTTGTCTGGAAAATTAGGAACAGAGATGACGTATACATTGGGTTCTCTTCCACAAGCTAACAATAACATAGCAGAAAATTTAGTTATTTCGATTGAGTGATAGAACTGCTATGACTGAATTTCCCGTCATTCGCAGTTAATTGATTTTAAATTCTTATGGGGGCCTATCTGCGATCGGACGTTAATCGATCGGGCGTAAGTTGATGTATGACTATATTTTTCTCTAAAGAACAAGAGTCAAGTAACGGGAGCAAGCGTTGCTGTTAAAAAAATATATCAGTTACCGTTACTTGACACAATGGAAAAAAGAATCTCCTCTTTGCATATGGATAGACCGTAGAATGGAGCGGCTGAAACATCGAGTTGACAACGAAAAAAAAAAACAAATATTTGAGTCCGATTATCCGAAAAAGTCTTTGAATTTAAATCTAGTGCCAAAATTTGAGATTTTCTGGAGGATGGGGTTGCCTATTGAGTGTTCTGTAATGTGGAAACAGTGGAATATAATCAGAGAAGCAGAGAAAGGCCCTGTTTTCAGCAGGGTTGTCAGATGTTTTTAGCCACCAGAGCAAATTTGTATAGTCTTGAGACTATATCAAATAGTTACGGTAGTACAATGATCAAATAACTTAAAATTCATGATCAGATTAAGCTTGCAAGAGAGTAGATTGAAATACATATTTCTGTATTTATTGATAATGAATATTTATTTAAATCATATCCCTGCGTAAGAGATTGTTATCTTCTTTGAAATTTCGTTCAGTACCAAATGTTTACTTTCGGTACCAAATTTATTCAATTTTGGTCTTTAAAAACACCGAATGATAGACTTGTTCTATAGCGGATCTTGATTTGACAGTAGCTACAATAGTTGTTGCTTAACTTTAAAGGAATCGACTGTTTAATACATATGGCTCGTAACAAGATCCAGAGAGAATGATAGGCAGACGAATGATGATTAAACCGAATACTGCAGAAAAGTGACATGAATAACTAGATAAAAAGATATTATTTTTATTCAAAAGAAAAAAAAGAAAAATAATTATAATTTAAATGATGCAGACGATAACGAAGAAGAGGAGAATCCATTGAATAGGGAGTGGAGTAAGGTGCTGCGGTTAAGCAAAGACCTTGGTTCGGAGAAAAACTCAAAGGGAGATAACTCCACGCTCAAGAGATGGCTTCATCTATAGTCAGTCCACGTTGTCCGTCGAATTGATAGCCCTACGCTGATAAATTGAGACAGTTATTGTCGGTCCCCAGGGGAAAATGGCCACAAATTGCAGCTACAGGCCTCTCATTAGTTTATCATTAGGGGTGAAGGATACTTAGTTTGGGGGTCCGTCGAGAAAAAAAAACTAAGGGGGGAAATTGTCTAAAATGAAATGAACAAGAGTGGAGTGTGGAGGCATTCGTTGCATACAAAATAGAACATTGGAGGGAGTCAGGGGAGTGGAGATATTGGGGTGGGGTAGATGGTTGTGGTGTGGTGCTTGTTAGTTGGAGAGAAGATGTTGGGTGACAGAAAGAATCTGTACGGAAAGGAGGGTAAATAGCTTAAAAACAGAGAGGGTGATTTTTGTAGTCGAAAAGAAAGACGTAGAATATGTGAAAGAGTGACGGAAAGTGTGAGCGTGTGCATGTGTATGCGTATGTGTATGTGTGTGTGTGAGAGAGAGAGAGAGAGAGAGTGGGCGTGTGTATGAGAACGAGGGAGAAGAGGAGTGGGAGAGAAAAGTGGATACAGTGAGAAAAGTTAGAAAAGTATTCCTGTCGGAAAAAGACAAGTCAGAAAGGTGTGAAAGGTTTTTTTTAAAGAAAGGGAGAGAAAGAAGAGAAGAGAAGAGAGGGGAAGGGAGGAGAAGAGAAAAGAGAAGGCGGTGTTATAGTATAATAGAAATAGAGAGAGTGAAAGAGAACAGAGGGGTGGGGCCTAGCTAGGCCAGTTGGCATGGGCCTATGATTTTGAGGGGGCCAACTCCCCATGGTAGAGGCCAATACTGTTGTATTTACTGCTTCTCATTATAGGACTATATTCTATTGTCTGATATACATTTTGAATCAAATTGCTTGCCATTGGCTTTTGGCAGATTTTTACTCTGGTGTACACGTTATTTTGCCCCAATAACAATGAACTTCACCAAAATTAGAACTCTTCAAAGCTACTGAAGAATAATTTGTGTCACCCGACCACTAACCTCCATAGGCCACCTTATTTTTTTCTGTTTATATCTAGGACCACCTCAAATTATATCTAGAATTATCTAGATTTCCATACCATCTATTTAAAACAATATCTAGATGCAATTCTATCACGTCTTCTACCACGCCAAGATTTGATTATATTTTTACGTTGAAATATTCCTGAAACTCATTAGTCAAGTCACAGAGTGGAGTTTGACCCTGATGCAGTCAGTCTTATCTTTCTTTTCTCTCATTTTACTTAATCAGTCATTCTATTCTTTAATGTTACAGGTAGAGATGACCGGGAGCAGTATCTTTGACTACATCCACCAGCAGGACCACGCTGAAGTGGCCGAACAGTTAGGTCTCTGTGTACCTCAGAGCAATTGTACCTCGACAGGTAAGGTCCTTATACTGATATATATATATATATATATATATATATATATATATATATATATATATATATATATATATTTCTCTCTCTCTCTCTCTCTCTCTCTCTCTCTCTCTCTCTCTCTCACACACACACACACACACACTATAAATTCATAATAGAATAAGGATTGGCAACGCAAACACGTTTATGTGTCAGTTCAACCCATGAAAGCGTATGTGTGTGTGAGAGAGAGAGAGAGAGAGATAACCCATCATGCATCGAACATTGCATTATATTATATTATATTATATCATATTGTATCACATCCCTGATTTGTACTATATATATATATATATATATATATATATATATATATATATATATATATGTGTGTATATATATATACATATATATATATATATATATATATATATATATATATATATGTATATATATATATATATATATATATATATATATATATATATATATATATATATATATATATATAACAGGTAACTATGAATTTAAGGGAAGCAATTAAAAAGTTTCTTTAAAAAAAGTTATTTGCCTTTTTTAGGTTGTATTTCCATGAATATGTTTGTAAACAATACACGCACACTATACAACCTTAATTGTATAAAGATCTTCAGTTTAGTAACTGGGATTCTGAACGTATCCAATAATCTTGATATAATGGGAATAAGTTATTAAACAAATTCGTAGGGACTTTCATTCACTCCTATCATCATCAGTTATTTATAATCTGTCGCTGTGCATAGAATTCTCAAGGATTCGCCACATCTCTCTAACGTGGGCGTTGTGGATCGAATATTTTTCTGGACTTGCATCGTTCGTCTTGCCATCTCATATTCTGCCGGCCGGCTTCGGTTCCACAGTTGATCCCTGGAGATCCATGTGGTGAGTTGTGATATCCATCGGTTGTCTGCCATTCTTGTAACATGACCAGCCTATTGCTATTTTAGTTTCCTAATAGTTTATTTGATGTCTTGGGCTCCTATTTTTCCCCTGATATATTGTGCTGTCTCGTAGTCTTTTCATGAGGATGCTGAGCATGATTCTCTCATGTACACGTTGCATAGTTTGAGGGTTAATCTCTTGATTAGGTTCCATGTTTCAGCTCTATAGGTGACTATCGGGAGGATGCATTGGTTGTATACATTCCTTTTGGGACTGATGGGATTTTCTTGTTCATAAGTGTTAAGCACCCTCTACCGAAGGCTTACCATCTTAGAGTGATTCTTCGTATAGTTTCCTCTTCTTTTGAGGATTTTATGGAGAATTGTTGTCCTAGGTAGACGTAGCACTCTACTTTGCGTTTTCGATTTTGATCATTGAGCGTTTATTTCCAACATGTTTGTTGTACCTGACTTTTGTTCTGACGAAGTTCATGTGGAGGCCATTTTTCTTGCTTTCTTCGTTCAGTTCATTTAGCATTAGTTGGAGGTCGTGTAGGTTCTCTGCAAAAAGAAAGACGTCGTCTGCTAATCTGAGATTTCTTAAGTATCCGGCGTATGTTCTGATTCTTTTATTTTCCCAGTCTAGATTTCATCTCGAGGCCAGCTATGAAGGGTTTGGGTGATCTGGTATCATCTTGTCTTACCCCTTCTTGGAGCTGAAAGTAGCCTGATGAAGGAGTTGTTGTGACGGCATATATCTTGCAATACTCTGACATATACTGGGTCTACACGTTGTAGGATGATAGCATCAATGGTCTTGGGAAGTTTTACTGGGTTGAAGGCCTTCTTGAAGTCTATAAATGCTACTGCACGTGGCATTTTATAATCAGCTGCTTTCTCTTTTAGTTGATTTATTGAACGGAGATGGTCCATGGTAGCTTTTTCTAAAGCCAGCCAATTCCCATGTTTGGTTTTTGTCTAGCGTTTTGCTGATTCGGTTGGCGATAAGTTTAGTGGAAACTTTGTAGATGTAGTTGAGTAGACTTATTCATTGGTCTGTAGTTGTTGAGGTCCTTGGGATTTCCTTTTTCAAGTAACAGCGTTATGATTGCAATGTTCCAATCTTCTGGGACTTTACTTAGTTTTAGGCATAAGTTGAATAAAATGGCTAATTTGCTAGTGATGTTCTTTCCAGCTTTTTTGAGTAGGTCGATGGTAATGTTATCTGGTCCAAGGGGCCTTTCTATCTTTTTTTTTTTTTTTTTTTTGAATGTTTGGTGGTTCGTTCCACTTTCCATCGCATAGTTTCTGGGAAGTCCTCGAACTGATTGCTTGTGTATTGCACATCCTGTTTGCTGCTTTGTCTTTTTTGTTTGGAGGAGTAGCATTTTTGGTAAAATTCTTGGGCACGTTTTTCTTCGAGTGCAATGGTTATTTGTTTCCGTCCTGTGTTGAGAGTTTTGTTAATTGCTTTAAAGACCTGACTCAACGATGACAGCTGAATAACACAATATGTTCTGGCAATAGAAAAAAATCGAACCTACATTCTATGCTTGAAAGTCAAATTAAAGATTTCTGGACTGGTAAGACTTATCAGTTTGATAATATAGCCAGCTTCCAATCGCTTTGTTACGATTTGAAATCACGATGAGGTAATGTTCATTTTATCAATGTATTTATTCATTATTTCGAACAGTGTTTGTAGATATGTAAGACTTGGCAATTTGGTTCAGTTCATCAGGGAGCCACCCACCAATCAGTTGGACGTGATTTCAAATCACGCTAGCGGGATTGGTGAGGATTGTTCTTGTTGTTGTAGTCACGGCAGAGATCAAAGTCAACTCCTGACTGAGGCTGAAATTTGCCAAAAAGTGAACTATGAAGAAAAACCTGACTAGAATAAAGTACTACCCACAGGATTTTAAACAATATTATAGTACAATTGCATTACAGTTTCAGTTATACCTCGGTCAGTGCTCTAGATACATAGATATAATATAGCATAAATAGAGATTGTGTCAGTAAATAAAATATATGATGTCATTAATGAGCCCAAACGAGATGAAATAGATAAGGGCCGTTTATCTCATTTGGTTGCTATTTTTAGGAGTTCCGTGAACTATTATTTGGTAGGTATCGAATTGCAATTAATTCCTTGCTCAATTCTCAATTATTTTTTGCAGGCGGCGGGGTACCATCACCTGGGTCTAATTCTGACGAAGGGTCCGCCACAAATCATTCACGTTCTATGACTCCACCCCTGGGCGAACGCTGTAAGTAATAAAATATCTATCTATCTATCTATCTATCTATTCCCATTTTCTTTCTTTCACTTAATCTGACAAAATCTATCTCCTAACTCAGATTTTACGATATAAAGTCGTCGAGCAATCTTACTGATAATTTGGGGGAAATTATCACTAGCAAAATACTATATAACTGTTAACCCATGGAAACAAACACTTCCTGGATTTGATGGTTAATTGTTCCAAGTATATATATACACACACACACACACACATATATATATATATATATATATATATATATATTCTGTTAATAATGATATGAAGTTGTGATTATAATAAAAGTGTTCAATATATATATATATATATATATATATATATACTCAGACCTGATAAGCTAATTATCAATGTAAAACTATGCATTTGAATATCTTGTTTTCCTCACACCCATCATATTTGGTTTTCCAGTTCGATGACGATAGAGTCCACGGGAGACTATCTAAATCCCATGTAAAGTAATGACTGTATCCAAGAGAAATAATCTCGGTTGAATAGCATTATCATTAATGATACTTGTCCCGTTCATAATAGATTATTTTCTGTCTTCAGCCCCAGTGATGAATCCTCCGCCGAGTAAAGGTTTGTGCCGATCATTCTGCATCCGAATGAAGTCGACTTTAACAAAAAGAGGTGTCCACGTCAAATGTTCAGGATATCGCGTAAGTCTAACTTTATTCGAGGTTATTTCCCTTGTTTCAAATCATAAGTTTTGTATTTGGATATAACCGTAAAGATGTCCACTAAAGGGAGTCGATCCAGATTTCTTAACCAATCCTTTTGATTATATAATGAAATTTCTATATCAGGTGCTAATGACGTCTATGCATGTACACATTTGGTATTTTTCAAGACCAAAATTGAGCAAATTTGGTACAGAACAAAGCTATTTGGTTGTATAAATAACAAAATGAAATAAATAATTGGTATTTAATGAAAATTTACCCATGAATGGTATGATCCGACATGAATATGAACAATATATATATATATATATATATATATATATATATATATATATATATATATATATCGGTCCATCTATTACTGAAACTTAGTCTTATTATAAGTTTCAAGTTGATTGATTATCTCGGTATAGGAACTACTTAATTTAGTCCGGAGATCATACAAATTTGGTCTTGTGAGACAAAAAACATTTGGCGACCCAGTATTCGCGTGGACATATGTGTAGTAGGTAGATGCTCTTACTAAGCTGACTGACAATGGATCACCTATTAAAATCATTAGTTATAACAAGCTAAACAATTTTCCATCTCTGTTTTTTTTTTGTTTTTTGTTTTTTTACTTTATTCATCGTTTTGTTTATTTTTCTTTTTTTCTACCGGAAAAGGTGGTTCACATAATGGCGTCCCTTCGTAGCCACATGAGTTTCCCGATGAGCCGTAAACACCCGCCATCTTTACTGGGTTTGGTCGGCATGGCCATTGCACTGCCACCACCCACCATAACAGAACTTCGCATAGACAGTGACATCTTCATCACTCGACTGAGTCCCGAGTTCCGGGTACTCTACTGTGAACCGATGTAAGTATAAATTTCATAAGAATATCGAGTCATTTCGAAAAACATCTAGGCGTCCTTCGTTATAACAAAGCTGCGATACTAATTTAACCATTTATTTTCCGCCTGATCTACCTATTTGGGAGCTAGATTTATACTTGGAGTCTACTATTCATACGCGTTATAACACGAACCGTGTGATAACAAACCGTGCTATAACAGATGAGGCCTGTACTTGTACACCTAAATATATTGCATCTGTAAATAATTCACAGTGTTCACATATACATAATTATAATACCTCTCTCTCTCGACAATGCTTGCAAGTACTCTTGACTGACAATACCAATTTTCTGTAGTACAGTCATTACCAATACATTTATATCATACTTGTTAATAGCCCTATTCTGTCACTAACGCTTTGCATTAATTTCTCATCCCTGGAAATCCGTTTCTTCTTGATATTCAATGCATTTCTGCGGTAAAAGTGGTAGTAATAGTGTAGCAATATTTCCTGAATGTGGTCTTCGTTCTTTCTATTCATGAAATATGGTTTGATGGCGACTCAAGAATTTTTGTTTTCTTCCACAGAATTTCGGACTTGATGGATTTAACTGCTGAAGACATGACCAACAAAATTTTTTACGAGTTCTGTCATGCTGGGGACCTTCAGAAACTTCGCAAATCCCACGTAGACAGTAAGTAACGATTATTTCTTTTAAAGATTACAAAATTCATTCAGTGGGTTACTTCCATCTTTAATGGAATATACCGGTATCCTTCGCGTTACGAAAGTCCACTTTACGCCCCTTCTTGCTTTTTTACGACAAAATTCAAAAAGCAAAAATTGCATTTACCATTTGTTTTGCAGTGAACCATTATAGAGATAGCGTACGCACTCCTCTTCTCTAACCTACACCCTTGTTTATTTTACCCCCCATCATCCAATCTCCAGCTACTCCAACACTATTTTAAGAGGTCTGGGAACGCTAAGATATTTTCGCTCATAAATAAATGGTAATTGCTTTTTAGGTTAACATCATTCTGATTTAGGAAATGTTTTTATAGTAACGCTCTATTTTAGGATTGTAACAAAAACCAATACATATTGAGAGTATTTACGAAGTTCAGCTTAGTCTTGCACTGGGCCACAAGTATGAGTCATCCCATGAGAATCAATCTTGCCACAGTTATAATGGTTTGCAAGATTAACTAAACTACTGATACTGATCTATTCGGCGAAGCTCCCGAATAGAGTAACTATTCACACTCCTCTCCTGACCGATCATTTTTTTTATCTTCTGATTCTCACTGTTGCCCATAAGAACTCTGTGGCTTTTCCGAACATTTTCACTGTCTTTGAAGCAAAATTTCAAGAAAATATCCGCGAGCAATAGAGACACGTCAGACAAGCAGGTGCATTGAGACACACCTGTGAGCCATTGGTTGATCCAAGTCTGTCTCGAAACAATAACTTCCGCTGTGCTTTACAAGGCCTGTTTGAGAACAATGAAAGTAAATGAGTCGACTTTAGTTGAGCTTGGGTCACGTCGGGTCATGTTTGACGCCAAACTTGAGTTTTGGTAAGCATAAGACATCAAGAGAGAATGTTCAGATTTCAGAGATTTTCAATTTCTAGAATTATGGAAACACATTGTATACTCAAACCAACAGGATCGAAACAACATTTCTACGAATAAAATTCCAAGGGAAATAACTTGATAATTTTTTCTTCTCACTGATCTCAGAAGGGATGAAAACCCGATCAAAAATGTCCTCTTTTTATACGAGGAGATCCAAAAGAAACGCCTTTTTTTATATTTGAAAAGTTCTGTTTTGTTTTGTTTTGTTTTGGGTTTTTTTTTGTTTTTCTATTACTTACTTAGATTCCTAACGTTGGTTCGGGCTTCAGCCGTTCCTGTCTAGGCTCCTCATATTACAAGTTTCTCTGGTTTGTGATATACAAAATAGACTTAGAGGTGACACGTAACCAAAGCTATTTTACGTATGGCTATGGAGAAGGATAGGTATTAGGGCATTAGTGGACACAAATTAACACAAACTGTCACAACCAGAATTTGAACTCGATTTTCAGAGTCGTTAATCGTTTGAGCACCCCACCCTCGCTCCTTTATTTTCCTCTCATATTTTCCTCGCTACTTTGGTTAATGAGGAGTTATATCCCTTTTTAACCGATAGGTTACAATGAGAACGTAGAGGCGCTGATTGGCTACCTTCGGTAACAGGATTTGTTTTCTCTTGAATTCGTCTTGTTTATTTTGGGTAAACGTCTTAGATGATATCAGGGGTGGCAGAGCGGGTAATAGCACAAATAATGGACTATCTTCAAACTCCGTCTGAGCTTGTGCTTACTTCACACTCATTCCCTCTGAAAAGGCTCGAACTCATCTCTCTCTCTCTCTCTCTCTCTCTCTCTCTCTCTCTCTGTTCTCTCGGCAATGCTTGCATGAATTCTTGAATGGCCATGGTGGAATGAGTGACACTTCTCCGTGTGTTTGTCTCTTCCAAGCCTATTTTACTTATTGCAAACCAGAGGAGAGACAGTGATACTTGGGGCCCGGAGCCAACGTAAAGGCACTGGACAACCAACTAACTAAAAATATTACTGACATTACGAAACAACTCACAATTTCATATTACTGCATCAAAGGCTAGGAGAATATTTCTCTGCTTCCAATGCACTGGTATCATGACTAGGAGCTCTCTACCGAAGCTAGATATGAACAGTAATGGGGCTTAGATTTCTTGCAGCAATGTGTGTGTGTCTGTGTGTGTGTAGAGAGAGAGACAGAGACTGAGGGATAAGGAGATTGAGTGAGTGAGAGATTTAGTTATAATGAGCAATTTCAATTTGTTAAATCCTTTAATAAAGGAAATCGTTGGAATTTTTCCGAAGTTTTCCGGGATTTTTCAATTGACAAATGATCTTTAAAAAAGTGTTTATTTTGTATTACACTGTATTTTGAAAAAGTTACCACTGTCTTACGGATTAATCAAAATCCACCGACATTGCTATCTTCTAACTTTGTGTTTCAATTGCAGTTCTAGCAAAAGGGCAAGTTTGCACGGATTATTATCGGTTATTGAATAAACACGGCGGCTATTACTGGATTCAGACTTGTGCCACAACCATCTGCAATGCCAAGAATCTCGATGACCAAAATATAATCGCCATTAACTACGTGATAAGGTCAGTGAATCTTTGATTATACATTTTTGCCTTTGTAAATATATACATATGATACATTAAAATCAAACATACACGCCAATATATACATATACGTATACTCATCTGTATTTAGGCAAAGGGTTATGCGATTGAATAATTTCGCATTCATATATATATATATATATATATATATATATTATACGTAAACATGAATATTCATAGGGTTTGATACTATTTTGCGAATCCGATTAGGTTTAAGAGTTCTAGTGTCAGCTTTTAGGCGTCATACTTATTTTGGTGAAAGCCAATTTGGCGATTGACGTTTTGGTGTTTCGACAAAAGTGTGTTGATTCATTCATCATTCAAAAGTGACACTTTAAAAAGCCTTAAAATGGTAAATTCAACTTTACTTGAAAAAATATGTTTGTGCAGTAAACAAAACTCTAAGTTGAAAAAAAATGATAGTTTTTATTCAAATCTACTCTCATATTTAAGTCTGTTTAGAGTGAATTAAACAATAAACTGAACAGCACGTTAGGGAATTGGTTATGATTTAATTTTTTTTAAACTAATTAATCTTTGATTTTTATTAACATACAATTGATTTTCTTATTTTGCTTGGAACAAAACGAATATGAATTTTGAGCAATTTTACTTTAAATAAAATCCTAAATTTTGGCTTTCAATTATGATTAATAATTGACTTTTCAATTCTATTTACATACGACGCGTTTCAAGTATCATTATAAGCTACTACTTCATTTCCGATTTTGCACGATCGGTCGGCGAGTAAATCAACTCAGAGTATTATGATAGAAATCATCAATTAAACTATATAATACTATAAATTCTATAAAACTATTATAATCGAGCTTTTTCTAATAATGTTGTCTGTTTGTTTTTGTTTTTTGCAGTGGCCCAGAATGTGGCAACTGTGTGCTAGACATGAGTCAGCTGAGAAGTGTGACTGGAGCCATTGCTGATTCCGGAAGCCATAAAGATCCATGCGAACAAGGAAATGAAATGGGTATGTTTATAATAGTCACCTAGTTTATAATCCAAATGACGAGAAATTATCCCTCAGGACAAAAGGGCGAGTGGCTAATGACGTTGGTCAAGTGTACCCAGTAACCTGCTTGGTGATTGCGCGTTCAATCCTTGGTATCGTATACATTGGTTGAAAAGGCAGACAAGTGACATTACAAGAACGAAATGATGGGGAAATTTTTTTTTTCTAATGAAAATTACTTATCTTGAATATCACAATACATATAAGAACGTAAGTATTTGAAACTGAAGTCATAGCCGATGCACAGAGATCAAGGACAATGGAATAAGAACAATCTACCCCTATTCCAAAATTCCCTGAAAGTTACTGACACCTGGCAAAGGACACAGCCACTGAAACGCCGTGGTTATAACATCCAAAAAGTGGACATTCGTCTGAATCGACCGGTGAATATTAACGTGATAGTAAAAATGGAGACTTCCAGTCTGGGCCGGATAGAGCAAGCGCAGGGTCTGTAGCATATGTTATAAATGTGCCGTTGTAATACAAAGCATGACTATTGAAACATTTTTTTAGTTGGATAGTAAATTAATTGAAAAGTTACATTTGCTAAAAAGTTACATAAGCATATGATAGGACAAATGTGTAAGACATTTCTGTAATAGTGGACTGTGGGTGTTTGGTATTTTTACTCTCCAGTTAAGCCGTTTTCCATCTTCATTTTCATCTGTGTTCAGCGACTATGACTTCAGTTTCAAATATCAACGTATTTATGCCTCTTATATGTATCACGTAGACACCAAATCCCCATTAAAGCTGTGTTGAAATAATAACTTCAATGAAAGTCGATAGTTGGTTAAAAATACAAACCTTAAACACCCAATCAGCCATAAGAGTTGAGGACAGTATAGTTCTATAGTAATTAGGCAAGTGCAGAATCACTGAAAAGAAATCGTCTGCTCGCTAGCATTTGATGCGGGGCCCTGAAAATGCAAGGAATTGCTTTTGATTCTGAGTTTATTCGCTTCTGCTTTCAGTGGGATCTGAATAGAATCGTTTGCACAAGGCGATAGAACTACACCTAGAATCCAATTTTTGCATTACTAAAACTCGCGTCGTCACTTGCGGACCAAGCTTCGGGATTGTACTCTCCATTGAAGTTGAAGAATGGCGTTCAGAATACCTCCAGATGTCTATGCTCACTGCCAGACACCGCTGCTATTTATCAAGATTACTCTGTGAACAATAATGGCAGTTGCATCATCTTTTTTTAAATCCTTTGATATTAAGGATAAATAATGTTGAATCTGTAGACTTAATAAAAAATGTTTTACGAAGAAAATTAACCGATGCACATATTCTTGTATGGAAAGCCATTAACGACCAATAGTTCTCCTAAGTATTGCCCCCCCCCCAGATTTTACGTGCATTTTATCTATGCATTTCCAACTAATATGTGCCGCTTTATTCACTTTACGTAATTTCCATCGGGGGTACTATTCAATTATGTTTTGCTCTTGAGGTCTACCATATAAAAATAGACATACGTGTTAATTCTTGTAAAGGGGATTTGCTTTTCTTTCAAGTCAGGCTTAAGAAATATGTTTTGCGGTAGCACCAGACTGATAGTCGTGTCTGAATCCTCACCTGCTGTATAGGTGAAAAGGATACTAGATGCTACTTAAGAACTACCATGTGCAGCGTACACCTGGAAAAGGCCGAAGACAATATCGTTGTGAGAAGAGAAAAACAATAATGAAGATGCTTGTTCGAATAATTCGCGAATTAATGCCATGTACGATGATGTTACAGTCTTAAAATAAATCAACAGAGCGAGCCAAGCTGTAGGACTCAATCATACAGTCAAAAGCTGTATTCTCTAACACAGCCTTTCTCAACCTTCTTGGATAAGAGGAACCCTTGAAATAACTTTTATATCTCTTGCATAAAGATATTATATGTACAGCAAACGACACATCAGTGTGTTGAAAAATTGATATGTATCTTGAAGTAAAAGAAGTTATCTGTATTCTGTGCTTATAGCTAAATACTATACACTTTGCCTTTGAATAAAAAAAACTCAAAGAAACCAAAAGTCAGGTGCTTTTTCGGATGAATGGTTCCGCAGAACCCTGGTCGAGAAACGCTACTTCAACATGTTGGATTATTAAGCTCATTTCAGGACACAATCTCTTATCCAGATTCCAAATTCCAAAAACTGAAAATCTCCGAAAAACCAAAGTTTGTTTGTGGGGGTCGTCTTCGCACCTGATTTTATGTTAGGCTACAAAATTTGACCCGATGCGACCAACGTTCAACCCATGGTTGTGTCAGCTGTTCCTCAGCCATTCTTCCGATCAGACATGCCAGTGATATTTTTTCATTTGTTTGTGATTGCTGCTGAATATGTCGTCAATCATGACAACCATGTTTTACTTAGAAATGAATGGATATTTATTATTATTATTATTTGGAATCTCACACCAGTTGCCTGGTGGTAACCGCTGGAGTTTGAGTGACAGCAAGTCTCCTCAAGTCTCCAGCCCTCCTCTCCTAGTACTCATAGGTCGCAGTAATTCTGCGACTTACAGTTTCGCACCGGTTGCCCAGTGGTTATCGCTGAAGGCTGAGTGACAATAAGTCTCCTCAGGTCTTCAGCTAACGTCTCCTCTCTCTTTCGCATATCATGACAGAGCTACGATTCGTTGCAGTCCTTATATCTCTAGCACCTTCCTCAGTATCCGTGCAGTTCCCAGCAGTGCTGTGGTCTGTACGGTCTCTATCCTCCCCCTTATCCCGATCTCCTCCAGTCTCTCCCTCAGCGTGTTGGGGACAGTTCCTAGTGCTCCCACTATGACCGGTACTACCCTGGTTTTCATGTTCCACATTTTCTTTAACTCCCTTGCTAGGTCCTGGTATTTTTCCCTTTTTTCACCCTCCTTCTTTTTTACTCTATGGTCTGCAGGTACAGCAACGTCTAGTATTTGGCAGGCCTTCCTTTTTTTGTCTACTATTACTAAGTCCGGCCTTCTTGCCTGGATGAGGTGGTCAGTTTGGATGTCAAAGTCCCAGAGTAGTTTGTGGTTGTCATTCTCCAAAACTGCCTCTGGCTTGTGCTGATACCACTTTTCCACATGGTTGAATCCCATTTGTTTGCTTAGTTCCCAGTGTATCATCGTTGCTACTCTATCGTGTCTATGCTTATACTCCTTCTGGGCGAGTTGACTACATTCACTAGTTATGTGGTTTACCGTCTCATCTCTTTCACCGCACATGCGGCATTTGCTGTTTGTCTGTGTTCTGTCGATTTTTGCTTTTATGTAGTTTGTCCTTATGCTTTTGTTTTGGACTGCCATGATGAGCGATTCCGTTTCTCTCTTAAGGTTCCCCTTTCGTAACCACGTCCATGATTTCTCGTCTGCTATATCTTGTATCTGTCTTTTAAACTCGCCGTACAATTTTTTCCCTTCCCATCTTTCTTTTCTTGCTTGCTGTACTGTTCTATTGTTTATTATTATGTATTTGCAATCTCACACCGGTTACCTGGTGGTTACCGCTGGATGTTGAATGACAGCAAGTCTCCTCAAGTCTCCAGCCCTTCTCTCCTAGTTCTCATAGGCCATAGTAATACGGCAGTTTACAGTTTCACACCAGTTGCCTGGTGGTGGTCATTGCTGAGGGCTGAGTGACAGTAAGTCTCCTCGGGTCTTCAGCCAACGTCTCTTCTCTCTTTCGCCTATCACGCAAGTGCCGTGGTTCACATCTCAGCTTTCATTTTCCTTCCTCAGGCCACTGCTAAGATTTAGTGTTTTATTATATTGTATTATCATTGCGTTTTTTTTGTTGTCATTGTTTGTTTTGGTTTCATTTTATCTTTTTTGTGAATTATTATTATTATTATTATTATTATTATTATTATTATTATTATTATTATTTTATATTTCTTTTCCAGATTGTCGTAAATTAAAAGAAAAAGGCCACGGGAACAAGGGAGATAACTCCGGTGTTATTGGATCAACAGAAAACACCCTGAAACAGACTGTAAATCTTGGCGCCGGAGGAAGAGGTGTGATGGAGAGTGGCTATCACAAGAGACAGCACAACCAAGATACAGAGGCCATCTACACAAAAATGCAGCCGAAAATTCTGAGGAACGGCAGCTCGGGAAACATTCAAGAAATCGGTGTTGTCGGCGGCGGAGACGGCGTTGGAGGGGACGATGCTTGTGCTATGTTCATTGACAAAGGCAGTGAACCAACCAAGATGGATTGTAAGAACTCCCGTCGAAAGGCCGAGAAACCACGCAAGCGACGGCGTGACAATGACAATGGAGAGGAGACGTATATTGATGACGATTTTCTGAATAACAGAAAGGATCTGGACTGTTCCAAGATGCCACGCCTTATGGACGAAAAGAGTCCGGCCAACGAGATGACCCACATTAAAACGAGCAAGGATTTCGGACACATGGGCATGTCTGTCCGTGGGCAGTCGGACAAACTAAGTGGCACTATCTCATCTCCGATACCCGAGGACCTCTCCACCAAATCAAACACGGGAGTCGTCCATTCTCCGATCCAGTCATCGCACCTGACCCCGAACCCTACAAATCGGGATTGCTCTTCGGACTGGCCGGGACCAATGGACAACAACAACCATGATTATTCACGGGTCGGTCAGCACACGTCTGTTAAAGATCTTGAAGATGTGATGAATCGACACCTGCCGACTATCACAGAGAACCCAGACTCGAACATGAGTGGGGATATAAACAGCCGGTACACCGCCCGACACAAACCAACCATCCAGTGGATAGGGTCCCACCAGAATTCAACGGATTCCCTCCCAGCCACCACTTTATTGCGGTCTATTTTTGCGAATCGTGAATCCGTCATCCGTAGTAACATTTGTAATAACCGTCCGCAGTGCTATAACGAAATACCTGTAAGTATGCTAACGCCACCAAGTGGTGACGGGGGATATAAAGACCATTCAAACGTGTCCCTAACGCCGATGTCGTCAGGGGTCAAAACCCCTGTCAATCAGGAACCACAGTACGTGCCAACCACGTCATACTCCACCACACCCCTGACAGTCTCTATGACTTGCAATACCATCTCAGACTCTTACAACATCACGCCACCCTCGTCTGTCTCCCCTCAGGATAAACTGAACTCTCCTTTTGCTGATAGTAATTATGTGGACAGCACAACGCACTGCGGGAGTATGACCAATGATGGTTCAGCCATACAACGCATACCGATCAAACCACAGCCTGGGTATACACTGACCGTCACCTCACCAACCCTAGAGTACGACCATACAAAGTCTTCTGGCTATTCCAACCCGAATACGGGACCCTACATTCCGACTTCATCGGAGTATACACATTTCAACCACGTGGGGAGTGGTTCTGCAGCCCCCTCGGCCTACGACCACAATTCTCATAGATCTTCTGGGTCTTGGTACTCCACTTCATATACCACCTAATAATAACAATAAAATTTTATATATATATATATATATATATATATATATATATATATATATATATATATATATATATATATATATATATACAGAATATAATTATTATAAAAAAACACCGTGCATTTTTTTCTTTTATCATTGCTCTCTCAACCCAGACATCTTTTTCTTTGTTTCATTTACCTGCGCAAAAAAACAAAAAAGACCGGGAACAGAAAAAAAAAAAAAAAAAAAAAACGATTTCACTGTTAAAAAATTCATCAGACGAGACTTACCTCCCTTTAGGAGCTCTCCGGTATAGACTACATGTTAAAGTCCTTTTTTTTCCTTCGTTTTGTATTTTCTTGTTGCTTCTTCAAGACAATATTGATCACTTTCGTTCCCAACATACTTTTCTTTGATTTTCAAAGGCCAAAACATTGTTTCTTTTTTTTTTCTTGCTTATTTGATTCGGGTGGGTTGGGGTGATGTTGCGTTACGATCTGATATTTGTTTAAACACCGGTTTTTAACATGACTAATGTTCAGCAACACTGGCCATTTGACGACTATTCGGGGAGGGGGTACTGGGCACAGGAGTGTGGAGACAAATATAAAATTATATATAAAGATCCAAGATTGAAGAAACAGCAGTTCCTGCTTAATCGACGAATATAAGCAACATTCTGTTTGGCTATTATCAAATGGGTGAATCGTTTGATAATTGTAGGCGCTGTGACCAAGCGTTTGGTGATGAAAACTGATCAAAATTCTTTCAGGATAGAGAGGAACTTCCATGATGTATACAGCCAATAAAACATATATACATATATATGTATATACATATGTATACATAAATATATGCATTTATATATATATATATATGTATATATATATATGTATTTATATATATATCACATGTGTATAATATATATATATATATATATATATATATATACATATATATATATATATATATATATATATATATATATATATATATATATATATATATATATATATATATATATATATAATTGTATATAATATATATATACATATATATGTATCTACTATAAAACATATAACCAAGTTGTTGTTTTTGTGTTCGGATGTTTTGTTATGTTTCATTTTTATCTCTTTTCCCAGAAGACTACTCTCTTCTTTATTCGAAAAAAAAACTACCTTTCATTAGATTCATTCTGGTTCAGATGATTTTCCTAGTATGCACTCATTGTTGTTCACAACATTTTGACCGGCATTCTTCGTGTGTCTGTTGTTCCCTGTTCTTGCACGCGATAGATTCTCGAAGAAGGTCGGAAGGGACACGACCGAAGCGTTGTGAAAAACAGACAATATCGATGAGGAAAATAGTTCGGATTAACCTCTCACAATGATCAAAACACATCGTCAAACAAAAATCAGTTCTTTTTTGCAATCTATATCAGAATCCAATCTGTTATTCAAACACTTTTTTGTTTTTGACCAATAACAATTAATGCTTCTGACTTCTCTCAAAGCTTGTATATTGGTCATTCTACTTTTTTTCTCACTCTGAGAAAGGAAGTCGCTCATCGTCTGGCGGTTATTGTTATCAAAGTTGGTCGGAGTCCCAAATGCTCCTTTTAAAGTGATCGCAATAAGCTGCTTCCTCTATAAATCATTTGTCTCATGGTATCAGCTGATTTCTGTTATCTGAAAAAAAACTGCTCAAAAGTGATCACAATTAGCAGCTTCTTCTGAATTGACTAAGGTTAAATAATATCTGACTACCCAATATTGAGGCATCCATCGTGGATCGATCTCACTATATACGTGATATACCTGCGAAAAACAATCGCTCTACGAAGGACATTTGCCCATCTCCTGGATGAGGCTTTTTTTTTATCTTGGGTGAAGGGTATGAAAGTTGGAACGTTATAGTCAGTCACGGATAATGGTGCAGTACAAATGTTTTATGTAACACCTAATCAATCAATACACATAAAAAAAGATGGTTTCATAATTCATTTGTAACATGATTGCTGCTAAGATATATTCTAATTATATTCTTCTCGTCCCGTCCCCCTCGCTGGAAACAAATCCTTCTGCCCCACCCCCAAATATATCCCTTTGCCAACTCAGCCCCCCAAATGTGGCAGCCGAGGAATAATTGTAGATACTTAATAAGCTTTGCATTGAATGGCACAGGATTGCTATAGTGAGGAAGCCAGTGAGGGTCGAACTCACAACACCAGCAAATAAAAGTGTGGGACAACCTTTCTAAACATTGCACCCATTGTGATATGAGATTAATGTTGACTGGTACATGGCCATAATTATGGAGAGTCTGGTGAAGCTCAAATTCACAACCAATGCCCTGGTAGGTTAATCTCCTAACTGTCGATCTGCAACAAAAACTGGTCCTGGATTTCAGCAATTACAGTTCTCAATTAAAGTAAGTGTTGCCCTTACGCTACCTACGGCATCAGACGTCACTGTCTGGGCTTCACTTTTCACAATTAAAGAAAGAGAGAGGTAATGGAAATGTAAAGAGAAGAAAGACAGTGATACGTGAGATGTGAAATAGACTTAGCTGCAACAATTCAGCCTGTAGTATTTTACAAATAATTGGGTAGAAGAGATAGATTTATGCCTTTCTCAAGGGCATTAGTGCGCAGTGAATGCATGGCTCAGCGATCCCATTTCCGAACTGTTAACAGCTTGGCCACCAACACTTCCACTTATCAATCAGAACATCCATAAGCAACATTTCATTTAACTAGCATTCGGCTTGCGTTTTGATGCTATAAATAATATCGAAATTCACATCGAGAGTATCAAATGTAATTCTTATATTTGATTGCATAAACAAACCAGAGATGTCATTTGGTATTTTTCAACACCAAAATTGAGCAAATTTGATACTGAGCAATTTGGTTCCGAAAATAAAGATTTGGTACTGAATGAAAATTTGCAAAAATAGCAATCTGTTATAAATGAATATCAAAGATATCAACCATTACAAATGAATATAAAAGATATGATACAACATGAATTTACCCAAAACAATAGATTTAAAAACATATGTATTTTATTCCATTTTTTCCTGCAAGTCAAGTTCGATGCTTTTTAATTATTTGATTATTTTGGAATTGAAGCAACTTTACTCAGTCCCAAGACCATACAAGTTGTGTCTTATGCAACAAAAGACATCTGGCAACCATAGAAATTCTTCATATCTGACTGAAGCTCTAAATCCCTTTAGCTGAAAGAGACCTGGAGGATGTCAAAGACCTATTCCAGCCCCCATCCCAGTAGTGGCCAATAAAAAAAGCTCTTCATTATCCATGTGCTTAATACTAATCCGGAATCCCCGTTTCTCAGATCCGCAACATAACAGATGGAAGTTAACTATCGTACGTAAAATTGTATTGGCGGCAATCTAAATGAAAAGAGACTGGCTGTACTCACATTCTCTTTCTCTTTCTCTCTCTCTCCCTCTCTATGTCTCTCTGTCTCTGTCTCTGTCTCTGTCTCTCTCTCTCTCTCTCTCAATACACACACACACACACACACACACACATATATATATATATATATATATATATATATATATATATATATATATATATATATATATTGTCGATCTTGCACATATATACATGTATACTAGACCTTCCAAAATGTCCATACGCATACACATATCAGGTTATGGATTTTTTTCTGCCGACGGAAAAACTTGTAATTAAAAATCTCCTTAAAGTAAAGTATCCGTTATATATTGGATTCGACGAATTTTTTAATGATTACTCACCTGGAATTTTTTTAAATATTACTTTTCATTACTTTTTACTTGGAATATAGTGAAAAATACGTTTGATAACAGCAGATGTCTTTCACCCGTCAACTCAATTCAAAGGTCAAGCGGGTATCGAGTCGGCGCTTCTCAACCAAATGTGATGAAAGCCTGCTTGAATTTACGAGCATCTGTTGTATGGATGACCACAAATGAAAAAAAACTGATATTATGGCAAAATACAATCCCAACGTTAAAACACAGTCGTATGCCACTCTAATTTATGAATAGAGTAAGACTATAATGATGGTTTGCAAGCTCGTCACGCAGGCCTTTAATTTGTGTTATGAGTTCGATCCTCGCCGGATGTCGTACAATTGAGGTCCTATGGGAGACTGAACTAGGCCTAGTAAATTCGTTTCATGAAAAGGTTCACATTAGACAAAGCTAAATTTAGCAAAGAAAAAACGATTTCTTGCTGTGACTAACGAGTTAGTCTTCCAGACCATTACTTTTGTTTAGTAAGCCAGATCTTCACTTTGTGCCAACAACTGTTGCTTTGGTACCGAACTAAGCTAAACTTAATAATTAACTATATTTAAATAGACTTATATAGATTTACTGGGTTTATATCATAGCCCACCAAAAAGGAAAAAATTAGGATAAGCCTCAACGGAGTTAATCATTTTAACAGGCATACCTCGTTTTTCGGTTCGCTTAACGCCAATTCTTCGCTTTTGCGAAAAAGATGTGAAAAGCGATCCAGGCTTTTTCAGCATTTGTCTTGCAGCGAGCCATTATGAAGGCAGCGCGCACACGCTTCCTCTATCTCTCTCCGACACACCGGTCTCTTGTACCCCAGGCATCCGAAACTCCTATTACTCAGCCTATTGTACCAATATCTTTATTTTGGGTGTTGGAATGTCACCTTTTCGCTTTTACAAAAAACGATGAAAAGCAGAAAGCGCGTCTTCAGCATTTATTTTGCAGCGAGCCATTATAGAGGCAGCATGCACTCTCCCCTCATTCCAATCCCTGTACTTCTCACCACCCATCCTCCAATGACTCAGCCTAACTCACCACTATCACCATTTTGGGGTGTTGGAACGCTCAAAATAAATTCTCATGTACATTAATTGTAATTGCTTCTTCGCTTTTGGCCATTTCAATTTACGAAAGACTTTCACGAGAACGCTTCACTTTTGGTAGCCGTTCAAGCTGTATCTGTACTAATTGAGTCTTCATTGGTGAAATTGGTGGCTCCTACTGGGGATCAAGCGACAGCAAATCTTCTCAACGCTCCAGCACTTTGTCAATCGCCATTAAAAACTGTCCACCCAAACTGTCAGCATCAGCATAGTCATCATCAACGTAGGTTTCTTCAGTCTTTGAGTGGCTCTGGATGGCTGGCCTCCTAACGGTCTATTTATGTATATTTCGCGCGTATAAGCTGCACCAATGGAGTTTTAGGTATGACAATTCGAACTTTTGCTGCATATTATGTTTTGCAATTTTTTTTTTATTTAGTTCAATTTACAATGTAATTTTATTCTCAATCAGTCTCTTAGTTTTCTAGTCCGGCAGTGTTCAAGCTTTCTTTTGGGAAATTCAAACTTTTTTAGTGATCTCTGTCCAACAAAAGGCAATTGAAGCAACTTTCATTGATCACCCCTCTTTTCAATTTTTTTTAAATTGATCACTCCCAACACAGCATGATGCCAAAACGCGTCGGTCACGCAGCTGTTTCTATTGAGTGAATACCAAGCGCTGTTATTTATATTTGTTGAGTTTTTGAATCAGCCGTCTCTGAAGATCAAGTGACAGTAAGTCTTCTCAAGATTCCCACACTCTCCTCAGTATTCTTAGTTGATTTCAGGAATGTTGTGTTCTGGATGGTTCCCGATTTTACCCGTTTAATCCTTTTGCATTGTTTTGGGGGGCTGTTCTAAGCTTGCCTAGACTGATGGTCATGACGTCCACCTTCGTGTTTCATTTAGCTTTCGGTTCTCTTGCAATTTTTCCAGTTTTGTTTCATTATTATTATTATTATTATTATTATTATTATTATTATTATTATTATTATTATTATTCGTAATCTCACATCAGTTGCCTGGTGGTTACCGCTGGAGTTTGAGTGACAGCAAGTCTCCTCAAGTCTCCAGCCCTTCTCTTATCGTTCTCATAGACCACAGTAATACTGCGATTTACAGTTTCACACCGGTTGCCCAGTGGTCATTGCTGAAGGCTGAGTGACAATAAGTCTCCTCAGGTCTTCAGCAAACATCTCTTCTCTCTTTCGCCTATCATGCCAGTGCTGTGGTTTACGTTTCCGCTTTCATTTCCCTTCCTCTGTTACTGTTAAAAATTAGTGTTGCAGTCCTCGTATTTCCAGTACTTTCCTCAGTATCTGTGCAGTTCCCAGCAGGGCCGTGGTCTGTACAGTCTCAATCCTTCCCCTTATCCTGATCTCCTCCAGTCTCACCCTCAGTGTCTTTGGGGCAGTTCCTAGTGCGCCCACTATTACTGTCACTACCCTGGCTTTCATGTTCCACATCTTCAGTTCTTCTTCTTCTTCTTCTTCTTCTTCTTCTTCTTCTTCTTCTTCTTCTTCTTATTATTATTATTATTATTATTATTATTATTATTATTATTATTATTATTATTATTATTATTATCATTATTTGGTGCTGATACCAGATTTCTGATTGCTATCCCTTGAGAATGAGAGACAGCAAATCTTCTCAAATGTCCAGCATCTTTCTCTGTATTCTCACGAATGCCAGTCAAGAGAGTTTCGATCCTTTCTAGAATTTTTAATTCATCCAAACTCGGGTCTAGTGTTTTTGGCACGGTTCCAAGTGTGCCAACTATGACAACCCTAATCTTCATGTTCCTCTGTTTTCTCGATTCCCTGGCAAGGTCCAAGTATACTTTTTTTTCAACTTTTGCATTCTTTTGTCATCAACTTGTGGTCCTCAGGCACAGCCACGTCCACAATCTGCCATGTTCACTCTTCTTTGTTTACACCAATAAGATTTAGTCCTTTTGCTTGCCCTGGGTGGCCGACAAGGATGTCAAATTGCAAGATTATCTCAACCTTTATGCTTTCTAGAAAAACCTGTTTAGTGTTGATAACTTATGTTTATATGGTCAAATTCAAGTCTTGTACACGATCTCCAGTGTATCTCTGTCCCTACATTTTGTTGTTGTTGTTGTTGTTGTTATTATTATTATTATTATTATTATTATTATTATTATTATTATTATTATTATTATTATTATTATTATTATTATTATCATCATCAATAGAACTACTTCTAGTGCATTTGTCTAGTTTTAAATTCTCTCTTTACTGGAGAGCTACACTGAAAAGGGAGGTAAGCCGGCAAACGTTTGTTTTTCATAAACTATCGTCAAAATAAAATTCCATCGAGAATGTATCAAATGCCCAAAAGAAAATTGGAACACACGCACATGCACGCACTCACGCACGCACACACACACACACATATATATATATATATATATATATATATATATATATATATATATATATATATATATCTTTACAGAAAAATGTTTGAAAATTACTAAAAAAAAAGTTAATTTGTTAACATGGTGACATGACATATTGTTTCATATTTTTATTCCCTCCTATTCTTCCTTTTCAACCCTTTACTCAC
>OY735223.1:43349525-43384525 GCA_963457665.1 Thysanoteuthis rhombus
TTGATGTTTAGAATGGAGTCGAGTGCTTTCAGCAGTTATCACTGCAGTCATAAGATCTTTTCTGGTAAATATTTTACATACATAAATCTGTAAATATTTGACTGATTCTATTTACACGATTATCGTTTCTCTTTGGAGGTGTGTGATCTAAATGGATGTAAAAAAAATTACATTTGGACTGTTTGCTAAATAACTTTCATGAACTGGATGGAAACTGGTTTCTGAAAACGTGTTTGACTATGAAACAACAGAAGGGAGTTTGTGAACAAATTTTGAAGTTCTGAAATTGAAAGAAAAAAATCAGAATTTAAAGAAAAAATGAAGTTGAACAGAACTTGAATAAGGAAAGGAAAATGTAAACTGCGCTCACAAATATATGCAGTCAGACATGACAAAATCAGAAAAAAAAATTGTATTTAACGCCCACCCCTCTCATAAAAGAGATTTTTTTTCAATTTTGAGGAAAAAGAAAGAAGAAAAATTGGAGAAAAAATATTTGTGAATCTTAAATAAAAAAAATACACCAGGTGTATAGCTGTTAATTTGTGTTTTGAGTATTTTGTAGTGTTCTTTTTGTCTTTTTCTTTCTTTTTTATGTCCTCTGAGATGTAAAAGAACTTGCAGCGCCATCTTGAAAAATGGAAAATGAAATGTAGGAATCTTTCAGATAAAGCCTTCCTTGTAGCATTTCTAAAACTCTACAAAGGTAGATAAATAAGTCTGCTATCTGACACAGTTATTAGCTGAATTTTGATTCGAGATTTTCGTTGTAATATGTTCTATGTGATCTTCAGAAGAATGACAGACAACCGAGGAACATCACAACTCACAACATGGATCCCCAGAGATTACATGTGAAATCGAGGCCGACAAAATACAAGATGGAGAGATGAACTAGACAAATTCAGAAAATACTGGCTCTGCGACGCCCATGATTGAGAATCGTGGCGAATTCTGGGGAAGGTCTTTGTTTAATGACTGACGTTAAAAGACTGATGATGATGTTGATGATGAGTCAAGTACATCGACAAGGAAGGAGATTATATTGATTAAAAAGATATTTGATCTGCAGAATGATTTTTTTTTCATCATTAGATCACGGACTTATTGACTTATCTACGTATTTCTGGCTGAATTCCTTATAAGGAGTGTTATCAATATTGTTAAACTCTAATCCAAGTCAGAAGCCTGATTTGACTTTGTTTATCTACCGTAACAAAAACAATCTTCATCTAATTTAGGGGAGTAAATTCTGTACTGTTTGTCTTCTCTGTCACGTCAAACAAAATTAAACCTACATATGACGTTCCTGCCGTGATTTAAAATCATAATCGGTAGCTGGCTCACTTACCAACTGAACCAAATTGACAAGTCCTACATATCTACGAGAATTTATGTTAGAAATGCATGAAGGCTTATTTCATTCTAATAAATAAATACATTAGAAAAAAATAAAATATATATTTTTAGAATTCTTTTATTTATTATACTTAGAATACGAAAGTTTGAATAATCATCTCTGATCAGAAAAGAAGTAAGGGTGGAGTTTCATTCTGCAACAGCCAGGTTTGTAACACTATATAGTAGCTAACTAAATTAATTCGAAATAGTATCCTCATCTTGGTTGTTATACTCTCAACGTTTCTGTCCTTCTACTCTTCGCGGCTTTCTTTGGGTGCCTAATGTTTCGATGACGTTTTGGGAATTTCGAACCGAACCTTATATTCAATCCACTGAGCTAGATTGTTCTCATTCAACTGTCCACGCTGAAAGATATCTCTATCTATTAATTCTTCTTAATCCGTACTTATGATGCTACTTCTGCTCGTTCCACTGAACCAGAGTATACAAATTTCACTGCCTGACCCAGGGATTCAACCCATGACTACGAAGTAAACTGGATACACTCCCAGTAGCTTTCCTTAGATAAAGAAAAGGCTCCACGCTCAAATAAACCCCGATTCTACACTCAGACCAAGATTACGTACAACTCGAAAAGATAAATTATTCATTAACAGATACTAGTTAGCTCATCATAGAATCCATTAGAAAACTCAAATGGCAATGGGCTGGTCATGTTGCGAGAATGAAAGACCATCGATGGACATCACAACTCACAACCTGGATCCCCAGAGATCACATGCCAAACCGAGGCCGACAAAATACAAGATGGAGAGATGAACTAGACACATTCAGAAAATACTGGCTCTGCAACGCCCATGATACGGAAATTTGGCGGATCCTGGGGAAGGTCTATTCCAACGACGAACGTTAAAAAAACTGATGATGATGATGATGATGACGACGACGACGACGACGATGATGATGATGATGATGATGACTAGTTAGCTACTCTATAGCCGACTGGGTGTGGTGAAGTGGTCTGGTGCTTCGGCTCTGTCCAGGCTATGCACAGAATTCAATTATAGTAAAGAATCTGTTTTTTTGTCACGCCACAATATGATCTAGAAATGGATCGCTTTTGTTGCAGAAAAAGAACACAGAGCAAACTTCATTATGGTGAATTTTTGTTCACCTCGTGCAGCACCCATATTCATAACCTTCCTCATCTTCAAGGCTCGTCTCCGTTTGTGATAATTATCACATTCTGTCGAACATGGACTGATGATATATATACACACTGTCGGCAAAATGAGAACACACATACATATTTATATTTATGTAAATATTTATTCGTACGACCGCAGAATAGAGAGATTGGTGATTTAAGGGAGCTCTTTCAAACTCATGCTTACCGAAAGCTCTGTTAGCTCAGTTGGTGGAGTTGAGTTGCATTAAGACTCTTTCCTTGTGGACCAGGGTTTGCTCATTTTCTTTATTCATTTACGTGGTCGATTGTCGATTTATAACTCGGTCGATTCTGGTGCCGGACGAAATATGTTTCAATATAAATTGTCTCTACAATTTTCACACACATATATATGCAATGCAAATCAGGAATACGAGCTTAAAATATGATTAAGTAGAGATTTGTTACTCAAACAAATGTTTTTGTCCTGTTTGATTATCGTGAAATTATTAAGAAAAATATTCATCCAATTAATGGAAGAACACTCCCCCCTCCCCGAACAACCAACTGAGTAAAATATTTAACAAAAACAAACTGAAAATTAGCTATAGTTGTACGGATAATTTTGATTAATTGATGACAAAACATACCAATAAAGTAATTAGAAATAATACTAACGGAGAAAGCATAAATAAACCAGATTGCAATCGTACAGACGAAAACAGATGCCCTTTGCAAAACAAATATTTTAAATTGTATACCAAGCTGAATTATCTACCTGAAAAACCCTTAGAAGTGAAATATTATATGGGAATATCGAAAACACCCTTGGAACTACGATTAGTCAACCATATATCAACTATTTGTACATCACTGTCGACATATTAGGGGAGACTGACTGATTGCAAACTCAAACCCACAATAAAATGGAAAATATTAAAACAAACACACATATGCCAGAACATTGAAACCCCATGTTACCTATGCCTGTGAAAATTTTGAAATCCTAACTTTTGCCAAAAGAGCAAAAAACAAAAAATAGAATTATTACACAGAAAAAAAATAAAGCAGTGTTAAAATACCTGCATCGCTCAAAATTTCTGTTAACAAACATAATTTGATAACCAAAATATCGATATACTATAAATTGATCAACATAGATATCTTATTCCCCTCGATATTACCATTAACATCATTATTTTTTCTTACCTTCAAAGAACAACCCAATCACCATAATTATCTTAGACATGTAGAAACAGAATAAACCCGGAATAATTAAATTAAACTAAGGCCACATGAAAAGGAACCATAACACTAGGAAACAGATTTAAGTGAGAATATAATATCCTAGGAGAGGATACAAACCACAAAATAAGATCCTACAACCTAAAAAAATAAGCACCACCCCCACCACTCAAAGAATGTCCTAAATAGGAAACTGAACCGAATCATTCGCCTAAAGAAGCCAAAAATATCCTGAATCTCCTAAAAATTTATCCAGACGGGTTTATTGTCTCTGCTTTACATGTTCCATGTGTTTGTTGATCGGATAGAAAATATGTTTTTGTCTTATTGAAGTCCGTGCAAGTACTAGGAAGATTTACATATTACGTGTCATGGAACTTGAGCGGTCCGTCGATTCATTCAACACATGAATGAAGTCTACGGCTGATCTGTCATATAACCCTGATACATTATGCTGATCTCATATCCTTAAAGCATCAGGACTATTAGAAACCTGAAATAAACAAATATCAGATAAAAATTAAATGATTTAATACAATGTATCAATATGAATGATACAGTTTAGTAATATACTTAAAACAAATCACAGTATATAAAATAAGCAAACTGCTGTACTTGGACAGTGTTTTGAAGTAATACCATTATGAACGTGATAAAAAAGATTGTGGGATTTTTCTTGCATAATGCAATTAATTAGAAACACCTGGGAGATGAGGGCTGTCAGGATAACTAGTTGTTGCATCATAGATTGAGGTGTTTAAGGGATTATAACCTGACTACTTGGAATTGAAAGATTTGTAGATGCTGGACTACAGCTTTAAAACTCATTATTGGGGGGGGTATCTTCATAAAATATCATCGAGTTATCTCGTAATGCTTTGAATTTTGGCATCTCGTTGAGCCATGAGAATTTCAAGAGTCTACATGTATTTTCCCGGATTAAAAGGGGTACCGAACTATCTGTTGTCGAAAAATCAGTGGTCCGCCTTTATAAACTAAATTACCGGAGACATTTGATTTCGTCTCAAATACATATATTTTTAGTTTGTGAGAATAAATCAAGTTTGTAAAGAATATGATTTTTCACTTGCGTTCGAAAACATTTTTTCTTACAGTCTTCAACAGATAGGTTTTCCCCATTATCCGTAAGTGGAGCATTCTTATTAATCTTTCCGTAAATGGAAATGACGTTAAACGAAGAAGCAATCACAATTAATCTATACGTGGGAAAAAAGTGAGCGTTCTCAGATACAAAAATAAATTACTTCCATTTCTGCCATGTTCAATATTGAATCATCTTTTCAGACACACGAATTTATTTGTAGGAGGTATCGATTTGTATTCTTTACCTCGGCCTTCTTTACAACCCGTTGTCTACCTTGACTTCCAACACCCTCTAATGTCATGCCATCCCCCCCCCCACACACACACACACACCGAACGCCCACTTCAGGAAAGCAGTGTATATTTTAAATCAGTCCAGGGTGAATACCCAAGGGACGTGTCTTCCATATCAGTCGCTATGGTTTCAAAGGGAGGTAACTTAGGATCATTATATCGACAGGAAATACGAGTTGTCTAATCTTCGATTCGATCGCACTCGCACTTGCTAACCAGGCCACGGGTTTTGTTTATTTGTTGTCATGGTGATGTTATTTCAAGCAGTACGGCGACAAAAGATCGCCTCTTCGCAACACAAAAACACAGGACAACAAACCCGACGGGGAAATGAGAAAGAGTCAATCTGATGAAAGGAAAGAAACCTAATCCAGGAAGTCCTCTTTTAAAATCTCTTCTTTTTTTTATCAACGGACTACAGGTCAGTTAAAAAATAGATTTTAAACTTAGTTCATTAATTCTTGCTTGTCAAAGAGAATCAAAAAAAGAGATATAAAGAGATTTACTGATCGAAGTGTCGACATCTTCAGCTGTTATCTTTTCAAATGACTTAATTGTTGAAATAATTTTCCCAGCGAGTAAAAACATAATTAGTACTTCGATTTTTTAATTTATTCCTATTATTGGATGAAGTATTGTAACACAATATTTTCATTATTAATTTTGACCAGTTTTTCGATCATGGTCCGGGTCAAAGATGTTATAAAAAGCAACTAAGAAGTAAGATGAAAGTAAGAACAAGTCAAAATTGGTAATGAAAATAATTAGTACTTAGTTTATAAATAAAAAAAATATATATAAACTTGATATTTTTGCAGTGTGAAATTCTTGGCTGTTAGAGTCTGCATTTTTTTCCGACTGAAAGACTACTAATGTTTATACGTTGTATTCGGAATAATATCGACTAAATAAACTTTAAAAAATAAAAGATGGCCAGTTATTTAAAGGGTGTTTTGGATCAGGAGAAACTGCCTTCTCTTAACAACACGTGGACTTCAAAATCAGGCAATAATGCACCAGGGACCAGTCGAAAGACAACTGCTTGGTCCTCGGGTGAAGAAATTTTGGGTAATCGAACTTCTGCTACAAATGGTCTTTACTGGTCCGACCCTTTGACCACAACTCTAAAGCCAAGACCTCGTTCACCAACACAGACGAGAAGGAATATTATGGAAGTAAGTATTTTATTCAAATGTTTTTTGTTTTTTGTTTTTTTATTTGTATTCAATTGGCTCGCTACCTGTTGTTTTATCAGGTGAGGAGGTGATAAAATATTTATTCAAAAACATTGAAGTGTATTTCCATTAATGAGATCATCTGAATTTTTTTATTGTGACCATTTATTTTGTAGTACTAGTTTGTATAACTGATCGGTTCTTGTCAAAGTTGACAATGTGGGTAGAAGTTTGTTTTCTTGTCTCTTGTTTTGTTTTTTGTTGTTTTTTTGTGGGGTTTTTTTTGTGTGTTTTCTTGTTTTTATTGTGACTGTCCTAGCTGTTGAGGTTACTATGAGAGAGTGATGTGCCCAAATGCTCATTCACCTACTCTTTTTTTTCCATTAACCACTGTAGCATAATAGTGACAAAATATATATGTCAAGATACCTGGCAACAGGACTGAGTTCTGGGAGACCTGGATTCATGACTTTCCCAAGGGCATAATATGAGGTTATATGAATAACTTCAGCCAGGATTCGAACTTAATTTGCAGATTCCATGCCAACAAATGTCAACTATACATCCATACAAGATTGTATCTTGTAATTAGTAATTTTAATTGATAGAAAAATATGCATGTTTCTTTTTGTAAAGATTAAGGGAATTTCTTTATTTCTTTAAAGTTAGAGCGTACTCTTTTTATACACTTGAATAAGGTCTGAGTTCAGGCACTCTACTTTAGAACGAGGAAACTCTCCATGTCATCTCTGGATAAAAGGTTTGCCATATAGTTATACACTTATGTATCAAACAACGAATTCTGGAATATTGAGTTCAGCCTATGTGAAATTCTATTCAAATGAAAACCGCCAGTGAAGTTCAACTTACATCGCATAGGATCATAAATTAACCTTCAACTAACCCTCGAAAATCTCCCAAGTTCATTCTCTTGTTGTATATTTTAAAATATTGAAAACTTTTTTTTTATTTATTACTGATACGATGTTATAAGTACTTATTCCTTGATCTCTGCTCTCCAATTTAAAATTCTGCACTCAACATGTACCGTTTTGAGCCATATAACGCATCCACGTGGATGACATGCATCCTGATTCTTAACTTCGATTTCATCAAAAAAATAAATAAGTAAAACCGAAATCAAAATACTGTAAACGTGATAATGGAAGAAAAAGGGTGTATAAGTTTTAAACCGTATAGAAAAACGAACTCATATACCGTATAACACTCTCACATATACATATCTAGATTAAGATTCATTTTTAAAAAATGGATTGCTAAATACTTGAGATAACAGGGAAAAGTGGTAAAAAATTAATTTGCAGAGAAAATAGATAATGTGGGTAGGAAATTTTAGCTGCATAGGCAAAGTTCATTCCCGGTTGAATTCTGAAAGTCCGTTACTATCGTCTTCAGTCTCAGAAAATTGCATTGGCATGGTAACATAACAAATTCTTGGTTCAAGTACTGTCATCAGTGTATGGATTCTTTTATAGGTTCTAAATACGATTTTAAAGGTTGCACGAGGCATTGTGAAAGCGACGATTACACAGTACACGAGATTACTCACTGCAGACTGAGTAACCCCTCTGGAGAGTGTCAACCTGTTTTTAAAATGTCCAAAATGGCTAGTTCCTTCTGGACAACTAATGAACAATAAAACAATTTCAACACTTCAATTTCTCTCTTTCTTTCTTTCTTTTTCTTTGTTACGTTTCTGTTATTGTCTTTGTTATTGTTACTTCGGATGATGATGATGATGATGATGATGATGATGATGATGATGATTTAATGACTGAAATCCTAAAATAACTGTATTTAGTTGCAGGACCAAGTGAAATCATACAAAGACGAAGTGGCCAAGAAAGATGCCCTCATCCAGCAGTTAACAAGGTATGTGAATAGAGAATTTCTCACTTACTGCAGGTTCTGTTCGATAATAACTCTCAGAATAATCACATCACATTCATTTTTTTAAATTCAATATCAACTAGGGATTAAATCACAATAGTCACTCTTTTTCAACCATGACTCTCCCATGGTTTTGAAAAGGCATAATTTTTGTTTCAATTCTCATGCATCTCTGTATCTAATGACATAAAACCCAAAGGCATATGAGACTAAGCCCCCATCCATATTTCAGCAGGGAATTATAAGAAAAAAGTAGTGTATTTACGGGCAACCATTAAATTGTATAAACATCTTGACATTTATTATTGTATGAAGAAAAGTGGACAATTTGTTTATAAAGGCACACATCAAATAATCACATTTACACAATATCTTAGTCATGAGCATTTGCGATTGTGGTGGCGTAATAGATATCATAATTCGTTTTAAACCCATTCACATTTGCTGATAGCACGACATACATCCGGTATTCTAATTTATAATCCTACTATTCTGTTGCTAAAAAAAGAATTCCACTGATATTCAATCTACTCTTAAACACTTCCACCGTTTATGCGTGACCTCTCAGTCCCTTGTATTCCCTTTTGGTGAAAATAATACAATAAGATCTATAATTTCTATACCATGCATAATCTTAAACATTTCAACCTAGTTTTTCCCTGCTTCCTCATTTTTTCTAAGTATGTCAATCCAAACTCATACAAAAGGGAAAGAAACAACGACTGCATATTTTACCACTTTTTGTTTGTATCCAATAGCACAGCTTAAGCAATTTCCTTCTTGAGTGGTGCTTTCCATTTTGAGTATAGTGCTAAACGGAGATTTTCACCTCAAAACATACAGCTTTACTTAATTTTTATGATAATTTCTTACTTAATTAAAGTATCTATAATGATAGATTGCAATAGTAATTATAATTCCCCTTATACGAAATTCCAAAAACTGAAATGTTCCAAATCCGAAACTTTTCCAAGTTCAACATGACGTCATTGCAGTACGACTCAAAAACGAGAGACAAAGTCGATTTCCAAGGCATTTTATTCGCTTATATTGAAAACCCAAGAGTACTCCCCTTACATTACAGGACTCTATCCCCAATATATTTCATTAGGTATATGCAAATATCCCGAAATCCAAAACTCTTCAGGTCCCAGGTATTTCGAGTAATGGTGCACAACCTATAATAGTGATAATGATAATGGTGATAATAATATTACAATATTATAGAGTTAGGCTCCATACAAGTACAAGTAGTCTACGGCATCAAGGTAAACATTAGCCTATCAGCTAATTCAAATTCACATATAAGACCCGGGGGATATTGTTAAGCCATTTTTTCAGAGAGGTGCATATGTAAGAGAAAACATATGCAATCCAGAATTTTATCCGGAAAGGCACTGGGGAGTTATCTGAATATATATTGAAGTAGTTGAATTGCGACATTATTGTACATGGCACCAGTAAAAGAACAAACGTATTATTTTATCTGCAAAGAAAACAGAAGTTCTAACAAAAAATCGATGCACAGCGCTTACAAAATAAACGAACTGAGCAGAACCTGCCAATGACTTTACATTTTGACTTTACGTCTTGCCATATCAGAGATGGATGATGGACCAAGGTACTCACTATCACTTCAGGGACATACTGCTAATCTAAAATAAGAAAGGCAGTGATAAATGGAGGATAATCATTTTAATTAATTAATAATAATTGATCTATCTAACTACTATTTAATAAATCAGAGTGTATGCACCGCAATTACTCTATAACTGGCCATTCTACAGAGTTGAAATTCGCCAAATGTATTAGTCAGCACACAAGGCATGTGGAGTTTGCAGTTTTTCAGATCAGTGGTTCTCGATAAATCTAATAAAAAATTACGGATCATAGATCTTTCTTCGTGGTTTCAATAGATTATCCCCTACCTGACTTCCACTCCTTGGGATTATCTAAATTTAGATTTTTAAAAATATCTAAATTGGCAACGCTGGAGAGAAGTAAACTAAATACTTCGAAGTCAATAGACTGAAAATTATTCCATATGACAATGATGGCAGGCCGCTCGACACACCATAAAGTGCTATCGCTTGCAAACGTGCACCTTGGAACGGGCACTGCCCTAGTATGTTGTAACTCACAAAACGCTAGATTTTTGTTCATATCCAAGAGTGTGGACCAGATACACCTTTCATGTCTTGCATACATAACCCTTTAAAAATACCTACATGTAATGGTATATCATATGTTCCTCATCCCAACTGCGAAGTTACCAAAAACATTACGAATTGTTGCAATCACAATTTTTTCGTAAAAATCTGAAAACGTATTGCAATGACTTATATGTCTTATTTGAAGTTTTAACTTTGGTTTCAATTGAAACGAAAAACAACATAGAGTTCGTTATAAAGAGAATAAAAATAAGTTTTGTCTACTCAAAGAAGGTTTTAGACTGTTTAAATGTCAGTTTTTGTTATCCAAAATTAAATTTGATGTCGCGAAAAAAACAGAAAAAAATAATCTCTGTAATTAAAATTTTTCCAAAAATAAAGAAGCTGCAATAAAAACATAGGATTCAATAGAAATCAGTTTATCATTTTACAGTTTACAGCGGGTATCTGTTGCTGTCAACTCATGTCGATGGTCAAATAGATGTTGAGTCAGCTTTCCTCAACCATATGCAATGAAAGCTTGCTTAAATTTACAAGCGTTAAATGGGACAGCTGAAATATGGATGACAATAGCTGACAGAACCTGGTATTACCGACAATGGCAAAAATGTATTTCTAACATTAAAACATCGTTATATGACGGGCAACATTTTTGGTAATTAATAACTGGCACCAAAGTCTAATTGAACGTCTTGTAATGAATGCAATGCACGTAAAGTTGTCTACACATACCGGGTTCAAATCCAACCAGCGCTAACATACAACTGAGATAATGGTTTTATTTTCCCGGCTACGACGGTTTGTTGGGGCAGTATAAATGTTGAAGTTGATGAAAGTTTTAATGGATTTGTTTAATAAGTCCTACCTCTGATCTCAACAGTTATAAAAATAACAGCTAGTTATATAAATAGCTCTATTGTATCATATGAACTTGTTTTAATTCGTCATAACTGACAATCAGTTTTTCCTAGTCTTCAGTGTATTTCTATAGTTGAATCAAAGTGCATTTCTGCCGTAAAATCGATCGTAATACATGTTCATTATATATTTATGATAGCCCCATTTTGTGAGTAATGCTTCCATTGATTCCTGACTACTGGCAATCTTTTTTTCTCGTAATTTTCAATGCACAGCAATCAGTATAAACGTACTTACTTACTAATGTACCCACTCTAATATCAACTCCTTGTCTGCCCCTTCTCCCCACGTTATGTTGTCTTTCATTCGAAGAAGAATTCGTATCTTGCTGGAGTTATTAGGGATCCTACACAAGCAATGAAGTTACACATTATAGGCTCTGTTTTATTTCGCAAAAATACAATTTCCCTTCAATCTTTTTTTTTTTTTGCCTTGGTTGATCTCTGGTTGGTGCAAATGGCAGACGAATGTGGCTGATTGGTAATTTAAAGGATTGTTCTTTCTTTTGCATCTGTGACGCTGATGTGTGAGACTGAGTGATAGTGCCCTCACCCTGTACGGATAAATTCAAACTGGTTGCGACCACAACTACATTGGTGACTAGCCAACAGTATCAGAGGAAAATGTTCGGCTGGTCACGTCAGTGTTTTACGACTGGAAAGTATCTTCAACTTCTACGCTGAAAGTGGCAGAGGTTTTCTGAGCAGTGGGTGACATTCAACTGGCTATGTTCTGAAAATGGGATATTTCTACCTGGACATTCAGTCCAAGAAGACGGGCCGAAAATCGGAAGCGCACATTAATCTCCTACCTGTCTAATAAAACTGATTTAGATATGGGGTTAGAACAAAATGAATGAACTCAAAAAGAATTTTTTTCCTCTTATCGACTTCCATGAATTGTTCAGCATTGGAACTCAGTTTGGAATACATCCCTACAACTTTTGCGCCCTAGGCAGCTACTCATCCTCAAAAAATAATTTATTTTGTTACGTGCACTCGATTATTCAGTATTCATACAGATACCCACTTTTGAAACATTTTTTTTTTGTGTGAAAAAACTCGCTTCTTAGTAAGTTGGTAAGACGGGGTTTCGGGTGCCTTAACAAAAGTATTTTTCTGTTATTTCATTGTTAGTTACTTTTTTAGTCAACCAATATTGTTTGTTACTTCTGGCTTGTGAAATCTGATTGAGGGGGTTCTATCTTACCACACAAAATTCAGATTACATGAACAACCAGTTATTGTATGATAACAGAATAGTACACTAAGTTCGTTGGTAAGTTGTGATATTCCTTCTAAAGTGACATTAAAGTCCGATGGGAAAGGCATGGATCTATCTCACCCTCCCCAGCACACGTCAAAGTGTGTGAAGTAATGTCGGTTGCTTGCTGCCTTTAAGTCTATTTCACATATCACAAGCGGCCCGAGCAAACACTTATGGGATATGAAGCCGTAACCAGTGTAAGGGCACTAACTGTGGTTTTTCTCCTGAAAAGGCATGAACGCTGCCATTATGATTTTACATCATCTAATTATCTATAAAATGAATTTTCTTGATGCAAATTATGTAAAAAAATCTATTATTCCTTATATTTTACTTATATATTAGTACAAATCCTTGAGATAGCTTTTTCACAACTTATTGAATTATTTACTAGACATTATTGAAAATATTTTCATTCTTTTTCAGTTTGGAAGGTGCCGCAACTTCTGTATTGACTGCAAGCAAAACATTTGATCATTTGATGGTAAATTTAATCACATCATTTTACACTTGTTTATTGTAATTACAAGCAGGACCTATTGAAATTATGTATTGTGTATTTTTAGTTTATGTATTAAAAAATAAACTATTAGCTTAACGTAAAATTTTTCTGCATTTTTAACAAAATCTTCTATTCATATAAATCCGTAGCATCATTAATCAGTCAGCAAATTATTTTCCCTAGCTTTCTATAACGTAACTATTCAGTTAAAATGTGTATTCCATCATATTAGAAAAAGTTTTCCACCAAAAACCTTCAACAAAATTTTTTATTCGTGTAAATTCATAGCTTCATTATTCAGTCATCGGAATATTTCGATGATTTTCAATGATCTCATTTTTTTAAAATTTGAATAGTGTAGGCAAACTGAATATAGTACAGACATTTGTCACAACCCTTTCTGATCAGTACACTTTGTGGGATCACAGTATACATGGCGACAGAAGATACACCGCCGGGGCACAAGAAACTAGATAATCTTTCATGGTCAAACTCCCTGAAATTTCGGATAGCACCTCGTATTTTGGAAAAGATGTATTTATTTTTTTTACTGTTTTGGGACTACGTATTGAAAAGAACACCGATTTCTCAAACTCCTAGTGGCTTTCAAGAAACTCAGTTTGATATATTACTCTTTTTGACTCAGTTTAATAAATAAAAAAATATATTAATTTCTAAACCATTTTAAAAACCTTTTCTTTTGAGACATCCTGTTTAATATATTAGAAAATATATTAACTGAATCCTAAAACGGTACCTCTGTTAGGATAATTGATACCAAACGTCGCAAAGTGTAAAATGCACGTAAGTATTAGAATTAGGCTGGATATATCAAAGGGAGATAACTTAGTCACTATTTCGATTTATCAAGGGACATAACTGCATGCTCAAACAACTGAACCTGTGTTGAATTTACTTTTTTTAATTTTTTATTTTATTTTATCTTATTTTTCAAAAAGCATATTGACCCTCTCACCTCCATCGATCGACAGAATCTAGATAGCACGCGGGCCGAATTGGCTGGTCTCCAAGTCAAAAATGAGAAGCTTCTCATCCAGGTAAGTTCTAACATAATTCTCTGACTCATTTTATCCTATATAAATATTTTCCTGCCTTCCCTACTTTTGTTGCTGATATATTTAAGCTATTCACCAAGAATTTCCATGAAATGAGTGCAAATAATGTAAAGCATTTCATTAATTTTCATGGCAAAGGCTAAGTAGTAAAAATCTAATGGATATCTATCTCGGTAGGACTCTATTTAGGAAGTTATTGTGTTAAGTTCCGTGTTGGTCAAACTGCGACTCCAAGGCCACATTTGAGATGTGAGCTCATGGAAATACGTTGACTGAGCTCCTTCTCTCGTCAAAATTTATACAAAAGATGAATAAGAAAGAAATTCAAGCTTTATAATTGTTTAAGAACAGCGACAGTTCAATGTCCATGGTTAATGAAAACTTGGGGATTTTAATCTCAAGTTTATGACTAAGTTTGGGTGAGGAATTGTTCTTCGGTGCTGAGGGGAGGAATGTTGGGGGCAGGGGGACTAAGGGGTTACGGGAGAATCTTAGAGGACTGAGATAACGAGTGGGGTATTTGTGTACTTTGTAGTTAGTGAGACTAAGACAAATCAACAGTTTTTAAATAACTACATACCATGAATATCATTGTGTACGTACATTTGTTAATATTTATGTAAAATCTTGTAAGAAAATTTGTAAGTATCAATAAAAACATATGTAAATTTTATAAATACATATGTAAAGTTTATGTCTTGCAGTTCTCAAATATCTGAAGTTTATAGTATGCAGCTCTTACTTGAGCAAGTTTGGCCACCCTAGATATAGTTAACTGGATTTATTTGTAAATTAATTTTCTTTTTATTATCAAGATCTAAGGTATAACAAGTTGATAAATATAGTGTTAACCTCAATAGATTTGTAATAAAATGTGTCTGCAAAGAAATCCGATATTTGAAAGGGAAATAACTCATTGAAAAAAACTTTTGAGTTCCCTCCATCAAATTTACACTCTGATAATTGGGTGATACGCTTAGCTGTATTGCTCTTCCTTTGTCTTCTAGCTGAAAGAGTGTGAAAAACTTCTCGATGAGAAAGAAGTGAAAATCCGTGAACTCCAGAACCAGAGTGAAAGCCACCGGGACAATGAAAGCGCTTACCTGTCCAGCATCCAATCCCTAAAGCAAACTATTCAGAGTCTGGAGGGAAGGGCATGTCAGTTTGAGTCCGTTGCAGGACGAGGAGAGATCGCCATTTCTGCATTTCAAAAAGAAAGTAGGGAGCAGCAGGACAAAATATTCGACCTGGAATCCAGACTCAGGTAAATAAATGAATAAATAAGAATAGTGATCTGAATTTCTGGGATGAAGCATTGTCATTATTAATGGTTGACTAATTTTTATTTCATCTTATTTTTGTTGCTTTTTATACTTAATAGTAGAAGTATACAAAATGGTCTCAAGTTTTATGAATTTTAAGATAAAGCATTGTCATAATCAGTTTTTGACTAGTTTTTCATCTTATTTTGATACCCCATTTTGCAACATGCAATATTCTTTAGATTCCACAACCGTCAAATAAGCAGCTCAGATCAAAAATCAAGAAATAGATAGCTACTGACGAGACATTAACTCGCATATCCTCTCCTTATAGGCCTTATTGATTCGACTACAAAAGCCAATCAGCAAAAATCATTAAAATTCGCTCATCTAGCTCCATTTTCACCCCATACCATATTGTTTGTTTACATCTGATTGCCAGTGTAACAACTATCCGCCCAATTAGAAATTCTTCGTCAATTTTTTTCGTATATAATGAAATGGGCTGCGTTCTTTGACCGATATTTTAAAATTTTAAATTTACGAATTTTAATATGGGTTTTCTTCAGCTTTTAGATGAGTCTAATTGGCTGACTGATTGTCTGGCTGTTTGGTTATAAATGTATTGTACATACAAACCGAACCAGTGGAGATAGCAGGATGGCAATTTAAACATTTACCCATTATTATGTATTGACATTTTTTTAATTCCCTCTAAATAGATTTTTAAGGGAGGAATGATTCAATTTACAATGTAAATTTGTGCTAAATTGGTCCCTTAGTTTGAGCCTGGCTGCATTCATGCTTGTAGTTTGAGAACCCCGACCTTTTTAGGGATCACGGTTCAACAGGAGGCTAGAGAAGTAACTTATTCATTGATAGCCCCTTTTCCCAATTTTCTAATTGATCAACCCTAACGTGGCATACTGCCAAAAACGTTAGTCATGTGACGGTTTCTATTGGGTGACTAACCAGACTTGTTTTTGTTTCGTTTTTTATTTTGATTGCAACTTCCAGAAAGCAACTGGATGAGAGAGAGCAAGCAGAGACCAAATGTCAGAATTACCAAAAAAAGTTCCAAGATTTGGTCACGAAAATCACCAGCATTTTGGGAATCGAAGATTCTACATCCAACGGAGTGATTCCTGAAAATCTTGAGATTTTCTACTCGAAGGTAAATAGGAGACTGAAATATCTCGATACGGAGTCAATGTTATATGTCAAGTTTTCTTCCTCCGAGTCAACAAAAGTCATTCGATTCCTTTCCTTTAGATTTCAGATATGGTTCAAGAGAATGCAATGCTGAGAGGAAAGCTTATCACCCTCAACGAGATGTTATCAAACAGTGAGATGGAAAGTAAGGCTAGCCGGGAAACCATCACTAGACTCGTCTCAGAGATCAACAGAGAGCAGAAAGTCACATCCCACAGTTCTTTTGAGCTCAACAACTTACGATTGGTATGGTTTTTTTTATTAACTCCTTGTCATTGACATAGGCCTTCCCTAATTAAGATATATTGGTGATGTTCCTTATCCTGCTACACTTGTCCATGATGTGTAGGAAGGGGAGATGAATAAAAGCCTTCTCCAGAACATTAGTGTGAAGTGAACGTAAACTAGATAGTTAGCCGGAGTTCGAAATCGGCTCGCTGATCCTATTTCCATTAACCGTTAAGCCACTCCACACAACTATTCTCTTAATCAAGGTGTTTTTAATTCACAATAGCACTAGAACAAAGCAGTTTATTAATTATATTTATACAAGAAAAAACACCTTACAAAGTTGGTTCATTGCTCCACGGACAACCTTATTCATCAATCACGGTGTTTTTGGTGATTACTTCTGGTAACACTCACACATCCACACATACTGCGTGACTCTGCATGGAGATTGCTCTGTGCATAATTGACCAACTATCTTTTTTTTAATCTCCAGTTTTCGACCCTGATATGTACAGATGTATTGTTTTAGTGTGTTTATTCACGTGGATATTAATTCTGCCGGAGATAATTTCCTTAGAGAAATGATATTAAACTGCTCTAGGGGACGATATAGGGGTTGAAACTGTTTCAAATGTGACAAGTAAAATTCATGTCTAATCAATAACCATAAGAGGCTTAGCTGAGAGGGCTATTTAAAAATGCTCCCTAGGCCCCTATGGAAGGGATTCCAAAAGCGTTATGGACATTCATCTGCATTTCTACTGAAATTATGCAAGGAAATATCTATACATAAACGAATTGCATAAATAATGATTCAGTCGTTGGGGTTCGTTTTCACCAATTAGGTGATACTGCATGTCTCTTTGTTACAGCTTTTTCCTTTTCCATCAAATCTCACTAAATGCTGGTGTGGTTCGTCGAGAAGATACTGCTTCAATCTTTCTTTTTTTTTTTTTTCTTTTTTTTTTTTTCTTTTTTTTTTTCTTTTCTTTTTTTAATATGGTAATTCATTTTTTCCGACTTTTTTACTTGGTATCTTTAGGAACGTGACAATGCAGTCGAACAACGGAAAGACTTTGAAAGAGAAATCAGTCATTTGAAAGAAAGACTGCAGACGTGTCAGAGAGCGTTAGACAGTTCGCAGAATGAACTGAAGGTGCGTGACTGTCGTCTCTCAGCCATGGATCGAGAGGTGAGGGAGTCGGGGCACAATATCAAAACATCGCAAACTCAACTTAATCTCTTCAGGGAGCAATTGGCATCGATTTTGAGCGATGCTTACCACATGATTGAAGCCAATGATGAAGACATCAAGGAAAGGTGCAAGTACCTTGTAATCAAGTACAGAGAACATACGAGCGTGAGTTTACAGCGATTGGTCTTTTGCTTCAACTAATGTCATAAAGCAATCTTACCTTTCTCGACTTGATCTTATTTATCTACGTCTCTTCATACCTATCTTTGTTAATTTCTGCATACAAGGTGTCACAAAAGTAACGACCGATTTGTCCAAAAATTAGTTCCAGTTCTAAGGGAAGCAACCTTTCCGATCAATTATTAAAAGTTTCCAATTTTACTGACGTGCAGAGTTGCTTCTCTTGGATAGTACAGGCCTTAATTTTAGGACAAATTGGGCATTCATTTTGTGACACTCTTTATATGTATATATATATAAACATTTATATTTTTAATCCACTCTCATGATAATTACCAATTTGCAGACATGCTTACGTCCTCAGTGGATAAAAAGGAAGCAACTGTTTCGTAAAACCTGATAAAAGCAATCATTTTATGTTCTGATGACGTAGTAAGATATAATTTTGTAATGTTCTCAACATTTATTAAAGTTAACTTTCCGTTGAGATAAAGTGACTTGATAAATTGTATCTTTATTTAATTTTACCTTTAAATTGGTTTAATATTCAGGAAATATTGAAATGAAGAAATGCAGCGCAAAATAATGTTTCTGATATTTTAGAGGTGAATGCAATTGCAAAATTACATAATTATTACCATTAGTTTTTGATGGTAAGTGGTAAACTAGTACTCCTATCTATCAACCTATCTCTCTACCCATCCTCCTTTATATATACATATATATCAGTCTAATCTTGGCTTCTCTTTCCTCAGCAACTCGAAATCAATGATAAACATGTCCGGAAACTTCTCGAGCAATTAGAGAATCAACATGATCTTCATCAGGATGCACTGGAGAAAGCAAAGCTTGCAGAGTTACGGTGCCGTGACATGGAAGAACATCTTCGAGTAACTGAAGGGGAGCTGGCCACTGGTGATATACTACGATCAGGTTTCAAGTCAGACAAAGAAAAGGTGAGTAAAATATTAATACTAGTAAATGGAAATTCCTGGTGCATCTTGGCAATTTCGAAAAAAAGGGGTTTTTTTTATTAGTATTTCAATATCTTTAATAATTCTGACAACTTTTTACTTTCGTCCAAATTATATGTTGTTTTTTTATAATCACAACATAACTCAGGTCGTCATTCTGCGGCTGCAAGCAAACAGCGCGGATGTAAAACAAAAAGTAAGCTTTCGGTAGGATTTGAACTCACATCCCTCTTACGAGAGGAAAGTTTGGTTTACTCCCAGCTACCGCACCACCACGGAAGTCCAAGCCTTATAATTATCTAACAAGTTAAATCGCCTTATCTCAGTCAACGAAATTGAAGAGGTACATATATTTGGTCGTGTCTTCTCGGGGGTCTTTCTGTCAATCTATCCACGCGATATTTCTGAAAGTACTGAATGGATTTCTATTAAGTTTTGTAGAAGGGTGAGCAAGAGCTGGTTAATATTTTAGTCTTTTTGATTGAGGGTTTTTTTATGTATACGCTCATGGCTGTTCCAAAAGTTGTCAATGAATTTGAGTGTAATTTGTGGAAGGGTGGGCAATGAGCTACGGAAGAAGTGATTATATTTTAGGGCGGATCTCCTGAAAATGGCATTGGCTGAGTGCTTTCTAGTCTATTGTGTAATGAAGAGATTAAATTATATTCTTTTCTCTTTCAATAGTACCTGCGTTGTTTAGAAAAGCTGTCCAGTATCATGAAAACCGAAAGTATGTCCGGAGACGTTGGCCTTGATTCGACCATCGAGACCCTGCTTGCTCGAGCAGAACAGCTCGTCAAGCTAGAGGCGGGCACCCTTGTTGAACGAACCTCTCAGGTTTACAGCCAACAGAGAAAGCTTAAGGGTCTGCGTGAACAGCTTCAGAGTAAAGATCTACACTTGGATCTTCTCCGAAAAAAGATCACTAGTCTTGAGGAAAGAGTCCACGGAAGGACTGAGGTGGAAAAAGAGAGAGATACTGAGTCTATGAAGGTCCGTAAGATGGAAAAAGTGGCGGAGAAATATAAAATACAGCTGAAAGAAGCAAAGGCTGAGATTACAGAACTTAAAGCCCGTCTCCTTGGAACCAGTGACCTCAAGGTGAGAAACAATTTAAACTCTTTTATCACTGGATCGACAAAAGTCAGCCATTTGATAATGACGAAAAACTATCTACCCCAGACAAGGGCACCTTAGTCCCTTTCAAAGCACCCCCTTCATACTTCATACACTTGACCCAGACTCCTTTCCAATTTTGGAAACAGTCTGCAAACTCCTCTTCTAGGATCGTCATACGCTATCTCATCGTGCTCTTTTCATTCTCGTCCACGGTCTGAAACCTCTTTGGTGAATGCGATAAGTCACAGGTATCCAAATCTGGACTGTACGAGTGTTGGAATACCTCGTTGATGCGATACTTTGACACTAGATCTGGAGAATGACTCACACGGTCATTGTGAATACGATGGTCACACAGTATACAAGCTCACTCTATGGCATCTCACTGCTGACTGATTCACCTTACAGGAGAGTGTCAGTTTACGCTTGCGCAGTAAAGCCCACTCTTATCAGTTGCCATATTGGATCAAGACCATACAACTGGTTCTTGCGATGTTCAAAGAGGTATGAAAAGTGTCACACTTAACAGTAAATTCTTAGCCTCTAACGCTCAGTGATTTGGGGGTGGGAATAGTCGAACGGCTGCCGACATGGAGAATGGAATCGGTGTGCAGAGTTCAAACTCCGGCTGAGACAGTGTGTGTTCACTTCGCACTTACGTCTCTGTGAAAGGCATGAATGCATCTCTCGCCCAAAGCTATAAGTAGGACAGACTGGACTCCCTAGCTCTCATTATTTAAAAGAAAAAAAGCAAATAAATGGGCTCCGTCAGGCTATCTCTCCCTTGACATACCTATGATGAAATCATCTTCGGTGCTGCCCTTGGGTATGGGATACAAACAAGTGATATTTAGTGAGTTTCCAGTCATAAGAAATAAGATACGGTGATTGGTGTGCCTAATTATTTGAGTTACAACCAAGTATTTTCCCAAAATAATAAATGCCTGAGATGGCATTAGAACCAATATTGAGAGATTTGGCAAGAAGTGGAGATAATCTGAGCTGTTTTTCAGAGACTTGTCCAACACAGGCATTGGAATAGCGCCGAATTTGGAAATCGAACAAAAGGCCGGTATTGGACGCCTGCTGATAGGCTCGCTCGATTTCCAAATTCGGTGCCATTCCAATGCCTGTGTTTGGTAAGATGAAGCTTTGATTATCTCCCCCTTCTGGCCAAATCTCAAAACTCTGACTGTTTCCATGTGATTAATCTCTTTCGTAACGCTTTTTCTCTTTTTGCCTTGATGAAGGTGTACACGCTGGAGCAAAAGAAGAATATTGACGATCTTGACAAAGAAGTGGGGGAGCTGGAGAAGATTCGGCTGCGACAAGCTCATAAGATTTCTGAACTGGAAGACAAATGCAAACTCCAAGAAATAGAGCGAAAAGAGAAGAATTCGGCTTCAAACAATGCAGTTCAGGCCTTATCGAGTGAACTGAAGACAACCAAATTGGCTTTGGCTGCAATTGCAGACAGAGAAAAGCAGGTAAGTTGCAGGAAGAAAAAAAAACTTTGAATCATCTCGTACATATATTTCTTAAACCAGAATGCGCGTGTCTGTGTATTCCAGCGCCCCTGGTCACACCTTTTTGTCCACAGACTTGGAAATTGGAGCCAGTACTCCATTAGACCCCTTCTAAAAAATATCGGTTCTTGGGGGAAAAAGCTTATTTAACCTTTCGGGGGGGGGCTTATTTTAACAGTTATAGTTTGTTAAAAACTATCTTGATGATTTTTCAAACACATTTCAAATGTTTCCAGTTGGAAACGCCAGTGATGTCATAAATAGAATTTCCTCTTCGATAGAATATTTTTACATGACTTCTAATTTTGACGTAACAGTTGTTCAATTATTGACTGTGATGGCAAGTTCGTTTTTATTTACAGAGGATGATAATGTCTAATCCGATGAATAAAAAATTCATTAACAAATTGTCAGCAAAAACTCGACGAAACTTTCAAAGATATGTGTTCCATAAGCCATTCGACGCATCATACATATTTCAGGACTTAATGTTGGACCAATGTTGTTCATATGTACAGAAGTATCATTTGGATCAACAAAGCTATTCTTATGATTTTCAACAGCATGATTCTGTAGTCTATAATATACTTTCTTTTCTTTGGTAATTATTTTGAGGAGATCTTGTTCCAACCGGGAAATTCAAGAATAGCTTAATTTATCAAGTGGTACTGGTAACACGGGAAGTCGCCCGTGTTGTCAAGTGCTAGGGGGCGTCTATCATTTCAAATAAAATACAAAAATTGACAAACCGATTAATTAAACTGAATAAAAACAATATGTATAGATTTTGGGGGAACTGTGGTCCGCCATCTTGGTTTATCTTTTGAACACAACGTTTCGGTCGTTGTTACATGTAATTAGGAGGGCTCAGAATGCTGGGATGACAAGTCCTCATTAGTGCGAGGGAACAGAATTTTGGGGGGGGTCCTTAGGTCATAATCATGTTACTGATTATTTTTGGTGTCATGATTATGTCGAGGCTTTAAAGGTTGCTGAAGTTCAGCTTGCCTGGGGCCGTCAGAAACCTCGAGATTGGTGCTGAATGGGCGTTGCTTCCCAATTAAAAAACATAAAATGAAAGATCGCTAAAAGTATTTAGCTTCGACATTTTCTTCTTCTTCATTCTATTATTTCTTTTTTTTTTTTCCTTCCCTTTTCAGCTGATCGATTTCCGTAATGTCATTTCCCGAATGTTGGGCTTGGACATCAACTCGCTGGCCATCCCTGATTACGAAATAATTTCTCGACTGGAGAAACTGATCCAGGCTCACAACATAACATCCATGTCTACGTTGGGTCTGGAAGAAGCCATGGCAGGAATGGAAGATGGTTTTGTCAATGGATATCAGGAGGCTCAACAAGCACAAAGGGCACGGGTCAACAGAACTGTTCCTATGCATGTCCGCAAAACACGTGATGACTCAATGAAGTCAAAGAGGCGACCCAGAGCTCGATCAGTGTCCCCGGGTCAAATACGAGTTGATCCTAGATCTTATTAATGTTTATAAAGGGAAGATGATGTTTTGGTTAAAAAATTACCCGAGATGGTTTATAACGAAACTTCTCTTATTTTTGCTTCCTTTCTAAAACTTGATTTTTTTTTTTTGGTGGGGAGGGGGGGGGTAAAAATGTTTTTTTGTTTTCTTTCTCTTGGCTTATTTTTTCAAGATTCGTTTCTTCCTTTCTAGTCTTTTTTGTTTCTGTTATTTATCCTTTCCTTGTTCCCATTGACTTCTTCAGGTTAAAAAATCCTGCTTTTATAATATGATTAGTATATCTGGATTAATTTCTGTTCTATCCCTAAATTGCACACATATATATATATATATATATATATATATATATATATATATATATATATATATATATATATATATATATATATATATATATATATATATATGTATACATATATATATATGTGTATATATGTGTATATATATATATACACACACACACACACACACACACACACACATATATATATATATATATATATATATATATATATATATATATATATATATATATATATATATATATATATATATATATATACATAGGTAAAAAATGCCATCTATTGTGAGGCAATTCATGATGGGTTCCAACAAGTTTTTATGACCACCCCCTTGACAGGTCAACTGAAGGGATACCTCCACCCTAATTACACAGCTTAGAGTATACTCAATTGGCTATTGAGAGCACAAGGAAATTTCTACACCTGAAGAGTTTTCCGCCTTCTTCACTCACATCAAGAATTGAACTCAGGAGCATCTCTAGGAATATATACTTTACAAAACATCTCTCACTCAACCTCCATTCTATTGAAAAAAAATTCTTGAAGAAAAAGATATTTTATTTATATATATATATATATATATATATATATATATATATATATATATATATATATATATATATATATATATATATATGGTGATACTCAAACAATGAAAGTAAAAGAGAAACAAAAGTAATCACCCTTGGTAGATTTTTAGAGATCTGTGAAATGTATGGCAAGACTTGGAAAAATCATGGTAACTTGACAGATAGATCAATGTGTTCAAATTCTGTGAAATTTTGGGTAGCACCTTACACACACATAAGTATATGTATATATATATATATATATATATATATATATATATATATATATATATATATATATATATATATGTGTGTGTATGATTAGCTTGTAGATACAATATATATGACAATATGCATAAAGTTGACAATAAAAATATATATACAATATTTAAACACTTACATATATACACACATACAGACACACACACATATATGTATTAACTTAAACAATTAGAGAAAATAGTTGAATCTAAATTAAATTTATGCGACTACCATGTTTTGCTTTGGTAAAGCCAAAGGGGAAAGCATGTTATTGAGATAAATTCAATTTGAATGAAACTATTATCCCTCAATGTCAAGTTGATACAATTAATACAAATATGTGTGTGTGTGTGTGTGTGTGTGTGTGTGTGTGTGTGTGTGTGTGTGTGTGCGTTTGTGTCAGTGTGTCTGTGTGTGTATATATATATATTACAAAAACATATATCCTCATATTTAAAGATATCAACTTCCTAACTTCTTGCTTCCTTTCTTCATCTTTTTTCTTCTACCTTAAATTTACTCTGCTTTTCTTTTCACTTTCTCAAACTTTTTCTTCTTCTTCTTCTTCTTCTTCTTCTTCTTCTTCTTCTTCTTCTTCTTCTTATTTCTCTTTTTCTTCATTTTTCTCCTTCTTCTCCTCCTCTTTCTTCTTCATTTTCTTCTTATTTCTCTTTTTCTTCATTCTTCTTCTTCTTTTTCATTTCCTTCTTATTTCTCTTTTTCTCCATTCTTCTCATTCTTCTTCTTCATTTCCTTCTCATTTCTTTTTTTCTTCACTCTTCTTCTTCTTCTTCTTCTTCTTCTTCTTCTTCTTCTTCTTCTTCTTCTTCTTCTTCTTCTTCCATTAATTTTTTTTCCTCTCCTCCATCATTTCTCTTTCTCTTCTCATTTATTTCCTTCTTTTTCTAAAACCTGTGATAACCTATAAAACTGCTCTATATATACTAAAATATATTATTTTTATACCATAGTTTTTGGCTTTTTATCATTATTGTAACTACACCATTGAATGGTCTTTATTGCATACAAGACTTTTTATAACCCCAAAATCTAGTTTCTCTTACAAAGCTTCAAAACCAGTGTAACATATTTGATAATGACTTGTAAACTTTTTTGACCAACGATCTAGTTTAGGGATAGAAAATAAAACTCCATTCACTTTGGTTAAAGGGTACTTTAGTAATAGTAGGGACCAAAGCATAATATGCGTAGAAGAATTTTACATTATTGTATCTAAATGAACTTTTGAAATAAATTATTAAATATCTTTGTATAAAATTGTTTTGTAATAAAATCAATTGTTTTTTGTAGTTTTTTAATAAAATCATCATGTTTTATAGGGGATTTTTTCATGTTTATCTGGATTCCCAAATAAAAAAAAAACTTACTAGAGATATAAATATCAGTTCTATATGCATATCATGCCCTGGTTCCTGCTATTATATGAGTACCGGTTATTTGTATATAATTATTTTGTATTAAAATTGATAATTGTTTTTCATAATTTTTTGATGAAATTATTGTGTTTTATAAGGGATTTTTTCATGTATATCTGGACTCTCCAATTAAAAAAAAAAATATCTCTCAAGGGGTAAAACTATCAGTCTTTTATGCATATCATGTCCTGGTTCCTGCTATTACAAGAGTACCAGTTTTGGCTGCTTCATCTCGCTTTATTCAGACTTATAATACATAATGTAGTGAGAGGAGAAGTCAGTCAAGGGACAAAGTTTCTTCTTCTGTAATCATCTGTGTCAAAGAACAAACTCTTTTTACTCGTTTCATCTGATCACTTCCAACTGCATGGAAAGGCAGGGAAGAAGGACCTGAAGAGCTCTCTCGATCCTTACTGTTCACTTTATATATGCATTCCGTGGTCAAAGCCACATCATCATGATGTGTACTTAAGTCATGTGACTAGTTTCCATGCATTGCCTTCATTCAGTTATGTGTGTCCCTGTCTTTTAAATACATCATCCTGAACTTTTTATTTTTGTTAAGCCACATTGAGAAATAAAATACACCATTTGTTTAATATTATTATTATATTATAGAAATTATGAATGCTTCTTTGTTTCTAACTTTAAGTTACATAGACTCCTTGATGGCTGCATCCTACAAGCTGAATATTTGTGTATAAGGATCATGACTCCTGGATGAACATAGGTTAGGAGGCAATGACCCTTTGTAACCTCTAAAAGTCAATTTAGGGTCAGGTCAATTCCAGCATTTTCAAGTCTCACCAATAGGCTTCAAATTTGTATTCACAGGTAATTTGACCCCATGATTAACATAGCATAGCTGGTGCTGACCTCTGGTGACCTCATATGGTCAAGTTAATTTTGACATTTTCTAAAAAGGTCAATTTTGACATTTTCAATTCTTGCAACGACTGCTGCACCCAATTGGCTGCTAATTTGTTTACAAAGGTAACTTGATCCCAGTATGAACATATGATAGGTGATAATGACCTTTAGAGACCTCTAAAGGTCAATTTAAGGTCAAGTCAATTTGGGCATTTTGGATGAAGGATTATAATCCCAGCTCTCTGTTAGAATTTATGACAAGGTTTCAGTGTTGATTACTTTTTTCCCCAGCAATATGTAATAATTACAAATATTCTTTTTATGTAGTGTATGATGAAATCCTTCCTCCTCGACAAAGGTTTGTCTTGAATTTACGAAACTAAGCAACTTGGATTTTGTACATCCCCCTTCTCTCTAGAGAAACAGAGTCAGCAGAATTCAATTATAAGGATCAACACAAAGGAATCTGAAGAATCTTTGAGAGAATTCCTCTTTTAATCTAGAAGTTGAGACATGGGGACATTTTCTCCCATTCAAGACAAAATAACTCTTTAGCCTTTGTGCTATAAAACAAGCACAAAAGCTGAAAAGTTATTCACCCTAATCAAGTAGCTTTCAAAATTATTTTATCATGGAACCCTTATGCAATTTTCCAAAAATCGTGGAATCTATATCTATGTTCAGTGGACAAACCCCCACCACCTTAATTCAATAAGACATTAAATGAAACAAAATATTTTTCAAAGAGAGAATCTATTCATTTAAAAAACATGTAATGAATGGAACATTAGAATAAAAAAACAACTTTATTTTTTATTGTTATAAATTTGTAATTGTTGGGGAAATAAAATAATTGAAAGCAGATTAATGTTAAAAAAAGACACCGTATCTTATGTAACCTCAGAATGCTTTCACAGAAACCTGGGATTCGGCGGAACCCACTTTGGGAATCGCTGCCCTAATCCGAGTAAAAATACAAATTTTCTGAGGACTTAAGGTCTTTTAATTGTGAATTATCATTATACATGTTTTTCTTTTCCTCATTAATTATTACAGCTACTTACAAGAGAACTTTTACTTTCAAGTCATAATATCAAGGGGGAGTAACTCTTCAGCCTTCGGCTATAAGGATTAACACCTGAAAAATCTTAGAGGAGCACAAAAATGAAAGAGTTATTTCACCCTAATCTAAATTAAATTACATTTTTCTGAGGATCTAGTCATTTTATTATCTATCATTATTACTCACTTATTATTACTAAACTTCAATGACCTGAGTACAATGTCATGTCACTTCTCACCTTCAGCCAAAACGTAATGGACTAGGGAATTAGTCATGCTGTGAATGAAATAGAACAAGGAATTTTCCCGTAGTTCAATTCTGCTATAATAATGACATATCAAATTCATGGTGTTGCAAAATATAACTTATAAATTATATTGAAATCTTTTATTTATCTTTATTGTTGACTCAGAGATTTTTAATTAAAAATTATTTGGAAACTGGTGAGCCAATTGGACTGGAAATAGCTTTATTCTCTAAATTAGAGCATTTTAATGGTATAGCGCTAACAAAGATTTTGCTACAATATGCTGTTTTTACAATGTTACAATAACAAACACACAAGCAAACATACAATAATCAGATATTATTGATTTTTTCCTTTTCATCCTAAATTTTATCTAGAGCTACTTACCAGAGAACGTTTTAGTGTTTAGCCTTGATATCAATTTCTATCCAAATATAAAGCCATTTCTGGTCTACAAATGAACATTTTGAAAAAAGTTCATCATTTTTTTAACTCTGGAGATAATTTATAGAAACCAAATACTTCTACATATTTTAGTAACATCATGGAAAATTTTCTTGCTTACTGAATCTTCATTTACAGCAATCACATGGTTGTCCTGTCTATCACCTTTCATGGTCAGGTGAATCACCAACTTTGTTCAAGAGAATTAAAGTAAAACATCTATCCTTCCAAAATTAATATGCAAGCCTTGTAGCGTCACAAAGGGATCTAGTAATAACTAGATTAAAAGAGAACTTTACAAGGAGGATCATCATCATCATCAGCCTTTTAGTGTCAATCATTGGACATTGACCTTCCCCAAGATTCACCAGACCTCTCTATAATGGACATCACAGAGCCAATACTTTCTAAATTCGTCTAGCTCGTCACGCCATCTTACTTCCTGTTGGCCACAATTTCCATTATGATCTCTGGTGAACCATGTTATGAGTCAAAAGATTGACCCTCAAACTGAGAACTATGCAACATGCACATTAGAGAATTATGTTCAACCGTACAGAGACAACACAGTATATTAGAGGAATCATAGGAGTCCAAGATATCATAGAAACCATTAGATAACTCAAATAGCAATTGGCTGGTCATGTTACAGGAAGCATACTCCACAGTAGAAGATCTTTTTTATTCTTCATAGAGAGAATTTCAAATACTTAAATTTAAAAGTTCACACAGCAATTTTAAAAATGCTTGCAAAAACCACAATGTTTCTATACATTCTTTAATTTTCTATTCTATAATAATGTTCAAGTGGTAATTCTTCTTTTTTTAACCTTATCAAATACTTTTAATCTTCATCCATACCATCTATGATCTCTTTCTAATATCTCTGCTCAATGGATATATTTTTTTATCAGTCCCAATTCAAACCAAATTAAATAAAACATGATTTAGAACCATGCAAGGCAGAAATATACCAACTTCTTCTTTTGATGTCTCTTTCGTTTCAGTGAGTCAAACAGGGTGAGATATCCTGACCCACTGCCTCTATGAGCAGAGTATATAAACAAAAAATGCACTTATCTGTGTAAACATGACATTATTCTTTTTATATCTTATTAGATGATTTTTGCATAAAGAGCATAAAACAAGTTTTTTTGATGTTCACAATGTTGATGTTTTTTATTTAAAAGATAATCATCGTTAATTTTTTATTTGATTGCAAACAGTTGATATTTATGTTGATCACCTGTGATCTATTTCTTTGATCTCTGCATGATTGATGAATATTTATTTGCCTGTCCTTCCTGGGAATGGTGATACTGGTGACCTTATCCTTTCTTTGAAGTAAGTGTGGAGAGAGTGCAAAGGGCAGAAACAGCACCTTTATAAACAAACACAGACTACATAGAAACAGCAAAAAAGTTTACCACTCAAGCATTGGGCTTTACATTCATGGCAGACAACTCAATCACAGACTAACATCTGGCACATAAACCATTATCTTCTGAGACAGAGCAAAGCTGATGACCCTTTCCTTGGCCTATTTTTGTTTGGGAAAATAAATTTACCTCTTGAATCTCATGAAGCAAAGTGGCTCTCCAAATTAATTTCTCATGGAACCCTTCATTTTATATATTGGTTTGAAAAACAGTGAAGTGTTTATCCCCCTTAATATGGTGAGGATTGTTTTTGCTCTTGTCAGTAAAAAAAAAAAACAAAATCATCTCCAGACTTTGAGTGGAGTTCAGCATCACAAACCATGATATACACGTTTCATATACATGAGGTGCTAGCCAAAAGTTTTGGGAACCTGAAGCATGAGATGTGATTGATACAAAATGAGTTTCTTTATTTTCTAATGGTATGATTTCAAAGGATCTGAGAAATGTCCATCAAGACACAGAAAATGCTAGATTACCTAATAGATCAACAGAAGCTTCGTCTGTTCAGATTCCTCAAACTTTTGGGTTGCCACTGATATGATGTACAGTAAATGTAAAAAGTCAAAAGATATTTATTATAATAGTCTTTTTATTCAAGCATATAAATATATGTACTTTACATGCTTCTCTCTCATACTACAATATGTATTAGAAACCGTCAACCATGAGGGTCAAAAAATTAAAACACTTACTCCTTATTAAGTCTTAATAGGTTTCTGGGGGAAGGGGGATCAATTAGCAATGTAAATTTATGCTAGATTGGACCCTAGATTGTGCTCAACTGTTTTTTTGAAAATTCTGACTTTTTAACATCCAATAAAAGGCGAGAGAAGTAACTTATTAAGTCATTCCCCTTTTTTCTAATTTTTTAATTGATCACCCCTCAATACAGCATGCTGCTAGAATACATTATTCACATGACAGTTTCTATAGAGTGACAAACCAGACCTGTATATATGTATATAGATATATATGTATCTTTCTCTCTCTCTCTCTCTCTCTATATATATATGTGTATATGTGTGTGCGTGTTTGCATGTATATATATATATATATATATATATATATATATATATATATATATATATATATATATATATATATATATATATACATAGATATGGCTTGTGTATGATTTGTATTAGTTCCTGGAAAGGATAAATACTACAGTAATGGAGAAGCTCCAAGAGTCTCCATTGGTGTCCATGATGTCCATGTCACAAATGCAACTTTCAAACATCCATGTTTCCACCAAACAATCTGGATAGGACACATTACTGACCCTAAGGCCAAGGCAGGTTTTGCGACCACAAACCCCCTCATCAACCATCTATGATTTTGTACAGAGAAAGCTGATAAGCAAACAATTGTTCAAAGACTCATGATCCAATGGTAGTACAGATCTCTATTCAGACCTAGTGGTGACTGCACTTGAGCAGTCTGATGTACAAGCAACGTACCAAAAATCCCAGATCAGAGCAATCCTTTCACTCAAGTGTCCTACAAGAAAAGCCTACAAGATCAACTGGTTTGGATGGACCATCACAACAGCCCAAATAAGGCCAGAGCTACTAAACTAAAGCATTTCAAAGCATCAGCTGTCAGCATAGTTGAAGTGCTGAAAAATAAAAATCCATCATAGAGGATCCTCTGCTGAGAAAAATGTCTGCACAGCAGAAAGCATTAAGGCTATGTATCTATTATGAAAGCATTAAGGCTACGTATTTATTATGAAAGCATTAAAGCTATATATCCATCAAAACTGCCACAGTAAAGAGAGACCTTGAGGTCAATAGAGCAGATTTCCTGGCAGATGACATCACTCCTACTGATGAGAATTGGAAGCTCTTCAAGACTGCCCATGCTCTCAAAGTTACTGGCCTTACACCAACACTCTCAGTACATAACGCTCCAACACCTACGAAGCCATCACAGCACTAACTTGCTTGGTAAGTGGTGAATAGACTTCAATGATACAGGACTGGGAACATTAAGATCTGGCAAGAAACTCAGGGAGCTAAAAATGCTCACCAGGGACAAGACACAATGGCCCTAAAAGAAGAAGGACTGGATGCTGCTGTGGGATGTTTTCAACAACAATTAATCATATATATATATATATATATATATATATATATATATATATATATATATATATATATATATATATACACACATATACATATATATATACATATATATATACATATATACTTATAGATTCTTGAATAAACAGAGATTTTGCTCCCAATTGCTTGGTCTTGAGAATCAAAAACAGGGACTTAAGGCCAGAAGAATCAATTTGTATTCCAATCCACATATCAAGGCATGCATTTAGTCAAGTTTTGTGGTTCTGAATGCTAAATATTTGGAAAACATTTTTTTAATAGAATTAAATCATTGAATGAAAAAAGTTGTTTTTCTTCCTATTTTTCTGAAATCTTGTTCAGAATCAATCAAGGAAATTTGAAAAGTGAACTCACATTGCTATTTAGATGAGTCGTCAAACTCGTAAGTAAATTTTGATCTATCCTTACACAAAATCTTTGATGATGTGCAATCTTTGGAAATACATTAGGCTATTCAAATCCTTAAAAGCTGTACTTTTTATGTAGAGGATGATTAGTTTATGTAAAACATGCTGCTTTTTATATATATATATATATATATATATATATATATATATATATATATATATATATATATATATATATATATATATATATATATATATATATATATATATATTAATTATTGTGTCATCCACAGACGTATTACATCTCTTCAGTGTGGCTATAGACTTTGATCCCATCCAGTACCGTGAGGCAGAATGGAAACCTTCACATCGGACCCAGAGGCTGATATCCTACCTCTGGACTACGGAACTGGGTGGTCAGTAAGGCTGATATATATATGTATACACAACTCAACAATTATATATTAAGAAATGGATATTTCTTAATGCATAACTGTCGCGTTGAAAAAACAAAGAGACCCAGAATAAACAAGATGAGAAATTGGGGTGGAATTAGTCACTTGGCCCTTTGCATTACCTACAACTGTTGAGCACAATGGTAAGAGCAACGCTACATTGAAGCAGCTACCCTTTTGATCACAGGTTCAATTCCTGCTGTAGCCCCATTTTTTTTAATTGGTTGTTCTATTTACATTGTCTAGGCCAAGTGATATAATAATTGATTAATAACGGGAGATCATTTCAAATAAAAGTTTCTGTAAAATATAACGCAATTTATAATCATATATATATTTATATATATATATATATATATATATATATATATATATATATATATATATATATATGTGTGTGTGTGTGTATATACACACACTCCTATTCACCAACTTTTACTTTCATTAATTCAAATTTTGACAGGAAGTATCGGGGTCTCATGGATCAAAATGTGTTTTGTTTTTTTTTGTTATTTCAAAGTCAACCCTCTCTCTTCTGACATTTTCATATTTACCATAAAATATTTGAATATCTGCATCCAAAACAATGTTCTCCCTTATTTTTTGTAGTCAATGGGTGCAAAAATTTTATGTTGCGCAAATATTTTTCCAGTGACAAAAGAATATGCGCACTTTTGAATTTGATATTTGGAATCAATATTTTTTCAATAAAAACTCAATAAGCTACCTACAGAATTAGAAAATCTTTCATGCGCATATAATTTCATTTGTGCTCTGGACACAAAACGTATGTGCATGTGCACACATGTACAGCTTAGAGGGAACTATGGTCCCAAGTATGGCAAAAGAGGGGTTATTGATTGTGTGTACTTGTCCATAGTTTGACATGTACTTAAAAGCTGAATTTTGGTGTAAAGGTTTCCCAGGATAATATTCATTCTATATGATTTACATTCATCACTGATTCATGTATATTGAAAAAGAAGGAGTTTTTGTTGAAAAATAAATATTTGTTATGTAATATAAATGATTTTTCATCATAAGTCTACGGACTTATTGATGTATCTATGTGTGCACTCTCCAGGGGCAAAAGATGAACAGAGCATTTTTTATCAAATTTTTACTCTCTTACTCTAACAAAAGAAGAAATCTTTGATAATGTTATACAACATTGCATACAGCATTCTTCAGCTGAGTATGTTTTAGCATAGAATAGCTTTTCCCTTGTCTCTCTTCAGAAAACTGAGCAGTTTGGGAAATTTGTCTAATAGTTGTTTACAGTATACTGTGACAATATTGTTCAATTCATCTCTGACTGCTTCCCACATCTTATCCCAAAGTGTTACCAAATTTTCTCCAAACCATTTTGGCCTTAGTATGCGCACATAAGTTCCCTCTGGGATTAAGATCCAGGCCAAAACATCAAGGACCAAGGCTGCTACTCAAAAAGTGAATGTGCTCCAGCATACTTGTTGGGAAATGGTCTCTTGCCTTCCATTTCAAGTACTCAACTTGTCCATAATTGGAAGCAATACTTTTTATGAAATATTTTGTTACTCCTTAGCTTAAATAAACTTCTCGCATCATACTTGCATGCTAACACCAGATGCAAAAATTACCCTTCCCCCGTACCATAATTCCACCTCCTTCACATTTCACTGTGGTAGATAGATATTCTAGATTAAGTCTTTCAACTGACCTATGGAGACAGGGTTCTGGAGCATTGGTAGATAGTTTAAAGTGTGACTCATCACTCCAGAGATCATGCTCAAACCACTGTGTATCATGGTAGCCTCAAAGTGACAAATTTAAGTCAGTCTGCTATGATCTTTGTAAAAAACAACATTTTTTTTGCACACCACTTTAATGAAAACCTAGTTCTCGTCAGCCTTATGGAAATTGGTCTTCTTAAAGTGAGCTGATTTTTCATTGTCGTGCCAATTTTATTAGAGTGTTTTTACAATGCTCTAGAACAGTCTTTTTCAGCCTTCTATCATCTTGGCTAGATTCTATTCTTTGGCACCATCAGGCTGAGATGTTGATCATTG
>OY735223.1:43389525-43634525 GCA_963457665.1 Thysanoteuthis rhombus
TGTGATCATCTTTCCATGTGGGTAATTTTCTGATTAAGCATTTTTCAGTGTGGGCATTTTCCTGAATGGGAATTTTTCTGATAGAATATTTTTGCATAGCACATTTACGATTTCATGTGGGGAATTTTCCCATGGATTTTTATCGTGTGACCATTTTCTATGGGACCATCAATAATCCTGAAGTTTAATAATGAAGAAAAAAATATATTTTATGCAATTGATTCAGTGTGAATGTTGATTATATATATCAAACATTATATTATGAAATTTCAGATCAATATTCAGCTTATGTGTGCTGTCAGGCTACGGACTTATTGATCGATACTCGTATATACATATTGTTGCACATGTCAAATATTATATACATTCAATAAAAGAATGCAAAAGAAAATTTAAGCAAGAACAAATTGAAGAGGTTTTAATAATGGAAATATTCTCTTGGAAGTTTCTGGCATTCCTTGAACTTGATCCCCCAATTGAAACCCGTGTCCTTGAAAATAAACCCATTATTGTCTGATCAAAATCAGTCTTTTCAGTCAACACATTTTTTTAAAATTTAACACCAAAAACAAACAAAATGTTTTTGAATTCTAGGATAAGCAACATTTTTTCATGGAAGAAAATACAGAAAACAAAAATAAGTTTAGGATCGTTTCGAGAAGCCAATGTCAACTTGAAGTAAAATAAAAAGACTTTTTACTTTTGTCAAGGGAGATAATTTTACCCAGAATTCCGTTCCCGGCCTACACCAACATGGCGGCCTTCACAAGGTGCATGTGTCTTTCACGAAGGATAAACTCATGTTGTCCTCAACTAATTCGTCGTGTGACCGCTGACAGCCGGTGGGCCTGGACAGGCAAAAAAATTATGATCCCCTCACTAGGATTTCGGACATTTTACGTACAAATGACCCGTTTGGGACTGCCGTACAGCACGGCAAGCCAAGGGGGTTCGGACTTGGAAAAAAAAGTCACTAGTACCAACAGTGATGCCGACCTCGGCTCACTGACCAGTGGAATTTTAAATTCAAAAATGAAAGAATCGGCCGCTGCTTCGGCGACTTCTGCCAAAGATGGACAGAGTGACCAGTCGACGGGGGACAAGACAGAGAAGGACTCAAAGTGGTCAGGAAAGAATGCATGGAAACTTGGTTTACTTCTCCTTGGAGGCTGGGCCGCCTTCACAACTGGCGTGTTAATTAATATTTGGGGTAAGTTAGATGAAAGAAAGATGTTACCTTAGTAAATCTTTCGGTATAAATTGTTTATATTCGAGAAAAAGAGATTTTTTTTTGTAATCCATCTTAGTATAACAATTACGATTTGGTTTAGCCAGTGTATGTTTTTCAATGGCAATAATACCTGGGTAGACTGAAGAAATACTCGTACGTGACCCCTTACCCCGTTTTAGGGGTCATATTTTTTGATTGGGCAGGAATCAACCCTCAGAATTTTGAAAGCCTTTCCCTTTTACATCAAGATCGCTTACAAACGGAGAAGATATATTTTTCTCAAAGCTATAACACAAATGGATTTCAATGAGCGGCAAAACGATTCATAATTTGCGTTCTTTGTATCTTCATTTTTTTTTTTTTCATTTTGTTTTCAGTGCGATTTACAGTGAGATAATTTATCAAACAGTCGATAGATTTCCAGTGCCTGCTTCAAATACCGATTCTTATATAATCCTGAATTCTCTCTTTCTCTTTCTCTTTCTCTCTTTGATTCGTCTTTTGCGTTTTCTTCAGGGCTTAAGGAGGAATTTTATCGGGGGCGGGGTACAAAATTTCATTCTTCCCATTATCCTGTTTATTCATTTCAATATGCAAACATCTTCTAATATCCTGGAAAATTCCCGATTACCTTCTTTTTCCGTCTTCGGGTCACGTCTGGACCATTTGGGCCCCTGGTCAAATGTACCCCCGTGTATCTCTCTTATATAAACCGTACTTTTTTTTTCTTTCTTTTTTTTTTAACATTGATTCACCGCCCACTACCTAAAATGTTTATCACTATAAATCGGACGTTTTGTAAAAAAAAGGCGACTACTTGCAATACGAGATACGGTAAAAAGTTTATTTTTTTCACAAAAAGATAAAATTGGCTATTCCGTCTTCCACGTGTTGATTGTCTACCCGTATAAATAGGTGTGTACAACATTGATCGTTGCCTTGTGAAGTTAATTAGCTTTAAATTAATATTGATTGTTTAATTTGATGAGTTCGTTTTTTGAACGTAGTAAGTTAAAATCGTCATCTTATGCTTAAATTGATTTGTTATCATCCAAACGAGTGCTAATTGATATTTACTTTCTTTTTAGGGAAATTCCAAAGAAAAGGGATCTCGCTAATCCCTTCTTGGCCTTTCAAGGTTGTTTTTTTATCTACACGTATATATACATGTTTGTTACCCTTAATACATGTTGTTTTTTTTTCGTTGTGTGTGGGGGGAGGGATTCACAGTTGTGTAAAAAGACTTCATTTTAATTTAAGCGAGACAGTTCGTTAGAAAAAATACATCGAATGTGTGAAACATGCAGTTAGTGTTCAACAAGTTGAAAAATTATCTTTTTTTCTCCTTGATTAGTGCGATTAATTAGTTCTAAAATGTTCCGTATTGTTCAAAACACGTAAACAGAATTGTTCAAAGTCTTATTCCAAATCAATGGGGTTTTTTCTACTTATACTTAATTACATTAATTTGTTCAATAATACCTTAACCCTACTACATCAAAACTTGTGCTATTCTAGGGGTTCCGATTCCTGTATTTTGTTTTCTTAGAATATACACATTCGACTCGGAAAATTTTGTAGTTAATTGAATATAAAATAAATTGCCCTAATCGCCAAGTAACTAACAATTTTTGCTTTTAAATAAATCAAATTTCAAATTCATACACTTCCTTTCAAGTTCAAAGTTCGTAACGGTGACACTGAAAGTTCATAGTTCACAGTGACATATCTACCTTTTGTGATAATTTTGGATACTGTAAGAACTACTGCTCGACGAGCATCTTCGCCCTAGAATGTTTGGGTAAACAAAATATGCTAGGGTGGGCCTGTTAGTTGACTGTATGTTGAGTTAAAGATTGTTGCGTATTTAGTGGTTAGTGTTCATGCAAAGGTAAAAGCCTGGATAAAAGCTGATTTTCATGGCTAGTAAGAAGGCAGGTCCACTCCTCTGAAATTGCCCCCCTCTTTCGAACTTGTACTAAGCTAAGTTAAGAATCAAAAATTGAGGTATTTATTAATCAGTGTGTTTGGGGTAAGTTGAATTCCTGTCTCTTTTTAGTAAGCTTACCTCAGTGGCTTGTTTTCATGTCTTTGTCATGAATGGATATGAATTAAGGGCACATGAACATCTACATGAGTCATTCTATTGACCAGCTCTGCTAATAAAATTGAATGACATGCAAAGCCATTAATGCCCCATAACAAAATATTAATCTTACTATATAAATAAATATCAATATTACTTTTTTGTGCAGATGTCTGTTTGTCTGTGACTCTATTCCAAAGTGATATATAAAATCAAGAAATATTACTGCAACCAAGAATCAGCCGCTTGACATAGACCATAATAGACTGATGACATACACATGAGCTGAAATGATTTAGGATTTCAAGCACAAACTATTGTCAGTTAATCAGATTGAGTTGGGGGAAGTGGATATCAAAGCAGAAAAATTTGTCAAAGAAAGTTTTATTAAAAAGACAAAAATTTGTCTCTGGAAATCGTAGATATCATTGACAAGCAAATTATTGGTGTATTGAAAAGGCTTACAATGGATTTCAATTACAAAATATCCATCAATTAAATATTCATTAACGTATTTAGTCATGTGCAATGCAATCTCCAATATTTTATCAATATAGCTAAAGGAAAAATTCTCTCATCACAGCAAATTAAAAAAACGTTGTCAAGAGAGCTAAAAAAAAAAAAAAACTAACTAAAAACACCAACATCAAAACTGGTTCCTGCTTTGGAACATTAACTTTTGATTTGAATTTACGAAGTATCGAAATTCTGTTCATTTGTTGGTTTGTTACCATAAGACTACAAAAATATTCCCCTTCAATTTTGACAGGTTTTGTAGTAGTTATTGAAATGATATTCAATAATGCGACAGTACACTAAAGGCAGATTTCTGTTTGCAGTGGGGTGTGGAAAAGTTGGTTAAGCCTTGAGGAGGATCCAGGAATTTTTCTTTTGATTGAAAGATTTATTTTTTTTTATACATACATACATACATAACTGTCCACACGATATCCTCAAAGGTTCTCTATAAATTAGTGGAAGGGTGAACTATTGGCTACGGAAGAAGTGTTCATATGTGGGGGTTGATCCATGCCCAAATACCTACCCCGAATTAAGCAAATCTCCCAAGTTTCAGGTGTAGTATACGTTGGGCTTAATTTCAATACAGGCATTGTTGGGGGGCTGTTGTTATTTTGCCTGTTTGTTTTTGTTTTACCTGAGCAATTTACTATAATCCACTTCCAATTAGCTAGGCCTGTCAAAGCTTCACCAAAGCCCTATTAACCATGCATTTCAGGAACCGGTTCCTTATTCTTTCTGTTGCCCAACACTCACAATTTAGGCAAGGGGTTGCCCAACTCCTCTCTTTGCCTTGCTGCTGGGCTTCTAGTCATTCTCATTATTCTAAAATGTATGTTGTTGTTGAGTCTCAACAAGATGGAATGGATTAGTGCTGTATATCTAATCTGGTAGCTACATTTGGAGCTGGTGAAATATCATTATGTCTATGCATATCACTACAAGGTGAATCATTGTGTATGTGTTTATTCTCATATCCATGGCACATTAGGCAAAGCGTATGCTGCCTACACAGTTATTTCAGAGACTATCAGTGATGCCAACTTTAATCATTCCTTATACATTTTGGAAATTGAACATTACTAAATTTATTACAAAATAAACTTGAAAAAGAGTATTACGATGATCAGCTGAACAGGGTAGCACTAAGCAGGGTATTACTGTAATTATTAGGTAGATCCAACCTGCACATTGTTTTAGACACCTGCCAAGTATGTAAATAATTGTGCTTGATCTAAACTTGTGGCAAAGTGGCAGGCTTGGGACTATTGGTAGTGTGTTTTCACCTAGTTGAATTTTTTTTTTAAATTTTAATAATCTATTTCTGGTGATGTTAATGCTTTTTTTTTTGTCATGTCATCGTTTCTCCTCTGATTGTGCTGTCTTTTTGTTTTGTTTTGTTTTTTTTTAAATCTTTATGAATTTTTTGTTTTTCTTTTTTTACATCCTTGTGAGATTTTTTTTTTAATTCGATGTCATAATTACAACGTTAGCGTATAATTGATTACTAATGGCAAAGAAGCAAATTGCTATTGAACTTGTAACATTAGGTGCTATTTTTACGTTTTTATGTACCATCCTCAACACGGCTAAAAGATATATGTCGGATATGATTATTTTTATATCTTGCATACACTGATGGGCCAAAACATTGACTCCTGTCTCGTAAGGTGTTGGGGCCTTTCAAAGGTTTCCAATGGGATTTGGCATGTGGATGTCAAATCTTTCAAGTACTGTAAGTTGCATGGTTAAGGCTCTGCAGAGTGAACTTCTTGATCCAACACGCCCCATGGATGTTCAAAGGGACTGGGGAGTTGGCGGCCGGGGCAACATGGTTAAGTCTTCTTCATGATCCTGAAACTATTCCTGCTCAATTCCTGCAATGTGACAGGGTGCATTGTCTTGCTGAAAAATGCCACTGCCGTTTGTAGAAGACTGTTGCCATAAAGGGTTGTATCTGCTCCTCAATGATATCGAGGTGGGTGCTTTAAAGACAATGAATTTAATTTTTTTTTTCAACTCAACCTTTCCTGTTTCCGTACCAGTAAATGTAGGGAGTGGTTAGCTCAGTTTGTCAAAAAGATTGTCAAGTCAAGCTATCTCTGAGCTCTCTATATATAGAGAGAGCCTTTTATATATTTTACCATGGTTGTCATAACATAAAACGTTGCAAGAAAATCAAAAATTCATTTTTGGTAGTTGGAATGTTTTCCTTAAAAAAACTTCCAACTCGAAATAAATTGAATTGATGATCAATAATGATTAATTAAAAAGAAATGAATGATTGGCACAGGTTGTACCTCTTCGAACCACAACTCCCAATGGTCTGATACCATTTGAACCTGACACCATTATTTCATGGATCTACTACTAAAGCTTTTCAAATCAGTTTCAAACTGTTGTAGATTATAAACTGACTCATCAAAATGCATGAGTAAGTATTGAACTGATGTTTGTAATCAAATCAAAGAACCTTAAATTTGAATTTTATTTTAGCTTGAATTTTTATACTAACCATTAAATAGCAGAGGTGAACACAAATAATTTACATTTATTATAATATAATTCATATTATATCGATTGAAAGTATACTAGCCATCACAGTCAATAATTGAACAACCTTAGTGTCAAAATTTGAAGGCATGTAAAAGAAATCTCCATCGAAGAATAAATATGATCAAAATAAATTCTGATTATGACATCATGACTGTTTTCCTCTGGAAAACATCCAAAATAGATTGGGGAAACTTTTAGGTTCTAGAGAATGTGAACGTTATTATTAAACTTGTCTGAATAAGGCCAAAAAGAGGTCAAAAAAGCTTCTTTTTTTTTTTTTTCTTCTTTTTTTCTGAAATTAATAAAATCATTCTTAGAAAGGGTCTAGTGGAGTACCGATGCCAATTTTCAAAGTCTGTAAACAAAACAGTATGGCCAGGAGTGCTTGAATAAACAAACACACACATATAAAAGAAGATGGAACCCTTTGGCATCTTTGATGGTTTCAGTTGCTCTCTTTTCTGCACTTTTGGAAAAATCGTTAAAAAATGGATAAACTGCAGAAATGTATTATGTTATAATATGAAGAAAAAACAATTCAATTGGCATTGACCATTAATTCATTCATGCTGCTAATATCTAAAATACCCTAGGGGTCCATTTTTGTTTTCTGGCATTTCCTCTGGTCCAACAGTGGTCAGGTCCTAAGGTTGCCAGATTAAAGAGTTGCGAATGTATTTTAAAGAATAAAGAAGATTGCTTGATTAATTAGATTTTGTTTTTACCTCTCAATCTTAGCTTATTTCTATTCACTAGTTGACATTTGTTTAGTTTGTCATCTCATGGTTTAAATAGCATTAAACGTTTTGATCATTTATTTGTTACTTTCTCATATATTTGTGTGAGTTCCCAAATTTGTCTTTGGCTGCACTTGTATTCTGCCATAGATTGCATCGTTTTTCTGAATTAGGTTATTGAAGTTGTATGCCATAATTGGTTCATCATATAATCATTACTTTTGGTTAATACTCCAGAACTGGAAGCTGTTATATCTTTCTTCCTTTACTTTAAAACTGATCTTTGACAAGATCTGAAACTGATCTAATCATCTATTAGCCTATATATATATATACTTACATTGACCATTTCTATCTACAATAGTGAAAAGGTGTGATAGCCTTGAAAGCTATTCTTTCGTATGAGTGTGAATGTTCGGTATTTGCTACAGAGCCAAAGGCATAGGAAGATGGTTGAGAACCCCAATCAAATTTTGGTTAGGGTCCCAGAAAGACTTGGATCAGCCCTGATTTGCTATATTCAATAAACTTAGGTGGAGTGAAAAGTTCCAAATACCAATGATAACCTTATAATTTCTTTAAATAAGTGGTGTGGTAACAATAATTATTATAAAAAAATAACTTCGTTTTTATTTTTGTGTTATTAGTTGAAACCGTCATTTATAACAAAAGCCTTAAAACTGGAAAGATCTCAAATCACAGGTTAGAAACATTGAAAACCCTCTCATTTGAAAGAAAAATTATTTCAAAGGGATAAATTGGATCCAGGTAACTATAGACCAATAAGTCTTACATCAGTCATCTGTAACATACTAGAATGTATCCTCATACTATAGCATAACCAAGACTATGAATTTGAATCAAAGCAGTAACATGGTTTCACTATGGAATAGTCAATCACCACATATCTCCTCGAGGTGTTGAATGTGTGAACAGAATAACATATATGCATAACATACCAATTGATGTTGTATACTTGGATTATCAGAAAGGTTTGACTGTATACCATAGCAAAGTCTGCTCCTCCGTATTCAAAGCTTCAGGGTCATGTTCTTGAATGGATCAAAGTATTTCTCACAGCCAGGAGACAGAAAGTGAAGGTTGGAAACGGTATTTCTTCACAGTGTCTATTTGTATCAGGTATCTCCCAGGGTTCGTTACTTGGGCCTGTTATTCACCCTATTCGTGAAAGATTTCCCTGACAAGTTGAGCTCACTTCTGTCAATATTTGCTGATGGTATCATGTATATATATCAGCCCTCTAACATCTGATGACCCCATACTCCAATTAGCTGAAGATCTTGCTGTACTAGAACAAATACTGATACATTTCCATCCATCAAAATTCAAAGTCTTGCATCTGGGGGAAAATCCAATGCTCGGCAACAATACACGATGACTGATGAAGATGACAGTCTTAAGATGCTGGAGTCAACATTAGTTAGTAAGGACCTTGGGATGCACATAGACAACATGCTCGCACTTACACAACACCGTCAGATTCAAGTAAACCAAGAGAACCGCACCCTTAGATTTATCAGACATTTTAACTGCTCAACCCAGATAGTTTCTATTTAGTTTACAAGTCATTGGTCCACCCACATCTTTGGAAGTTGCTATAACCACACTGTCTTCTAAATATAAGTATAACATGGAGCAGTGGAATGTGTGCAATAGAGAGCAATAATATCAATCCAGCATCTTAGTTACACGGACCGATTCCAGAAGCCAAACTTGGAAACTCTTGGAAAGTACAGATAGTCCTATGCTGATATTCTTGATTATCTCAGGACAACTCGTGGTGGATAAATCCACACATTGCACTGAATGCTCCTAACAAATCCATACTACAACCATCACTTAGCAACCATATGCCAGGACTTAGCAGCAAACTTTGAGTGCAGGGAGCAAAAGGGCCAAGGGGGTACTTTATGGATGCCAAAGTAACCATCCTGTGGAACAAACTCAGCCAAGCAACCACCCCATTGAAGGATGTGAATTCTTTCAAAAGTGACTTTGAAAAAAGATTTTGGTCATGAAAAATTCAATTATCTTTTCATATTCTAAAAAAATAGATCTTACACACAACTGAGTTTTTTGGGGGGAGAAGAAATTGCAAGAATCTCCATTCACAAAATAGAAACACAATCTGCTGACGGTCGTAAATACTCTTTTTTTTATTCTACTGGAGTACCTACTTGGCCAAGATTATTACTTGACAGGCTCAGAGTCAAGTGTTTGTCAGTAAGAGGTTGGGTGTAAGTATTTTTTTTAAAGTACAGAGGAAGCTGCTTAATTGTGATCATTTGGGGACTAGGTCTTTTACATAACTGTAACCAGCTGATAATGGTAAATGAAGGATAAAAAGAGAAATCCACTTACTGTGATCATTTTAAATTAGTGTTTGGGATTGACTGATTTTGTTGAAAATAATGATTTCATAACATTATTTGTGTTAAATGTCTCTTCCTCAGTATATCATTAATTTGATAGTACTTGAAAGTTCTATGTGTGTGTGTACATTAGATTATTGTGTAGGGAGAGGCTTGTATGGTAACACTTGCACTGCCTTCCCTACCTGCAAAAATGATATAACAAAGGCAAATCCATATCTGCTAAGATGACTCGTGCAAATTGAGGATAGGTTTCATTCCTTTCTCCTTACCTAACTACAGTGGGCACAATCAGAAGTCAAGTCATGCATGAAAGAAATACCTGACCATTGATTCTTTAAGTTTCTTAGACGTGTAAGCATTTCTGGTACTGATGACCCTCACTGACAGACAGGCTGACATGCCGAAACACTCCCACCACCTTACATTACCCCCTCCTTATTTGTGTGTATATATATATATATATATATATATATATATATATATCTGAAAGTGTAGAGGAGAGAGCTCGTCTTATTCAAGTAATGCCCCTTGCTAGATCTACACACTAGAAAAATATTATCAGACAGTTGGTAGAATTTGTAAAGAAAAAAGAAAAAAAAGTACAATTTCAAATTATTATTTGTTGTTTTTTTGAAAAGAATATTAGTAAAACAAAATTCAGGATGGCATAGCACAGCATGTCTATGGTCTGATTCTTCCCCGTTTGGATGAAATTTGACGCAAGAAGCATCCAGATTTTTTACCAAACTAAAGAAGACCATCAACTGTCAAAGCTTTTTAGTGAGGAAAAACCTCTCTATTGGGCAGTCACTGCGTTTGAAATGGCACTACTGAATTCATATTCCCGCATCATTCCTATGAGTAAGTTTTGTTTAAAATTAGCTGGCATTTCTGCCGTTTAGCATCAACCGGTTAGAGAGACACACGTCCCAGCTACATAGTTGCTGATTGCTTGAGTTGAAGGGAAGTAAGTAAGTTAAACAGCTGTATATGAATTCTTAAAAGAAGACCTTGACCTATGGTGAGGGTCATCTCCACCTATTTGACCTTGAGAGTATTTACTTTTATACCATGTCATATTTAGGTTTTAGTTTTAATAGGATCTTTTTATATAGGTGCTTATGTGAAAGAGGGAGTAATTATTCCATGTGTTGTTCAGACCATTGAACAAATATTACACAGGGGTGTAATTATATCTTCTAGAACAATACGTAGGTTTTTGGAATCAGATAGTTTTTATAAGCATGCAAGGTCTGTCTGGAAAGTATCCAGCCATTTTGAATATCTTGAGAACCAGTGGCATTGCTTTGATATAAATTGGCTACCAGTCCAAGGGGACCTTACAGCACATGTATGGACAGACACTCTCCAGTAAGATTACTCAGTCAGCAGTGAGATATGATTGCAGTACGGAGGTCTCTCAGAGCGTGTGTACTGCATTGCTTAATTTACCAGCTTATATATGTTGTAACTCTTTTGGGAAAAAACGATTTGTATTAATCTTCTCCAAAGGGATGATGCTACCCTGATTCGAACTCGGCACATCAACTTCCATTGTGGAAGATAAAACCCCTGCCTTCTCAGTTATTGAATTTAGCAAGCACATGCATTGAACAAAACAGTTGAAAATGAAAGTCAAAACTAAAATGAACATCCCAAGAATTTATATCCTTCTTTCTCATGTAATATCTTTTCTTGAATGAAGTTACATTTGAACTAAATCATATATATAATGGCTCTGTTCTGTTTGTACAACTAGCATTAATTCTTGATTTTTCAATGCATTCCTATAGTGAAAAAAAAAAATTTTTCAATGCATATATATATATATATATATATATATATATATATATATATATATATATATATATATATACATATACACACATATGATAGCCCTGTTGTGTCAGTAATGTTTGCGTTAAATCCTGACCCATGAAAATTCTTTTTACATGATTTTGAATGTACAAAATATGGGGTGAGTGTCAAAATGTGCTGAAATAATTTTTAGTCGAAAATTGCAAAAAATTTCAATCCTCAAATTCCACCTACAAATGCTAATGTAACCATGGTGATTTTTTTTTTCTTCCTTTTTTTTTTTCTTTCTTTCTTTTTTCTTCCCTTTTTCATTCATCACCCAGTGATTCATTTTCTTCCATCAAGGCCACACTCACCGAAATAGGCTACTGTAAAGTATTCTGTAAGGGAGGGAGGAAAATTATACTTTTTTTATCCTCTAGTATTAATAATTACCTCTGCCAGTGAAGTTGAAGGAGTATATGTATTTGGTCATGGTTTTCTTTCTACACAGTATCTCCAAAGGTTCTCAATGAATTTCAATGAAATTTTGTGGAAGGGTTAGCAATGGAGTAAGGAAGAATTGGTTAAATTTGGGAGCGGATCCAGGAATTTTTTTTTTTTTCTTTCATCGATTTAAGAATACGCTCATGACTGTCCACAGAAGTTTTCGATGCAATTTCATGAAGAAGTGGGCCGTAGGATATGGAAGGGGTGATTAAATTTGGGGGCGGAACCATAGATGATTACTTTCCCTGACAATGGCATTGGTTTTCTTGATTTGCTTTCAAGCAGAAGATAAATATTTTTCTATTATTGTATTTATTTATATTATTTTTGCTCTTTTGCCACATATTTAAATATACTATGAGAATATCAACAGCCATGTATTTAATGTGTTTATTTAATGAATTCCATTTGTTATCACTGGGTAAATAAATGAATATTAAATATATAACTGTTATAACATGGTCTCTTATAGCACAGTTGGCCTTATAATGGGGTGGATGTTGGATCCCAAAATATTAATCTAGCTCCAAAATAGCTAAATCATTGGCGTATCTGTTATGATGTGGTTAGCTTTCTTGGACCCCAACATTTGAATTATAATGGAGACCTGAATTATTATTATACACATATATTCAATTTTTTTTTTTAACCAAGATTTCTTTCATCTTAATTTTAGTTGCTTTTTGTTGCGACTACTTGAACCATCACTCTACAGCCTTCAGTAAACAGCATGGATTGAAAATGAAGGATGGGTGTTTGACAAGACTTGAACTATGAATTTAGATTTGACCTGAGGCAGAAAACCAGGTTTCCCTTAGGCAAAAGAATGAGTTCCAAATCCCACTAAACGCTTATCCTTTATATTGTAGTAATGGTCTATGGTGGTATATTGTAGACCACTTGTTATTGACAGTGTAACTCTTCAATCAATAAGAATCAAAAATATTGGAAATCTTTTGTGAATAGAGTAGAAAAAAAATCTACCTAATGAGATAATTCTAATCAGAAGTTGTTTCTCTTGGAAATGACTTTCAATTTTTTTTTTTTTTTTTTTTTAATGAATCAAAGGGTTAATAACAAGGTATCCTATTGTTTCGTCTGTTTAGTTTGACACAAGGCCACTTGGGTCGAGTACCAAATAAGTTTTGATGGTTTGCTTGACTAACTCCCTGGATATTACTGAATCGCAAGGAACCTAAGGTTTTTGAAAACCGAGCTTAGTACAGTGCCAGGCTACATGTGTGGGGTGCACCCTATGAGGATTGAATTCACTGCAGTAGTATTGGTCAAAAAGACTAACTTGCTAATCATTGCTTCATGGTAAGCTTCTTGAATGTCTACTAGTCTTATCTTGGTACAGCACAAGAGAACAAGTGGAACAGCGCCCAGTTAGGATTGAGCTCACTACTGTAGTAACAATAACTTATGAGATGAGTTTGTTGATAGCAACTTCCAAAAAAGACCTTGAATGAATTGAATTACAATAACCTTGACCCCCTAATGTGTTATTGGAATGTGTTCACTCAATTTATATCTTCATATATCAATCGTGAATTAACCGGAGTTTTCTTCTTTTCTAACAGGTGCACCAGCCATTGATCCAGAGGGCAATGAGGTCAGTCTTTGTTTTGTTTTTTTTTATCTCATTTTTGTTATTATATTTCATACAAGAGCAAAAAAATTTAATTACAATACACTTTTTGATTTTGAGTTGTTCGTATATTATTAGCTCCTAGATGTTAACTCTGTCCTATAATAGTCGTTACATTTGCATTTAAATTTCAGTCTCGGCTGTGATTGAGCAGAGGTAATACCTATTTCTTTTAAAACTTCCCTCTTCCTTGCGTTGTGTATTCTCATTAGAAAATCTGTGCTCTGTCAATCCAATGATAAAACATCTTTTAGCAATCAAAATCAAATTCTTCTGAGAAAGACGAGGAATCTATCCTAGATTTATCATTTCATTTTAAGCACAGATACAGCCAATTTCTGCTGATGATTCCTTCCTTTCCTTTTATTAAAGTCCATCTCTGGAGTTGACTTTTTTTTTCCCTGGTAACCACGAAGACAATGACCCTCACCACTGAGGGGGCTGAAATTTGGCTTGCAACCTTATTTCTACCCCACTAGAAGATTTATGAAGAAAAATTAGGGCCACATGATCTCCCCTCCTCAAAGGCCACCTTTTTTTTTTTTTTTTTTTCTTTTGTCCAGTTCATATCTAGAATTGTCTATATTTCCTTGCTATTCATCTAGAAAAATATCTGTATATTTTTGTTCCCTTCTATGGCCAAATTTAAAGATCTTTTTTAGTTAAATGAAAACTGTTTTCATTTAAGTTTTAATCACAAAGGAGTTTTACCCTGAAACAGTCAGTTTGGTTTTATGTTTTTTCTCAACAAATGACTTTTTTTTTTTGTCTCAAACAAATGCAAACATAGAAAGAAATCAAAAACTTTAGATTTTTTTTGCTCATACAACTTTCTGTATTCCCTTGATAATTTGCTTCTAATTGCTTGTTTTTAAGAGTTGAAAAGCGACACATTACAAAAGAAGAAAGAATTTTTTACACTCAACATAACAAGGTTTGCATTTAGTCATGTTTTGTGGTTCTGAATGCTAAATTTTGAGGGGTGAAAATTCTTTTTAATAGAATTAAATTGTTAAATGAAAAAAATTTTTGTTTTCTTTCCAACCAAAATATTGTTCAGAATCAATCAAGGAGATTGAAAAGGTGAACTCCCATTGCTATTTAGAAAATTTCCAAAACTAATTAGTTAATGTGCACCCACCCCCACTTAGAATCCTGCAATCTTAGGCAATAAATAGAACAGATTTTATGCTTGTTCAAATACTGATGAGCAAATCTTTTCACATAAATAGTTGTTTATACAAAAGAAATACTGCTGATTTCTCCTCCTCCCTCCTTTCTGTCTCTCCCTCTCTTTGTATATGGTAATATAAGAGTTTGATGTACAGGCCAGTGATCTTCTTTGTATACGATGTTGAAAGATTACTACTTAGAAATCTGTCATAGGGGTTATGATTTCTAATTTTCTTCAGAATGTTGGTTGAAGAGAGAATAATGGGTCAAACTAGGGATGAGATTTCTTTATTTCAAACCATCTGACCACTCAAACCGTATAGATTAAAATTTCTTTTTCTCTGACTCCTCTTGCTTTAACTAGCTGGTTGCTTTGTATACATTTTCTTAGTTAAAGCCATATGATCCAGACATGTACTTAAAACACATGACCTGATTCTGGAATCTGTCCTCATTCAACTATGTGTAACATTGACCTGTACTACTTGGAAGTTTTGTGATTAAACCACTCTGTTTGAAAATATTACAACACTGATAGAAAGAGCCCCACATTTATTGCTGTAGCCAAATTCATCCTTGTGTAATTAAATGGTGCATTATCTATCAAATTATCAATAACTTTAGGAAGAGGAATAAATATTCCTAAATTTGTTTGAACAATTAAACCCTTCTTGTATTTGCATTGTTGACACGTTTCAGCTGATATAAGAAATACTACTAAAAAGATCATTTGTTATTTGGTTGTACAGAAATTATTAGCTGATTTTGGTTATTCCACGTTTAATTATGCTGCAATATTACTTATACTCAATATTTCTCTAGTCTGTATGTATATACTGTAAGATTAACCATTGTTTTATAGTCCAGCCATTATTTACCAAGCAATCTAAGAATTCATCAACTTGGAAGGCAAAAAAAAAAGCAGCCAATGATAAGTTGAATCTCAAGGGGAGATAACTTTCACGTGGGTGTCAAAGCAGAAAAGAATTATTTTGCTGAGTTTCCAAAGAAAATTTTTTTGTTTATATATTTAAAAAAAAAAAAAAATTTGGTTTAAGAAAATTTTTAATTTACCAAATCTTTGAGAGATAAATTTTTCTCCAACCAAACAAGACCCATGTATCATGACTTGGCTCAGTTGTTCTTAACCTTTTCAGTAACAAGGACCCTTATTTAAATGAATTCACAACAAACTCACACTCCAAGGTTTTTAGAGGTCTGCTTACTCAACAAGCTCCTGAATCTCCTGTGATATCTTTTTGGGCCCCAGGTTACGAACTACTGATTTAGCTTATGTGAACTTCAACACTGGGTGTTTTTTCTTTGCTAGGTAAAAAGAGGTGTTGGTAAATCCCCTCAAACATCATGAAATCACCTGGGTACTTGGGTGGCAGTATGGTTATGTCTGTGTACCTAGTGCGGCTGAAATGGATTGATCTAGTTGGTATATTAATGACCCTCCCCCTTTTTTCTGTCAGCATTTTTTAAAATTTCATTCTCCTTCTTTACTCACGGATCGTACACTTGAGGGGGGCTGAAGAATGGATCTGCTGGAACACTGAACATCATCAAGTATGTGAAGAAGGGATTCAATTGCCAAAACAAACTTTGGAATGTTGCATTTCTCTCAGACCGTCACTCTAAGACAATGAGTAAATGGTGCAGATCAGGAATGAAGAATAAGCTCTGGGTGAGACTTGACCTCTCTTCCCTTTCACCTCAGGAAGCTACTTATTTATGGCTCTGCTCTTACCAACTGAGCTACTATGTCTGGCAGATTACATCTAACCCTTAAATTCACCTTTCTTCCTTCATCATTTGGTGCCATATTTGTTTTTGTTCTTCTGTACACTTGTAGCAGGGGTAATATTATCCTGATTTCCAATCTGTTGTAGAGTGACGGTCGGAGTTGAATTGCAATAAAAAGCAACTGAAGAATTTGAGATGAAAGAAAAAGCTAATCAAAAATTAATATTCTCTGTGCTTTCTACAAAGATTCCAGTAGGTAACATTCCTGGTTCACAACAGCTAAATATGAAGATCATCTTTTTAGCAGAACTTTACTTCCTATAGTCTGCCATATATCTCTGGTGTAACTATATGATGTTCTCAATGAAAAAGCAGTATTCTGCCAACAATATCATGGCTGATATCAAGGCCATTTTCATGTTGATTAAAAATAGGTATTTATTTTTGGCAACTTATTACATCCATGTGATATTTCATTTTTTTTTTCCTAAAAACACAATAGAGTGTATAACTGTAAAAAAAAAAAAAAAAAGCTTGCGTTTTAAAGTATTAATGATTGTTGTTGTAGAGATTTTTTTCTCTCTTCAAGTTTTGAGCATTACAACCTGCAGATATAACTCTGGACAAAAGGTGGGCACATTGAGGAATAGGCTGGAATTTAATCTTACTAAGAGGATTAACTATTCAACAAGATTACAAAATGAATGTTGCTATGCACATGAGAAACATGGTGCGTGCAGGAGCTGCTTCGTAGAAAGATCACCTGAGATCAGGGTGGGATGAGGAGTGCCATTACAGAAGAGGGTGGGCACCCAGACGTTCGGATCGGGTGATTTGGTGTGTCTGCAACCGAATCAGTCATGAGAAATGCTGCAAAAAAACAAAAAAAACCCCTCTAAAAAATAAACCAGAAGATGCCAAGTTGAAAAGATATATATATATATATATATATATATATATATTACAAATCTGGTTTACAATAAAGCATAATATAAAGCTATGTCTGATATGTGATGGATTTATTTTATAGAGTGCTCAATACATTCAACTATATACTCCAAGGGTTGAGTTGGTTTAGAGTAGAGCTCACACACACACATATATATATTATTGTGTCATCCACAGACAGCTGTTTCGTTGTACTACAACTCTTCAGTGTGGGTATAGACAATCCATTATCCCATCCAGTACCACGAAGCAGGATCGAAAACTTAGCTTCAGACCCAGAGGCTGGTATCCTCCCTCTACTCCACGGAACTGGACAGTCAGTGAGGTTGAATTTAAGCGATATATTTATTCATCATATATATTCCTCATCCACTGGAGTGCTCCATTGGAAGAGCATTGCATAAGCTTACAATGAATGAGTTACTTCAAACACACACTCACACAACTAATGAAAAATAGACTTTGTAATTACTGCAGAATTCATCTTCATTTTAAAAAATTTTTTTTTCCCCCTATTTTCGATCTTCCACTTGTATTCGAGTTGTGGAAATGGCAGTCACAGTTTGTCTTCACATCTGGAAATAATAATCCTGACAATAAAAATCAAATCAAAAAGTCATATTTTAAGTATTTCAATTTTATTTCTCTAAAAATTGAATTAGTACTCCTTGGAAGACATTCTGCTACCTCATCATCTCTGCTACTAATCCCAACCAATGACACCATGTATCATAGGGATTCATGATTAGAAGTATGTGTTCATGCCTCTAAGTGAGGATTCAGGGTTCTGTATTTTTTTTTTTTTTCCAAAGTTTATTTGTTAAGCTATTGAGCATTTCATGACATCCAATTTAGATGCATTATATCTGCCTTACTTTAAGACAGATATTTGGCAGACTACTGCAACTCATCCAAACCCAAAAATTGTCCATATTGGTCGATGGGCCCTTTGCCATATAATTATACCAGCTCGTTAGACACATTGTAATGTTTTCATAAATTCTTTTTTTTTTTTCTTTTTTTTTAAATTAAGTGTCCTTATATATACGTCAGGGTTGCCATATTGGGCTACAAGGGGAGATAATCTGATTTTTTTTCTCAGACTTACCCATTTGAATAGCATTGAATTTAGAAATCCAGCTAGGCCGGAAGTAGAGGTTCAATATCAGCCTCAAGAGATTGGAATTAAACCTATGCCTCCAGATTCACTTGATTTTCAAGTTAAGCACTATTCCAATATGTGTTGGGTGAGTTTCAGGGGAATGAGACTTGGGTTATCTCCCCTGGTAGCCTTATCTCAACTCCCCTCCCGATATACAGACATGTATCATAGTTGAGGGTTTCTGGACAATTTTTTTTTCTCCCTCTCTGTCTACTTTCCTGGTCTTTTTTTTTTTTTTTTTTTTTTTTTTTTTCAAATACGAAAGAAAAATTTCAAGGAGATTCCTTTTGTTTATTTGACTAATATTGTTGTCTCACCCCACCCTCAATGACCATGAAGAAAAAAAAATGTTACAGCAAATATAACCTGCAATACCTGAGTGGGTTATGAACAAAAACACTAAAAACTCTTCACTGAGTAACTGGTTCATGTGGAGGAATTTGAAGAGAAGTCTGGCTAAAATAAAGGGGATTATAGTCTCCCTAATAAATGAATAAATAATTTAAAGAATATCATTGTTGATTGCACAACAGTCAGCAGTTTACACAGAAAGCAATGCTTGTAAAGAAATATTATTCTCTATGACCCATGGAGATATCAATATGCTGAATAATAACTATTTGAATTTTTGCCCGTTCATAAATTTTAATTTCTCTTTCTTTCTCTTTCTTTCCAGATCAAAGATGAATTCTCTGATTGTAAGTCTTGAATTTTCTTTCTCTTTTGTCTCGTCCACCACAGCTTCCTCAAGCGGATCATCGTCCTCTAATCATCCCTACCCCACAGGCTCTGTTCCTCTTGTCAGTTTTTCCATCTCTTTTTATCTACTTCAGGGCTTCTCAAAGTAGCAGTCAGGAACCTTCTGGGAATTGTGTGAAGATGGGGGGGGGTCACAGAAATTTTTGGAAATATTTTTTTTAAAAAAATTATAAAACTTTTTAAAAAATTTTCATGAAGACAAAAATGTACTTCTGTTTTTCTTTTTTTTTTTTGTAAAGGCTCAATGCTAATTTTAAAAAATGAATTTCATTTTTGTTACATTTTGGTAATTTATTTTTCAAGTTTTGTTTCTCCTTATAAGCGATAAAACTTATAGATTATATATGTTGAAAGTTTTGACCATTTTTTTTTTTTTGGTCTTCATTTGTTTCTATTTATAGTTACTGTTAGATTACAACTTAAGACTAATATGTGGTCGTAGTATCTATTGCTTTTATAACTCTAAGTGAAGGGTCGCAAAAAGATCTGTCTTAAAGGGGTCACACATGAAAAAAGTTTGAGAAGTCCTGATCTACCTAGCAGTGTTGCTATCCCCATCATGATGAATTGTGCTTTCTCCCCTCCTGTATTTACAGTCTACTTGTCTCTTCACCAGCCAACCTTGACCACCTCCATCTTGGGATCATCTATCTCTGCTTCACATTTTTTATATTAGGTTATTATACATCAAATATCGGTTTTTGTTGGGGGTTTTTTTTTTACATTAGAGAATTATGCTAAACGTGGAAGATTTCTTTGTGTTTTGCAGATTCCTTTTTACTGAGTTGAAATTAATAAGGATATAATTTATTAATACTGTAAGTTTTTTTAACAGCAATGTTGTCTAAGAAGAGAGACCAATTTTTAAGTATGATTTCAGATGAGAACCTTATGCTATTCAAGCTGCTGATAATGTCAACGAATCATTTGGAGTAAAGGCTCTGACTGTTCAGAATGGATTCAGGTTTGGGACTATGGATACAAATGATAAACCTCAAGGGAGCCCAAACCTGTTCTTAATGATGAAGAATTATTGGCAGCAGCTTGGGGGCTACAACAGTGACCAAATCATGTCCTCTCTGGGTAATAGGATAAAATGGGTCCCACATGAAGTGAATGAAATGCTCCATGACACTGCCAGACCCCTAACATCTCAGCTGACTGTGTCTGAGTTTAGAGATTGGGATATGAAGTCTTGCATCTCCCTCCGTATCCATCTGATGTTTCTCCTACAGATTATCTTTTCAAGTGTTGTGAACTTCATATCCAAAATATATGGTTTGATTATTGGGAAGCTATAATTTGTCCTTTTACTAAATTTAAAACTAAAGAATTTTTATACAGATGGCATATTATCATTATAGGATAGTTTGAAAAAGGATTTGCTTCAAAAGGGTCATATTTTACTATTTATTTGTTATTTATATCATCCTTCATCCTATTATTAAGAAAAAAAAAACAATATTTCATAAGTAATAACCAAATAAAACAAATGCAAGCGTTTTTAAAGCATAAAACCAAAGTCGATTCTTCATTATTCTAACAATTTGTTTTGTTTGGTTTTTGAATAAAGCCACACATTGGCCTTTCTTTGATATTTTTATAATGTTGGATTGCATTTCATTCAAGAAAAAAAAAAGTAAAATTTGTTGTTAGCAAGAGATCATTGAAGGTATTTATTTGGCTCAGTATGGCACGAGGTCCCATGTTGAGTACCTACTGGGGATTGAACTTGCCTCAGTTATAATGGTGTGCAAGACTAGTTTGCTCACCTCTATACAACAGTGCATTATATTCAGTCGGATAATGTAGGTTATCTGTCACATGTGTCACGATACAGTTATTTTCATACAAAACATATCTTGTTTTAATCCTTAAAAGTTCACTTCAAAGATATAAAAAATGTTTTTTTAGATTTTTATCAGCAGCACATTTTATCCATTATTCCTTGCCACGTGATTTTGCATCAAAATATTTAATGTGGGGCTGGGATAAATAGTACTGCCCGATTTTAATTCCCGTATCTGTTACTATAGAAATTCTTGATTCTGATTAATTGATAGAACTTGTTGAATCACAGCTCCTTTTAAACATTGTGTCTTGCATACATTTTGGTAATTGATTTATGGTCTGTTTTCAAACAGATTAACAGATCAAGTTTCCTTTTAAATGCAGGGTAGGTGAGATTAGGAAAGAGAAAACTTGTGAAAACGCCCTTTTTTTATTTTTTTCAAATTTGATCAACTTGCTTTATATTATATTTTTATTTTGTATATATGCCCCTTTTTTTCTTCTTTTCATGCAGTGTCCGTTCTTCAGGCTTACCTCAAACGAGCTTTGAAAGAATTCCGACAATACAAACAGGTAATTGATACTTCAGAGATCATCCATGTTCTTCATAAATTCTGTATGCTTGGAAAACTGAGCAAATTTTATTGTCAGTTCAGTGTTAGCTTACATTATGGTATATTTTCAATGTGATTTCTCTTTCATTAAATCAACCTTTCCCAACTGGGATGTCAAGGTTATATATTTGTTATGTAAAGAAAAACATTTTCAGAAGTTACTTGATACTTTGTATTCAAGTTTACAGTAGCCTATATCAACCTTTTCGGGTCCCATTCACAATAATAAAGGAGTATTTTCTTTCAGGATGTAGTCAATCAGAAAGTGAAAGTTATTACTTTTTGATGAGTAGAATCTTGGCAAAAGGGTTAAATCATAAAAACCATCCAGATTGAGAAAAAAATTGTTGCAAGTTTTCCTATGAACTTTGAAGGCAGCCATTTTAAAATTTAAGATGGACGATTGTTAATGTGGATTTCTTCCAATCACGACTTAGTCATTGTGCATGAGTTGGTCCCAAAATTTAATCACTTCTTCCTAAGCCTATTACCCATGTTTCTGCTAAATGTCATTAGAATCCTCTGTAGACATAAGGATATCATGTGGTCAGACTGGAGCAAGTACAGAAATCTAGCAGGGTGGGAATGAAAGATATTTGGGGGGGGTGCATATTCACTCCTGTCTGTCTACACAATATTAACAAAATTTCTCCATGAATTTCAATGAAATTTTATGGAACAATGAAGTCCATGTTATATAAGATGTGATGAAGTTTGAGGGTGAGCCCAGGAATTTGTTTTTCATTGAGAGATATTTTTGCATTATTTTTTTCCTGTAAATCCTGACAATATTTCCAAAATTTCTCTGAGAATTTTAACAAAATTTTGTAGAAGTGTGGGTAATTGGCTATGGGGGGGGTGATTGAATTTTTAAAAGGGATCCATGCACGATGGCTAATTGGAAGAAATATGTTGATGTGCCAGAAACTGAAATATTGTTTAATAAGTCTTTGAATTCATATAAATTATATACAACCAATCGAATTGGTAATGCAAACCAGTTCTATCTCTCTCTTTAGACCCTTTCTTATTTGTAAAAAAAAAAAATAAAAATAAAAAATGAAAAAATGAACTTTTTTGTTTTATTGGTTCACTGTGACGTGGGTTGTTGTGTGTGTCTGAATTTTAAGTCATTTCTCTGCTATTTTTATTCATCCAGATGCTGAAGGACCCATCTCGTGATAAGCTGCTACCTGACCCTCTCCAATACCCCTACATGCAGCCCCCTTACACTTTGGTGATGGAAATGACAGGTGTTTTGGTTCACCCTGATTGGACAGTAAGTTTTTGCATCCTATAAGTAAGATGCATTTCTTTTCTCTTGTTTGATTTACAAGTATACATTGAATAATCAGTTTGGTTTATTGCAAGATCTTCCATGCTGTTCAAAACTTCCTCATTATGTTTTTTTAGGGGGGGGAGCTGGAGGTCCAGCTTATATTTTGTCACATTATTTTGTACTGTAATACCTAAACCGTACTACACCAAAATCTGCTAATCTAAAGTGCGCTATTGAAGGCAGTACTATACTTAATTCAGTACTCTCTCTAATGTACACTGAAGTGTCCATCTTTGAACAATTCTGGATAACATTCACTGCATAAAAGGGAGGCAACTCCTCAATCATCAGAGTAAAGAGTTACCTCCCTTGGATATTCTCGCCACTGCATTTATACTTGTATGAACATTTATCTCATGTTGAAATAGAATTCTCGTTGTCACAGCGATATTTAATGACTTATTCCAGCGGTGCTATTTTTTTCATATTCTCGTAAGAATATAGTGAGAGATTAATTTGCAACCTAATTTCGATGACCTTACGAGAACCAGTGTGATAGATTGGAAAAAATCAATTGCTACAGTTATACTTTGATACTAAGTGGAAGTATCAATCCATAGGTAAATACAGATATATCTTGATTAGAGTAGTTGATTTTCTGTACTGTTTGAAATCCCCTTGTTCTTATTAATAATTTTGGGATTTGTTTTTGTTTTTTTTGGGTTTTTTTATATCAGTTTAATGATACTTTGTACAGCAATATCTTAACCACACCACATCAAAAAAGCATTATTCTTGGTATTCCTGTAAGCCTTTCTCTTTTTATTGTACAATAGATAAAATCTGATTCCATCAGAATGAAAAAGAATATCTGAAATTTTTCTCTTGAAGTTAACTTACAATTGAGATTTGTTTTTTGTACATTTCAGTACGGAACTGGTTGGCGGTTCAAAAAACGACCAGGGCTTGAATATTTTCTGCAGCAAGTCGGACCCCCTTTGTTTGAAATTGTCATTTATACTTCTGAGCAAGGATATGTAAGTAGATTGTATTTTGTTTATAATTAAATCCCTCTTATGATTGTAAAAAGTTGATGTCACCTGTCTCAAAAATGGATCCCGACAAATCCATATATTTTCAGTGTCCTTGCATTTGTAGCTCTTCTAACTTGGTCTTCAAACAAATTAAATTTGAGTTTCTCGGTCTACTATATTCAAGAATGTTAGTATAAATTAAGGGCTGCAGCATTTCAGAACAGATCTTGCCCTTTGACTGTTTTTTGTAAAATGACTCCCCCATATATCTATTTGTTGAATTTCCTTTAAAGTATTGTATTTTTTTTTTTTTTTCTGCCTCTTTTCTTCAAGATCTGCATATTCAAATGAATAAGCAAACCTTTTTTTATTTATTGTTTATCTTTTCAGAATGCTGACCCAATTCTGAATAATTTGGACCCCAGTGGTTATGTGATGTATCGACTGTACAGAGATGCCACCCGCTATTTGGAGGGACATCATGTCAAAGTAAATTCAATGTCAAAATGAAAAATATTGCTATGTTGCAAAGAAAGAAATCTTTAATAGAAAAAGAAAGATCTTGACATTTCTTTGTCCCTCTCTCTCTCTCTCTCTCTCTCACATACGCGCATCTTAGTTCTTATTGTCACTATGTTTCAGTCGTTGTAGTCTCGGCCTCCTTTATGTGCCTTTCATATTTAGTAACCTTCCAAGAATTTTTAGCCAAACCCTTTATTCAATCCACAGGGCTGAACTGTTTCCTTCTGAAGCAACCACAATGACGGCACCTGTTCAAATAAATCCGTATATGATAATGATATTTCCTTATCTCAGGAATTCAGAACAGACCAAAAGTTTGTTTGGAAAAAAATTTCTGATTTCTATAATAGACTTGAGTTCAAGTCTCAACAAGAGTTTGTCCTTTATTTCTGATTCCTGATGGCCTGGATAAATTTGTGATAAAAAGCAACCAAAGAAAATGTAGATGAAAGTAAATTGTTAAAAATTATTGGTAATAATAATGGTGGAAGATCATTTGAAAAAGATGTGGAATAACGAGAATATTTTGGTCTCATTAAAAAAATTGTTACCTAACCACTTGCTGATTTAACAATATTGAGTTTTTATGACAGCAATCTTGATATTTGCCTGTGTAAATGGGAAATATTTCAGGATAATGCACATTATTATTTTTTCTAATCAAATTGAAAAAGACGAATTGTCTGTTAACTGTATTACTGCAGTTATCCATTTGCATTGTACAATAACTAATTTCTGAACTAGGAAAACTTTTCAAAGTATTCTTAGAAACAAATTTGCATGCTATCTCATAAATTGAAGAAAAAATTGTTTCTATTACTTCACCTATGCTCTTAGAAAAATATCAAAAATTTTCATGTTCAATCTGAATGAACCCAGATCTTATAAAAGTTTGTGAAATGAAAAAAAAAAAAGAAATGATTAAGGAAATCTCTACTCTATATTTAGCATTATTAGTTATCTCCCTTGGCAAATGATACAGACAAATCTAGTCCTACACATGGCATAAAAATCTAGCAAACTTTATTTTCCAGCTTATATCTAAAATTGAGTTTGTAATAAAATCTGGATTCTCCATGTATATGATATATCTATAAATCTTGGAAATATATTACATATTATTCATAAATCAAATGTGACTTTAATTGTCAACATTTATTTCATTGAAATATTCATTTTTTTTTTTTTTTTTTTTTTTTTTTTTTTTTTTTTTTAATAATTTAAATAGCAAAATCTGACATCTAGATTTAGAGAAGCATCTTATTTGACAACAATGAATGACGAACATAACTCACATTTTTAAATTGACATCACTGAACAAGGGACACAACATACATTTTGCTGTTTCAGTCAGTGATAACAATCTCTGCCAGAGATGCTAACACATTTAAAAACCTGAGAAACTTTTTCACCTGATGATATCTTGATTTTTCTTCTTTTTCTTTAATGTTTTTTATTTGCCTTCCTTTCTTCCCAGGATCTTTCCTGTTTGAATCGAGATCTGTCAAAAGTTATCATCATTGACTGGAGCCAAACATCAACTAAATTACAGGAAGAGAACAGATTTTTACTCAAGCGTTGGACGGGAGCTGATGATGATCGCACACTTATAGACTTGGCCAATTTCCTTAGAAGTAAGTGTTTTGCCTAATGCTTTCTTGTTTTATGCTTGATTTCTTCTTCCTTAGCTCGTCATTTTTTGCTCTCTTTCAGACCCCAAAACACTTCTCAATCTTCACACTAATTACAAATTGTTTCCCAATGGGTCATGCACTCATTGTTAAGAATCATCGTTTTACACTTTTTTCTACAAGACAAGATTTTGGTGTTGATGTTTATTTGGACATCTAAAAGCCAATGTAATACTCTCAACTCGGTCTACTGCATTTCTCTTTAATTTATTTTTATCTTTTAAATTCATTAATTGATATAAACAAACCCTCATTGGAACTCTACAATGTATACCACTCAAGTTTTGATAGATCTATTATTTCGATTGAATAGTAAAAAATTTTAGAAGATTTACCAAATAATCAAAGGGAGATAACGTCAATCAAAAGTTATTTCCCTTGAAATTGACATTCCATTCTATTTGCTTCATCAATTCAAGTCCAAACATTTATGATGTCCACTCATGACATGGCTTGATCGATAAAGGAATTTGAAGCAAAATGTTCAAATTGATACCTGTTAGTTCTTTCAAAATCTTTCACATTTTATTAACCAGTTGATTGATAATGTGTTCAATTCAGGGGCTCAGAATTTATAGATTTATCTCTTACATTAATGCTTGGTTGTGTGTGTGTGTGTGTGTGTGTGTGATTTTTCAATGCCTCTGTTTTTAATTACTACACATAAGGTCCATGACTTGTTGTTTTGCTGGCAGTTATAAATATACAGCAACAGACTAGACTGATTGTAACTACTGATACTACAAGTATGACAGACACAGTAGGAAAAGAGTGGTGAGAAAATGAAGTTAGGTAGTTCCATAATAGGGTAGGAAGAGAGAGGGGGGAAATTACAAAACCCACTGACTTCGTTAACATTCAATTAGATGCAAAACCTTAAACCCAAATAAAATTTGTCTTGGATAAACTGCCTTGTTCTCTCTATCTATCTATCAATCTATATATATATATAATTTTCTCTTTTTTTATCGGAAGATGCTCAGGGTTCATGCAGATTTGCTTACTCGGTATTTTAAACGGGAAAATCTTTTTTTTTTTCTTTGGGAACTGCAAATGAAGAAGCTTTGCTCTTAAATTTTCCCTCCTACACAAGTCTTTAATTGATTTTGTGAATGAAAGCTGATTTTTATTTATCAGTTAACTTGTTGTTTTAGAGCAGGTAATCGATAGAGTAGTCTCCCTTTCATATCAGATGTTTCCAAGTGGGTAATACTCATATTTACGAACTTGGTATTTTGCTGCGTGTAAGGTGCTCTTTTCTCCCTTTCTTTTTGAAAATCTGACTACTATACTCTTCTTGTGCTAAACCATGAGTGTCAGTTAAATTTACTTACATTGTCATAAATCCATTCTTATAAACAACCTTTCATTATAAAAAAAATTATTGGGAATTTATTGATATTCTATAATTAATTTAATTGATTACGAATGAACTGTTTGGGACTGACTGATTCAGATAACAATAACTGTTCGTTAACATTATCTGTGATTTTAATAACTAGATTCTCACTGTACTTGAAATATTTATGAAATAGAAATATCAAAATAGTATTTAAAAGAGATCTGTTTAGCTCAAACTCTGAGAGAAAAAAAAAGTCTTAAATGAGGGCATGACACACACACACACTCCTCATTATGTAAGTAATTTCAAAAGAAGACTCCTACTCACAGGAAAGAAGTGAGAATTTCTCTAATTATTTTGGAAAATTCTCCCAACAAGTGTTACAACATTTTGATCAACATAAAACATTAATTTTTTTTTTTTTTTTTTTCTTTTTTTTCATATTTGCAGCAGTACCCATTTCGAACTAATTTAATTGAATATGTAAGTAGGGTATGTTGGATTGTAAAAGGCCCTAAATGTATCGGTTATCAGTATGTGACTAAGTTCCTAAAATAGTAAAAATTGATTTATTTCAACTTGGAAAAAAAAATTCAGAAAACTTCAAACTGCTAAGTGATTAATTACAAGGTTGATTATATCTCATTTAAGAACTCTAAGCAACTGTCCGAGAAATTCCTTGACCCGAAAAAATTTCAAAGGGTCATCTCAAATGATATTTACTATTCATCTGTCTGAGTAGAAATTTCCATACCTGAGCTATTTTCAAGATACACAAATAGATGATCTAAGGGAGATAATCATGTCGGATCAAAAGAAAAATACCATTTGAATTAGATCGACTTGAAAGAGAGACATAATTTGACTCGAGTCTTAATGTCAGTCAATCATATCAGTGTTAGCAAATTTCTCTATATATATGCATTCAAGGGAACTGAATTTCTCGTGATTTTCACTCTTCAAAATGTATAATCTTTTTCAGCTAGGGAATGAACTGTTAAAGCCTTTTTCCACCTTGACAATAACTACACAGGAAGCTGTTTATTATAATCATGGAAAAGTTATCATCATTATAACCAGTATATCGAAAACACTCTATTTTAGATGAATTGAAAATTATATCAAAATATTTGTATGAATCATCATATTAAATTTTATGATGTAAAGTTGATAAGGAAAATGAATTTGATAACGTAATTATCAATTATAATAATACACCTCATGTATTTTTATTCTTTTTTTTTTGTTTGTAACAATCAATGGTTCTGAACCTTTTTACAACCACACCCACTTCAATTGTAACTCCAATCCCTGATCCCTGAACTCCTGATTCATTAGGAATAGGTACTACAAATATGTGAAGGAAAAAAAGAACTTCAATCTATTATGTTCTTTATGCAATTATGCAAAGACCTGTTAGAATAATTCCCCAAATAATTACAGGAATTCTCACTTTTTTCTATGGGCCTGTGCCCTCTCTTGAAGTTATTCACACTGTCCTATCAAAAAAAAAAAAACAACCATTACCCTAAATCAAATAAACATCGTTACTAAAGGGACGTAACCTATTCGATGATAATATAGGAGAGTCATGTACTTCTTCTATTTTTTTAAATTATAGAATTCAACGTGTGTTCATATTGTCGTCGTCATCTTTTTAGCGTCCATCGTTGGACATAAACCTTCCTCAGGATTTGCCAGTACTTCCTGAACTTGCCTAGTTCGTCATACTGTCTTATATTCTGCCAGCCACAGTTTCGCTTATGATCACCGGAAATCTACATTATGGGCAGTGATGTCCAGTGGTTGTCTGCCATTCCTGCAACATGACCAGCCCCTTGCCATTTGGGTTTCCCAATGCATTCTATGATATCACAGACTCTCTGATATACTGTGTTGTCTTCGTGTAAGGTTGAGCATGATTCTCTCCTGTGCAAGGACCAATCTGCTTGTTAGGTTTCATGTTTCTGCTCCATAGGTGACTATTGAGATGATGCAATGGTTGTATACCCTTCTTTTTTTACTAATGAGATTTTCTTGTTCTTGAAAGTCTTGAGCTTTCTTTATTAAAAGCTTGCTAAGCTTGAGTGATCCTTTGTGTGGAAAGAGAGAAGGGGGGCAATTGAGTAAAGAACAATTGGTTCAATTTGGGGGGTGGATCCAGAAATATTTTTTTTTTGATAGAGAGTTATTTCCATCTTTTTCCTTTTTCCATTTCATACATTTTTTTATATACACTGATGTCTGTCCACATAATATTCATTTACCATAATCAGCTGGTTATTGTTATCTAAAAGACCCCTGTCACAAAGTGATTGCAATAAGCTTCCTCTGTACTTTTTTCTCTTTTTTTATGAACCATACTTAATGTTTATGAATTCCGTATTGGTCATTTTTGAAATCACTGACTTTTTCTTCTGTTTTTCTTTTTAGCCTTATCAATGTCTGGAGTTGAAGATGTCCGCACAGTTTTGCAATATTACAACCAATTCGAAGACCCAATCGGAGCATTCCGTGAGAATCAAAGGCTTCTTCAAGTGAGTGATAGGAATTTTTTTATATATATTATCTATTACTCTACCCTATCCTCATCATGTAGGACTTGTACCTAATGTCTTTGTGCACCATATATCTGTTAGTTGACACAGCCTCCTTGAACTGATAGGCAATGGCCCTCATCAACTCGCTGGGGTTGTTGTTGTTGATGACGTCCTTTACTCACTAGATGATCTCTGTCATCCTGATGAACTCTGACCCCTGAGAAATTTTTTCTCCTCTTTGCCATGGATGACACATCTCTACCAGGGGCCTCCAACTCATCCCTAACCTTGAGCACAAAGAACCTCTCCATGTTCAAGAAGCTGGAGATCCGAATCATTGTGGTTGGTTGCATGCCTTTTTCCTTTCTTGCTTCAGATTGGAAGCTGCCATCTTGATTTTATCAAGATGTCTGGAAAAGAAATGCAAAAGATGAAGTTTGGCACGTGTCCTGTGACTTTACACTAAATCATCTTCCATTCATGGCCTTCTAAAGTTGTGAAGTACTGGCTGCCTTGATTTTTCATTTGGGGTACGTTCCAAGAGGGAGTGGTGTAGACAAAATCAATGTAAAAATAATTGACCTCTTACCTAAACACTGGGAAACTTGGTTTGACCCTTGTAACCTTAGCATTGTATTGATTAGCCGAAATTGCATCAGTGGCACCACCAGCAGTTGAAATATGAACTTCAGCTGCATTCACAAAAATAAGTCTTCTGGATAAAAATGGGACAAATTTCAAATAGGCATTATTTTTGATTGGTGTGAAATCAGGGCAGTCTGTGTTGTCATGAATATCTTCTTTGGTCTTTTTTAGATGAATGCTGCATCTAAAAAAGCTGAAGAAAATAGCAGTTGAAATGTTGACAAGAAAAAGAACAGACTCTATTCAAAACCTGCTTCATTGTATATACAACCTCTGACAGCATTTGGCAACATTTGTCTCTGTAATAAAACTACTTGTTTCCAATTGATTTTTTTTTCAAGTTAATCCCCATGAAAACTTCCGAAACTAAAATAATTGTTGCATAAAAAACAAGAATGTAATTCTGTTGATGTGTCCATTTACAACTGATAAGGAAACCATGGTGATAGGGGGATATCTCTGAAAGGTGAAGCATGGATCAGTGGCAACGGTACCTCTGAAACCATGGGTAAGGTGGACTGCTTGATGGGAAGCTATAAATTGTATCTAAAAACCATTTTAAATCTGTAATTCTATACTTATGAATGCTGATGAAGTAGTTTAGGAATAAATGATTATTCGATGACGTCAGTGAACTGGTGACCAACAAACATTCTTTTTAGAAATGTATGTGTGTACGAACACCTCTAAAAGTGAAAAATATCATCTGAAATGCAATATAACTCATTGGCATATGAATAAGTTGAAACATATGTATATGAATTGTATATTATAGTTAGTCTCAAGAATCGATCTAAAAAAAAAAATGATGTGATGTAGTGTGACAGGGGAAGAAATTCTTTCTTCACCCACTCTCTCTATCCTTCCTTTCTTATGAATGCTATGAACCGATTCAAATTTTATCTGTGGCATTCAGAGAACTGAAAGCTTAAGATACTAGTCTGAACAATCTGCTAAATAATAGATGGATAAATTTACTGTGATGACCCTTGTGGATTGATGTACTCTCTTTCTTTTCTTTTTAAACAATGTGTCCAAATCTCAACAGAGAGAATCTGCTTGCAGTGATGACAAATGTTATATTAAAAAAAAACTACAAGTTCATAGGTTTATTGAATCTTCCTCTTTTTGTCAAAGAGTTTTGGACAATGATGGTGTTATTTCATCAGGCCATTTTTGTTCTACTTCTGTACCTTATTCTGGAGAGAGGAGAGATAGATTCTTGCCTTTCCCAAGGGCATCAGTACGAAGTGAACACAAACTGTCTCAGCTATAATTTGAACCTGTTTCCATTTGCTGTGGCATTGACTGTTTGGCCACCCTCACCTCCCTTATCACAGTAATAATTAATCTTATTAAATGCAACTGAATGTCATACTTTCAGTGAAATAAGATAGTAGCTACCAATATAAATGTGAACAATATGCAAAACAAGAAGTAACAAGCCTATCTGCTGCAGGATCTGACTTCACTTTTACTACTATTCCAATCTGCAACTTTTGTGCTGTGTACATATAATAAATTCATAGATATGACTTGTCAGTTTAGCTCGGTTAGTAAGAGAGCTGCCTACCCATAGTTGGTCAGGATATCAAGTCACAGTAGGGAAATGTTGATTTTATATATAGATTTGATTCAACATGACTTGATAAATAAACAGAAAAGAGTTGACTCCCCTAAATTAGATGAGGATTGTTCTTGTTACGGGGAGGGGGGGCGAATCAACTCCAACTTGGACTGGAGTTGGCCAAAAATTATCTCTGCAAGGGTCTTTCGGACTGTTCCCAGTACTCTGTAGATTATGTATGCAACTGTTTCTGTCATACTCAACAGCTCTCGACAAAATTAAAAAATTTTTTTTTTTTTCTCTTTTTTTGAGATTCACCCCCTGACAATTGTGATAATGTTTCCTCACCTTTATTTTGGAAGGGATTCTGCATTGTTAGAATGGTTTACAGGGTTTTCAGAAAGTAAATAAATGCCAGTAGATAAAAATGGTTAGGGGCAAGGTGGGGCTCCAATCCCTACTTTTTCTCTTTTGTATGTTCCTATTTCATCCCTTCCTCTCCTCAGGAAAATATTGACACAGGTGTGGCAAGGTAAGGTGTACTTGAGCTTTTCTGCTCTCTCTCTCTCTCTCTCCTCCTGGACACACTGCCCCACCCTATTACCAATAATGGCAAAATCATTTCAGTGTAGAAGCACTAGAAGTCCTTTCTCCCTCAGTCCCCACCCATCCTCAACCAACACCATCCGGCTATCTTCCTATATTAATGTTTAACTTGAAACTACTAATAAATCTTTTATAGTATGTAAACCTCCTGGAGCCATTGTTGCGGGTGTGGTACTACCTGTATGCAACCGAGTAGAGAACTGCAGAAGAGACTATGAAAAATAAAGGGAAAGAAAGAAGACCTTTAACCAGAGTGAGGAAGGGGGATTAAGGAGACTATTCTATCTCCACCACCCCCCTTTCCTTGTCTTACTTTCTATTCACCTCACCATGAAAGCTGGTGTGAGAAAATCTTCAATCAATACTTTCAATCAGTTATTCTGTCAACTAAAAAGAAAAATAAGTCCTTGTCCCAGTAAACCAGAATCAAGTTGTCAGTGGCCAACTGTTGTTGTGTAACTAGTTAACTGGCTCAAGGGCAACACCAATGACCGCCACAGAAGTTATATTATATAGAAGTGCCTGGATGAGGTGCAGTAGCAAGTAGCCAGGTGTCTTCTGCAGCACAACACCAAATTTGTATGGTCGTAAGAACAAATTAGGTAGCTTAGTATCAAAATAATCAAATAACTTGAAATCCATCATCTGAATAAGCTTGCAGGAAAAATTAATTAAAATTCATATTTTCAATCTAATGTTCATGTATATTCATGTTGTATCATATCATTTGTGTGAAAGGGAATGTTATCTTTAGTAAATTTTTCTTCTGTACTGAACTTTTATTTTCGGAGCCAAGCAACTTTGTTCAGTTCAAAATTTGCTCAATTTCGGTCTTGAAAAATACCAAATGGCAAACCTGGTGCATTGTACAAAATAATCATTTCTCTGAATTTTTTTCTCTTTGCTGTGCATGTTAACCCTCCATTACTGCATTATGTACAACTTGTTCTGGGCAAAGCTTCCATTTTCCTACAAGCATAGTACCCATAAAAAATGACTAGATTTGTTACAGATGGATTGTGACACTTCTGTCCAAGTTCAGAGTATCTGTGTGCTCTGCCTAGAATTAAAGTTGCTCCCTATTAGATCTTAGAGGGCAGCAACCAATAAAAAATGTCTGGAAGAGAACAGCTGTAGTATTCCATCAACTTAATGCTAAACCCCATCTTTCTTTGGTGACCAGACGAAAGTTATTACAGATTATCTGGGAAGTTTTCACCCATCAGTCATATTCATCAGATATTGCCTCTTTGGATTACAATCTATTTTTGTCTTCATAGAATTCTCTAAATTAAAATAATTCCAGTCCCCTTGAAGATTGCTAAAGATGCCTATAGCATTTGTTTGTTAGTTTGTTTTGATGGAATTATGAAGTCACCTTAAAGATAGCAAAAGATAATCAAACAAAATAATGAATATGGTGTTCAATAAAGTTAATGTTGAAAATTTAAAAGAATTTTTCCAACAAAACCCACCTTTTATATTACCCAATAAATGTATCAATATATACACAAAACTCTACTCAACAGGCGATTTTCTATTCAACAACTGTGCATGCACACAGAAAATACTGCTTCTAGATTAGCAACTTATCAGGGTGGGTTTTACAACCACTGCAGCAAGCTGTGTGGCATGTCAATGTTTACATTTCTGCCACTGGGGTCTGCACATTCTCCTATCACTATGGTAACCTGCACAGATGGTATGAACCTTAGCTTGGCCTTATCATCATCATCATCATACACCATTGCTTTAACTTATGTTTACACATACCATTTTTAAAAAGAAGGATTAAAAATTCTCTTCCCTTATCTTGTGTCTTATACAGTAAGATCTTGTAAGTGTTGCATTTGTCTTTTGTATCCCCCAGGGATACTCCCCCCCCCACCTTAAAAATATAGGTATGTCTTGTACACCAAAAACTACAGTGTATTCTTTTACATAAATAAGTTATAAAGGTACTGTTACAAAGGAGAAATCAGTTGATTGAAGGACTGATATGTGTGTGTGTCTCTTCAGAACCCAAGTTGGTCTCAAGGTTAGAGATATAAGGTAAAAGACTTTAAGGTATGCAGTTTTTCTTTTTTCTCAAAATTAGATTCAATTATTAGAAATGTTTACCTACCTCAAGAAGCTATCTCAAATGATATACTCCTCTTTGAAATATTTTTTTCCATTTTACTGTCCATATCCATCAACATCTCTTCAGTTTGTTTTTGCTAATCCATTTTATTTTTGACAAGTTATCAACTCGAAAATAAATAAGGACTATAAGAAATGGAGAAGCCTGATATTCAGTAGAACTTTGTATATACACGTGCATAAATTGTTGAATGTCTACTGAAGGGCACTGTTTAGTATACTAATTTAGCAGACCATTGGTGATGAATTGATTCTCACCAGATGCCCCTCTGATATGGGGCCTTGGTCCAAAAGAAGATAAGCTTGGTAAATATCCACAGAAAAAAGTACTGGTGTACCTGTGTTGTTTTTTTTGTTTGTTTGTTTTTGGGTTTTTTTTGTGTGTTAATTTGTACAGCAATACAGAACCGTACATCAAAACTACACTATTCAACGTATTCCTGTGTTTAGTTTTGGGAGTGTTCAGAATTATCAAATACCTCCCCTTTCGCATAAGACACCTTTAAAACATTTTTAAAATATGCGCTCATTTCTTATTCCCATTACAGTCTCTTATGATATATGTTTTCATCTCTCAAAAACTCTGAACAATTTTATTGCAGAGTTTGCGGCTGTGTCTGCCAAGTTCTGTACTTTATATTCGAGAGTTCAAACCAAAGTAATTCTTACTCTTAGATTCATAGACCATGTTCAACTGCTAGGGAACTCTTTTGTGTTACACAAGCGGACCATGGCAAGGGAGCGGGAAATTCAAACATTTTCTCCCTATTATATCTCAAAAAAATGTTATATTTGAGGTGGGGGTTATACTCTCCCTTTTTAGTGGTAGGTTCAATTTTCTATCCAAGTTTATGCTAAATTGGCCCTTTGGCAGCACTCATGCTTATTTTTTGAAAATTCAAATTTTTTTGGAATCCCTGTCCAGCAAAAGGCGAGAAAAGTAACTTCATTCATTGATCACCCACTTTTTCCAATTTTTTTTTATTGAAATCCCCAACATGGCATGCTGCCAAAAGATATTGGTAATGTGATGGTTTCTATCTGGTGACTAACCAGACTTTTTTCTTTTTTTTTTTATTGTATGATCATCTTTTACAGTTTTACATTCATCATTTTATTTTCATTTAAGGAAGAACAAGAGAAGCAAGTCCGCCTCCTCGAGGAACAAGAAAAGAAGAAGAAGTCCACTCCATGGATGCCGTCTCTGTTTGGTCGTCGGTGATATTAATGCATAGTTATGAATGTTAATTGTTGTTGTTTGTGATTGTTGAGAATGTCAGCCTCGGGTGATTGTGGCTCTTGGCAATTTGTCATTCATGCTGACCAGCTAAACTGGACTTCAACTCCTTTGGTATTCAACCAAGGAAGCTGCATTTCTATCCACTTGAACACTCTAGGCTGCATCCATGCTTTCAAACACTCATCTAGTAAATGAAATTAACTGACAGACTAAAACAAAAGCCCCTAAACAGACACTCGAGTCATTTTATTTTGGTTAATACTTGAAATTCAGCATCTTGCCGAAAAAGTTTTTTAAACTGTTAACAGCATTTTTTTTTTTTTTTTTAATATAAATAATGAAAATGAAAGAAAATGAAACGTAGAAGTCTGTTGCCTTACGTATGAGTAAGGTATTATTTTTTGTTTTTTAAATTTAGTCTGCTTAAGTATGGTCAAAGAATGGGAGTTGGTCATGTGACCATACAGTTGCTTATAAGAAAAGGAAAACTCGTCATTGGTTATGATATGAAAGAAGTGGGGTTATTCTTCAATCTTAGAATGAAGATTTGTGTGTGTTTTCTCTAGCCTTTGTATTATATCAAAAAAACAATGCTGTAAAAAGGTACTACCACAATTCAATGTAGAAAATGTGAAGTATTAACCTTTTTTTTTTTTTTCTTTTTACTCTTTTTTTTTTCCCCCTCTCCACATTAATCCAAGCAGAAGGGGACATTAGGCTGCATTATTCTCATGTAGCCTCTGTTGCTTCAGTATTTTAGGTGGATTGGACAATGATTGACAGAATTTCAGCTTGTCTCCTCAAAATCAGGATGAGCCAACTTTAAAATTTGGCAAGACCAGCAATGAGCATTGTTGGCTTGGAAACAGTAAACAAATAATTGGTTGTGTGAATGTTGTGAGTAAATGTCAGAAAAAGACAAATTTATAAGCTTCTAAGTTTTAAGTGCAAAAAAAACTGATAGAACTGATATTCCTGAATTAAATTTTCTTCCCTCAATTTTTTAAGTTTTATTTTTATTTAAAGGAACATATTGCATACTATCAAGGGATTTGACTGTTAAGCCTCAAAAAAGTTGGGTTTTTTGTTTGTTTGTTTTTTTCCTTAAAAATAATTATATCTTTTTTGCATACCTCTATGGTAAAGTTACCTAAAGTTTTTTTTTATCTCATGAAATTGTTTCTTGCAATACACAATACTTCATTTTCATTTACTGCAGAATCAATGTTTTTTTGTTTTTTTTCTTTCAAGTTTAATATTTTTTCTTGTAAAAATAAGGGATTCTGACAGATGTAATACCGGTTTTTTTGTCTTAAAGTGGTTTGTACAGGCACTGTTTTTTTCATTCCTTCCCCCTCACCATGTCTCAAGATCTTTGGACCATTCCTTCTTGAAAGTTGAAATAGACAGACCCTGTACATACTCAATATTAATTCTCAGCTTTATCACAAAACTGCACCTCATTTTCAATATATTTATCATGTAGACAAATTAACAAACATTTAGTATTTACAGCTAAGTCAGTTTTTTGCTCAACATGAAAGTTTCTCATAGTTTTGTACATAGGTTTGCTGCCTTCCTGAAAATCCTTGTGGGACTGGTAGATTCCTGACAAAAGCTAAGTTAGAATATACGGATTATATATTAACTCTTACCTTCTTGCACTACTCAATACCATGCTTCATTCTCAATGTGTGTCTCGAGTTGGCAAAGTATAAAACTAATGTTATCTTTTTTTTTTTTTTTTTTTGTTAATTTATTTATATTTTTTCTTCTAAATAAGGGAGTTACAGAAGCTTTGTTCTCTTCCACAAAATCTTTGAGACTGAGATTGCAATGCTAGGGATACCTCACTGACTTTCTATAAGCGTGACATCTCTACAGTGAGAAGTTTTAGTTTAGTTGAGAATGTTTAAATCGAAACTTGTTTAATCGAAGGGTTTGTGTTTTTTGCATTCAATTGAATTTTTTTCTTTCAACTTTCGGAAAGAAGCCACTGTAATTTATTTATTAAAAATACCTATGAAGTATATCTATATACAATTTACGTTAAATCACATATTCAATATTAAGATACACATTAATCAACTGACTAAAATGTCTGAAACTTAATGAAAAAATTACGACCTTATCAGTAAGGAGAAACATATATCTGGCACATTTTATTTCTTTTTTTTCTTTTTTTTTCTTTTTTTTTTCTACCTCTCTCTTCTTTAAAATTTCTCTCAAGTTTATCAGAAGTTGATATTTAAAAGTGGAACCAACAAGTCTAATTTCAGCAATAAAACACCAAGTTAATCATTGTATCTAGTTTATTTGGACTAATTTACTTTTTTATATTTTGTTTATTTTTCCAACATTTCTGTCGTGTACTCTCTAACCTTCATCAGGTGTCTGTTGTGTACTGGGATGTTGAATTTGTGAAAAATAAAAAAGACAAAATTAGTCTGAGTAAATCATATACAATGGCTAACACTACCCATCTAACAAAATTCAGACAAGAAGTAAGTTAATTCTATAATAATTGACAATCCTTGTCGGAATTTTGTTACACTGGTTGTATTAATCGCTGTATATGATATGGTTAGGTAGTTGGGAGATATATGTATATAGTATATGTGGTACAAATCAGGCTAGCAGTATAACATAGAAACATGAACTAGTTTGTGTAGCGAATCCACATTCTACTATATATATATATATATATATATATATATATATATATATATATATATATAGATACACACACCTAAACGGCAGTATTTTTTGGGAAAAAAAATGATGTGACTTGTCTAGTCTGATACAAATATGCATTCTAGGAATTGATTCCACATTCTAGAACTAGGAACACCCGACGCAGGTCGGAGGGTAGAGAGCCAAAACATTGAACAAATGATCATATACACCACTATTATAGTCCAAAAATATCATATACAATGACTATAACGACTGACTTCTTGAAAGTTTTGAAGACTAGGCCAACTTTAGCACAAGACTGCATTTGAAGATCGTTTGGTAAGAAAAAAGTTCACTCTCAATGGCTTGTGATATTAGCATTCTAACAACTACCATGTGTCTTTTCTGTTCAGTCATGTATTGCAAACTCATTTCTACAGGGGTTTCATATTATGATGATGTCATTGTTTGCATTTACTTCATTCTTTTGTGATACACAGTAGACTTTTAGAAGAGATCTGCAGGACATATATCCTAGCAGTCATGACCCAGAAGTCTCAAAAGGGTTCATTCTGGTCATCTGTTTACATTCCTTTGCTGTTTGATTATGCATTCAGGTTTGGGGGAGGGGTCCTTCATAAATGCTGTTTCCACATCTGTTTCATTCTTTCCTATTGATCTTTCTTTAATTTTTGCATTGTTTCATGTTATGGATGTTCCCTCTCTTTAAATTGTCAATAACTTTAGCCCATTGTGCCTGAAGGCACACATTTGCCCTCTAAACTCTCAGCATTTTGCATACACAGTGAGGCAATCATCTAAACATGCTTTTAATCTTTCAAACAGTACAATTTAGATTATCTCTCTCAAATCCAGAAAACCAATATCAGTTAGGTCTTGTTTGTTTTGTTTTGTTTTTTCATTGGAATATATATATAAAATATGTTTGTTTGTTGTAGGGATCACACACAATGTATTTTCCTGCTGGTAAGACATGCATTTTTCTGTAAAAATATTTAGTAAAAGGTTCTAAATGTGATAATTAGCTTTGACAGAAAGAAAACATTCAACTTGAACTTGATAGTATAGTAACCTATTGAATCCTCTAATCGATCTTCTAACGATTTCCTAAAAATACTTAGTTAATCATTTGTTGTGTCTTATCAGCCGGGAAATACAGTGTGTGTATTTCAGTTTTCTTTCTAATACTTTCCTTTAAATTTATCCAATTCTGATTTCTTAATAATAGTCATTATCTCATATGCTCTACCAGACAACCAAGTTAGTAAATATGATAGTTCTTCCTAAAGTCAGATGCTTTTTGTGGGCTCTTCTGTCATTCTTCAGGACATGTAGTTTATTATAATTATCAGATATTGTATATTAGATTTGTAGTAGTAGTAACTGATGTTTATCCACCTCTGTACTTCAAGCAGGAGAATATAAGGTTAGTAAAGTCAACCTGTAGAGTTTTTTTGTGTCTTTGCATTTCTGTTTTCATTGCTTTTTATTGTGACTGTTCAGCTGTCTGCTATTAGTATGAAAATTCATCTTGACAGTAGTTTCTTTTTGTCTTTTATAACCAGTGTTTCAGTCATTTAGAATTGTTGATTGTGTGTGGTATAAATTTTCTGTGTTCTGTCCATAACTGGCAATTACATAAATCACATGACACCCTTTCTCTGTACTTGACCTGACTTTATCCAGATTTTATGTACATTATTCATTCTCTCTGCTCACTAAAAAGTTATTTAGACATTCAATAAGCTAATTGTTTAAACTATTCAGAGTAAATAAGCTTGTTAATTGGGTGCCTGCCTCGGCAAAGACAAGCGAGTCAACCATTTGTCTAATCTAGAGAGTCTGTTCCTCACTATGTTCTCAACAATTACAGCCCTGTGCCAGGCTAATCTAAGTATTTGCATATTTTCCACTAGCTCCCATGATTGATGTTTTAGCCTGAATAAAATCCAAGAATTTGTGGTCATCCCACTTGGACGATTATTCTTACTTTGCATTTTTCCCTCACTTGGTCTTAAAAACAAAGAAACACAAATTGTTGTTACTAGTGCAGTGCCCTTTCCAAAGCTGCATGTTTGGAAGGGGCCAGACTTTATGGTATGTCAACCAGCCTATCATAATTATCATGTAAAATATATTTTTTCCGTCCATCGCACAAAACTATGGCTTCAAAGCATTTCGGTTACCCATCTTCTGTGTTGCAAATTTAGATATAAAATATCTAAATCTAGATAATTCTAATCTAAAGTGCAAAGTCAAGGGAGATAATTAAGATCTATAATCTAGAATCTTATTTTCTTTTGATTTCTCGAGAATCACTCATCAGAAAAACTTACACTTAACACTGTACTACATTGCGTGCTGATTAATACATCTGACAAATGTCAGTTTTGTACAATGGCCAGTTGTCAAGAAATTGTGTCGTGCGCACGCACACACACATTTCTTCAATTGTAGTCAGATGATTTACTACAAATTAAAGAGTTTGGTTCCATAATTTTTTGTTCAGCTAAATGACTGAAAAACTTTCAGACTTAGATGTGTCAATATAGCAATACTAACTTTACCAAATACAAAGCATTTCTCCCTTTTAATGAGATTTTAGCTTGATTAAATCCCATTGTCTTATTTTAACCGTTTAAAAATTGAGGTGCTTAATGCCTGAATTGAAATGTCCCAGTAAACTTCTAAAAGAGATTTAATGAACATACATATCCAAGCAGTCATTGAAACTTTGGAGTATGTATATCCCAGGATCCTTTGAAAACAAAGAAACAAGATGAGTTGAGTTTTAAATCTGCTACTCTCTTGAAATATTTTTTATTCTGCTTTTGTTTTTTTCCCCTATATTTTGTGAGCTTATGATTTTTGAAGATGTATGTGTTTGTGAGAAAGAGACAAAAAATACATGTTGAAAACGCAAACTGCTTTTCATGCCGGCTTTTTTTTTTTTTTTTTTCTCTCTTCAACTGACTATTATCCTCATCTTTTTCATATTTCATATTTTAAAAAGTTCTCAACACCAGTGATCCCAGTGTTTCATAGTTGGCACCCCACATTCAAATCCTCCCCTGAGTGCATTTGTCTTCTAGTAAAATCAGCATCTAGAATCAACCAATTTTTGTGTGTGAGTTGGTCAATACCTGTTATCTTTGCTTTGTATATGGGCATTTATGGCAATCATTACAAATTTGCCTGGAAACAAAAAAAAAAAAAATCATTTCAAATCAAAACAAAGTGCTGTATAATAGATGTTGTTTACAATTTATAGCAGTCTAGCAGTTCCCAGCACAAGGATCCGTGAGCTTGTTGAGCAGGCAAACCTTTCAAAATTCTTTTTGAATAAAAGGGGCCCTTACTAATGAAAAGGTTGGGAACCACTGCCCTAGTTCTTGAGGAGAAAGCTGACCTCTGTCTGTCCATTGTCCAGCCTAAGTGTTGATTGCCATGCTGGTAATTAGTGATATCACTCTCTTATAGCAGAGAACTCATCTTTTTTCCTTTTCCTTTCTTTTTGGTCATCCTAGGAGGTTTCTCTTTACGGGTCTTTCTTCCTAATATTTTTTTTTTTTTTTTTTCTTTTTCAGTTTTTTTTTTTCTTCTTTATCCCTTTCTCTGAGTGCATTTTGACTGTCAATAAACTGTTTTCATTCTCTGGAACTCTAAGTAAAAACTTCTTGTGTTTTTTTTTGTTTTTATTTTGACTCTGTGACCCATGAAGATGTCAAAGAGCTGGTATCATCTTTCATTTTAAAGATAGTGCTTCTTTTGATATAAATAAGGTAAGTTCATTATTCCACAAATTATTTAGACTAATATTCTTTTTGTATTTTTATTATTCATGAAAAAAATTCAAACAATGGTAGGTTCTTGTTCTTGACCATAAACTGGCATGAATTAAAAACTTTAACCTGAAAAATTCAAATACAGACCCACATTATGAGGAGAAAAAAACAATCCTGAAATCTTATTTTTCCTCCTTTGAAACTATTTTGTTAAGTACAGGATATAAGATGGATATTTGAATTTAAAATCTCGTAGCAGAATATTTTCAGTTTGCGAGAAATGAAAATTAGGAAATTTCATAAAATCGTCCAGAATCCTTTAGATCTAGTATCTAGGTGCTTATTTTCTGACAGCTGGATGATTATGTGGTGAATTTATAATAAGCTTATTTATTTATTACATTTACCTGTTTAATTGTATTTATACATTATTTAGAAACTAATAAGTGCATTATACTCTATTTACAAGGTTATTATTAAGGTTTAAAGGGTCTGATATTTCCATTTGGAACTAATTACTGAAATCTCAAGAATTTTCCTCTAGCCAAACATTTTGTGAAACGGATTTTCCTCGTTGAGAGAGGTACCATTGCATCTGATTGCATATAATAAGTTGGTACTAAGACTAAGAGCCCCATCTACTAATGCTCAGTATGGACTGTTATGGGGCTTGGATGATTCGCAGTGAGTGATGGGGGGGAGTCCTCCAAATACGCTCCTTGTAAACCATCTATCTCATAGTCCAGTATATTCAGTATCATGTTCTGTTGAACTGTTCTTTAGTTTCAAATCAAACTTAAAATCACTATTCTCAACCTTTTGACTACTTTTCAACTTCATCTTGATTTACTAGTTGCATTTTATTGCAACTTCAGCTTTAACCAATATGAAAAGCAACTAGTAAATTAAGATGAAGGTAGAAAGTAGTCATAACATTGAAAATAAGGATTTATAATACTCCATCTGATGAAAATGTAAACTCAATATTCTTTCATTCTAGCCCTGGTGGTCACGGTCTTTGTGGACTTCATCTCTTGCTCACAGGTGAGAGTTGAAGAAAAACTCAACTGGGCATCGTAAATCTATATGACAAAAATTCTAAAAAGTGAGTTAATATCAAAAAGCAATACCTATAACACAGATTATGAATATACTCTACTATTCTTTTGACTGCTTGGTAGGTGAGGTACTAGCATATTTTCCCAGGGATCAAGGTTTAAGCACATACAAAGTAAGGCAGTGTGTTCACCACAAAAAAACTACACATTTTCATCAGATGAGCAACCTCTTTGTGAATTATTTCAAATGCAAGCAGCTCTGAAAAAGATAAAAAAAACATATTTGATTAGCAAAAAAGAAAGTGTTATTGTGAACAAACATTATTCCCACCAAGTCTGGTTTTGAAGACTAGTTGAATAAACATGAAAATATAAGAAAAGCAAAAATCAATTCCACTTACTTGCTTGTTAATCCAATAATGATTATTGAATGCTCTGTTTTAGGGCAATACTTACAAAGACCATTACCAGTGTATCAAGTTCTTTCTTCACTCGGTGCATGCATGCATTAAGCTTAGTAAATAGAATGCCTTTTAGAGTTAGTTTTATCCTTTTCTACTTCTTATAGATACCGAGGAAGCTGCTTAAGGTGGGAACCCATTGCTATCACATGATGTGAACTTGTGAGTTCAGTTGTGTGCAGGCCAGTTTAACATTTATTTGGATTGCTAGGTGACACATTGCTGTAATGGCTGCAAGTCATGTGATATCACAAGTCCTTAATGGACTGCTCATGTGACTTCACATCTCATTTTCTGTTTCAGCTCATGTGCACATGTTGAGTGATAGCATGAGATTTTATTTTTATCTAATCTATACACGTAATATTTGGTGACCAAATGTAAAATTACTTGAGGTGACATGATACAGATGTGATTCCTGTTGTTGATTTTCATGGTTTTGAGGGCTCGTGAGCTTGCATGGGTTCACATGACATAATGATACATTCCCATCAGCAAAGGACTTGAAAATGGAAACAATTTACATTCATTGTTATAAATTCATTTTGTTGAATTGATTGTTGAGACTGTAAACAATTTTACATCATAAAAAAAAATAATTTCAGCATGCAGCAATACCTTGAATATTGCGGTTTAGGTATTACTGTACAAAATAATGTAACTAAGTATAAGCTAAGAAAAAAAAACATTAAATCATATTAAGACCTTGAACAGTGCAGTTTAGGAAAGTAGGGACAATCTGGGAACAAATTAACTGCACTAACAATAATTTTCAACTAATTTTGAGTATAGGGTTTCGAACTGACCGATTTTGATTATAACTATTTGTTAAAATTATCCGTGATTATGATAACCAGCTTCCTCTGTATTTTCACACGCTTCTCTACGGTAATTTTAAAAGAACAAATCCTGAAAAGATCATCCTCATTTATAATGTTTGTGATATCATGAGGCATCTGTTACAGAGCAATGGTTAAAATGCTCCACTCTCAGGGCATTGCTAAAGTGTTCAATCATTATAGGGCACTTCATTATTTGGCTCTTGTGCCAGACTTGGTTCTTCACTTGATATCCAACTTGGCTAACAAAATATGGTGGCTTAAATCATCCATTTCATTGCTTTTCATTGCATCTACTCAAACCATCAGTCTACAGTATTGAGTAATCAGCGCAGATCAAAAATGAAAAATTAGCTGTTGGTAAGACTTGATCTCCCATCCTTTGTACTTCAGGATGCTTGCCTATGTATGGCAACTGCTCTACCAACTGAGCACTCACAGATGACAAAAGATCAAATCTAACCCTTCAACTCCAACTTCATTTTTCCTCAATCAATCAGCACCATATTTATCATTGGTTTAATGTGCATTAGTTATATTAGTGGCAGTAATCTTACCTTGATTTTTTTTTTTCCCCCCATCAGATGTCAACCTTTGTGAAATTTTGACTAGTATTTTCTTTTACTTAATTTTTGTTGGAAGAAAATACTAGAGAATAATAGTTGACAATATTTCATCTGATGAAATAAATAAATCAAGATGATATTGAATGCCCCCCCCCCTTCTGTCTCTATAGACAATGGAATGTCCCTTCCAGGTTGGCTTGGCTGCAGGAGCTGCCGTGAAGACGTCAAACTACCTGCTCTGGAATCTGTGTTGTCCTTCTAGACTACCTTCCCAAGGCTAGAGAGCCCAATTGTCCGTGCTCTTTTACCCATGGCTGGGGGTGGGATTACCATACTACTCACTCATATCAGGAAGCAATCCCACAAACCTTTGTGTGTGGGGCAGACATGCTAGCCATTACACCACCTGAGTAGACACAAGATAATATTAGTATACCTGGTAATTATGTTGTTTTGATATCTGAGCTTAATGATGTTGAGTAAATCTTGAAATTATCACACATCCCATTCCCCTATAGAAGAAAAGCTTACCCTGTTGCCCAGCCTTGTTTATTTATGTTTATGGTTGTAAAAATTCAGTCAGATCAGATGAATTTGTTATCAAGTAAAGACACCATCATGTATTTATTAGTAAGTCTTACATTCTCTTGCAACCAACTCTTTCAACATGAAACTGAGCTGGGAAAATGCTGACCCCTGGCTAACAAATGTTGGGGGTCAGTGTGTAATATGAGATGATTGGGTTTTGTTGCAACATGTTGAGGATGATGAACCACTTACAATCCTGGCTTGGTTTATTTGGGTCCAGCATCATGCTCCACTGAATGTCTTGTCTCACCACTTAATAACAATACTGGCCTCATTTTTCTGAGGCTTGCACAGGCAAGATTTTGAATAAAACCTATATTTTCCCCATTTTTCACACACACACTCTCTCTCTCTCATTGCCCTATCTTATCTATTCTCTCTTATTTATTTCTCATTTTTATTTTTCTCTCTTTATAATTTGTCTCCCTAGATCTACTACCTTAGTTTCTCTCTATCCTATCACTCTGTAGTCTTTTTTGTCTCTCTCTCTTTCTTTGTCTTTCTTTCTCTTCCATAGTCTGCTATAGTCTCTCTATTTTTTTTGTTCTCTTTTCAGCCACCCTCTCCAATCAGTGTGCCTATCACTTGCATTTTGCTCCTTACCTCCACAGTTCCTCTCTCTACTTCCTATTCTCTCTATAGTCTTTTTTTTCTATACTGCTTCTCTCTTTCTTCTCACTTCCCCTCTGCTTTCTTTGCTTCCTTTTTGTCTCTTCACTCTTCACCTTTTCAACTTCTCTTTCCTTCTCCCATTTTAAACCCAAGAAAACTCTATTGATTTTTCCCTTCTCTTAAGATGCATAATCCTACCTTAAACAAATTTTTCTCTCAGTTCATTTTTGGATCTGCTTCCCCTCCTCAAACACACCTCTATAGAAACTAAAACTGTCACGGCAACTGTCTACACGGGTTTCTTTAGTATTTAACTTGGTCTACCTAGCTTACTATGTATCTATCACTCATACACGCTGCACCAATTGAACTACAGAGCTGAAAATCTGAACATCAACTGATTGTGTCTTGAAAACTTTTTTTTGTTTTTTGAACCCCTTCCCGCGAATAGTTTGCAAATAGTTCCTCCTTTCCTGGAACGTAAGTTTATGATAAATTGATCACTCAGTTTGTGTCAAGGAACATCCACGTTTGCGTATGAAAATTCAAACTTTTTCTTTCCAAGTGATCACTGTCAAACAAAAGGCAAGAAGTAATTTATTCTTTGATCACCCCTTTTCACTGTTTTTCTGAACACAGGATTAGATCATCTAGCTTGCACGTCTTCCCTGTTCAGTCATGTGATACTAATTTCTACATGGGTTTCATACTATGATGATATTGTATTCATGACATTGTAGACTTCTAAAATAGATCTACATGACACACACACACACACACACACATATATATATATATATATGTCCCAGGTGTCTTGAAAGGGTTAAAAATAGAACACTTGTACAAAACTGAAACACTTTGTTCAATTGTTAAACTGTGATGTTCTTGCATAGGAGATGAAAGAGAAAAATGTACCAGGTAATTTTTAAAGACCATCAGGTGCAATAAAAGGCCAAAAGCCAAAGATCATACCAGCTGAGACCAACAAATATGAAGAAACTAGAACAAACCAAAAAATGTACAGAACAAACAACACAAATGTATATTTTACTACAAAATAAAAAAAATTGTGAACAGTTTTACTTATTAGCTTTACATATAAAATCTAGCTATTTGACCGTGATATCAGAGGTACAATTGATTAACTCTTTCAACATGCCTTTTGAAAATCAATAGACACAACCATCCACTGATACATGAGTTTTGTTTATAAACATTGATACATTCTGACATCCCACGAATCATGACCCACTGACCCTAATCTAACCTAGGAACATTGATCAGACAGAGCACACATTATATTTGCTGTTCGTCTGACCATGTAAGCTTTCATACACCCGAAATTGTTGCTTTCTATCCATTATTTGACTCGAGGATATTGATCATACACAGCACATGTTATATAGCTCTAAGGTGTCAGTGTAAGGGAGTGGCACATATGAGTGGGGTCAGTGATCAAAGGGTTAAACAAATTCCTCATTATTTTCACTCCAGTGATCACATACATAGGTAGAGAGCAGATGTCAGAATTTCCCTTGTACATTTAGCAAGTGACCTGACATAGATAAGTATTAAATGAACTTTTTGAATTCATATATTCATTATGTTCTGCTCGGAAATCTTTGCAGAATACACCGTCTGGATTTTTGAGAAGGGTCATTATCATTCCAATAGTTGTTTGGACTATTCTCTGCTGCTTTTGTTGTAACTACAAAGTTTCTGCCAGGTACGTTCTTCAGCCTTCTTCATGTTAACAATGCATGAGACAGGTCTCTTTTCTACAGAAATCAATGGCAAACATAAAAGAAAGAGAGGGCTATATATACTGACTCAGTTTGCACAAACTATACCATTCTCAACTACCCATATAGTGAAGGATTCCATTTTGAGACACACAGATACTCCCAGAGCTGGATTTAGACCTTGGGTATCCGGGGCACTTCTGGTTTAGTGAACCCCTCATACACAACATATTCGAGGCACAAAATTTACTCATCAAAGTCCGTTTGACAAGTTTTTTCATACATAAAAAAGGTAACTGAGTTTTATATCTGTAGTAAATGCATGTCTGCAAAACTTCAAGTAGATTTTTAGTATCCCCATACAGCTATTACTGTAGATCCAAATTAGAAGCAGTAATTTTATTGAGTTATTTAAAACACCTGAAGCCAATATATTGAAATTTAAGACCTTATCCACAGAGCATTCATCAAGCAATAAACTCGAAAGGATTGTGACACTAGTACACTAACCTAGTGGTTCTCAAACTATTTCTGTGTCATTCAACTTCACATCTCTATGACCAAATTTCATTCACCTGTGACTGAATTTTCTTGTTATTTTATTACTTTTATTTTATTTTCTATTGTGTATAATTTCCTACATCTTTTGTATTATAAGCTCATCTAGTTTCCCCCAAAAAGTTAAATTACAATACATTCGGGAAATATCCTGCTATTTTGGAAATAGGTAGTGAGCAAATAACACGTATGAAATTTAAGGCTCCACTGCCCTTGAAAAGTGATGAGTTTACAGACCACTTTAATGACAATACATTATTCAAGTATAGAAAAATATAAATATCTGAGTAAATTAAGTCATCTACTCCCAAAAATAATTTTGTTCAGTTCAGTTGTATTGGATCATTCACAAGTTCAAGAAGCACTGCACTAACCATCAATCTGTGAATGATATACCGTGTGTGTGTGTGTGTATATATATATATATATATGGTACATATCAGGTTAGCAGTATAGCATAATATGAAAATATATTAATAATATAAAGCAATATGTGATGAATTTATTTCATAGAGTGCTCGATACCTTCAACTTTATGCCATGGAAGTCAAGTTGTTTTAGGGCAGAAACATGAACTAGTTTGTGTAGCAAATCCACATTCTACTATATATATATATATATATGAATGACTTGGCTTTGCAAACAAAGATTTTCAGAGAGTTTTTCATAAGAGCCGTCCCTTAGACGGTGGGGCCTGGATGCAGAATATCCCTTTGGTCTGCACACTGAGGTTTTAAGATGAAATGCAATGTATGCAGGGGCTGGCACCTTATGGTCAACTGGTCATGATTGTAGGTTTGACAGGGGTCTCCGTCTCTGAGCTAGCTATGGGGGTTTGCTACCCCTTTAGCACAGAAACCTCAAACCACCAACAATCACAAAGGAAAAAATATAAGAAACCGAACTGAACAAAACAATAGAAAAGAAACTAAGAGAAGACAAACGAAGATATATGGCAGCCATCATCAACACCAATCTCAAAAAAATGTCGAGGATTTAAAGCAATAAACAAATCTCTCAGCACAGGACAGAAACAGATAACCAGCATTCTTGAAGCGAGCGGAGACATAATAACAGATAGAGACAGAATAGTTGAACACTCCCAAGAATTTTACCAGGAACTCTACTCTTCGAAACATAGACAATACAACAATGACCAGAATACACAAGATGCCGAAAATCAGTTTGAGGACTTCCCCGAACTTACACCTTGGGAAGTAAAGCAAGCCATCCAACAAACACAAGAAGGAAAAGCTCCTAGACCAGATAACATCACCATTGATCTACTCAAAAAAGCTGGTAAGAGCGTCAACAGAAAGCTAGCTATTCTATTCAATTTGTGTCTAAAACACAGTAAAGTCCCAATCGACTGGAACACTGCTATCATAATGCTTCTACAAAAAAGGAAACCCCAAAGACCTCAACAACTACAGACCTATAAGCCTACTCAACTGCATATATAAACTGTTCACAAAAATCATCACCAACCGGATTACAAAAACATTGGACGAAAATCAACCATGAGAACAGGCTGGATTTAGAAGAAGTTACTCAACCATGGACCATCTTTCAATAAATCAGCTGAAAGAGAAGGCAGCAAGATACAAAATGCCACTCGCGGTAGCATTTATAGACTTTAAGAAGGTATTCGACTCTGTAGAGATTCCCATGGTCATGAAGGCCATCACCCTACAAGGTGTAGACCCTGTATACGTCTAAGTACTGCAACATATATACAATCACAGCAACTCCTTCATTAGGCTACATAAGAACTCTGAACCATTCCAGCTCCAAAAAAGTGTGAGACAAGGTGATAACAGCTCACCCAAACTCTTTACAGCCTGCCTTGAGATGATTTTCCGAAATATGGACTGGGAAAATTGAGGAAACAAAATAGACGGCAAATATCTGAGCAACCTTAGATTTGCAGATGACATCGTCCTTTTTGCAAAGAACCTACTTGACCTCCAACTAATGCTAGATGAACTAAACGAAGAAAGCAAAAAAGTCGGCCTACACATGAACTTCAGTAAAACAAAAATCATGTCCAATAATCATGTTGAGAATAAAAACATAACTGTCAAGATAGAAGATGCAAAACTCGGCAAGGTAGACCACTACATCTACCTAGGACAACGAATCTCCATGAGACCCTCAAAAGAGGAGGAAATCAAGCAAAGAATCTCTCTGGGATAGCAAGCCTTCGGCAGAGCAAGCTTGACTTTCAAAAACCAGATGATCCCAATAATCCTAAAAAGAAGAGTATACAACCAATGCATTCTCCTAGTAGTCACTTATGGGGCTGAAACATGGAACCTAACCAAGAGACAGACCTACAAACTGAGAAGCATGCAGCGTGTGCATGAGAGAATCATGCTCAGCCTTACATGGAGATATCACAAGACAGCACAGCACATAAGGAAGAGAACGGGAGTCCGAGATGTCATTGAAACTCTCAAAAAACTAAAATCACAATGGGCAGGCCATGTTGCAAGTATGAAAGACAACTGATGGACATCACAACTCACAACATGGGTCCCTAAAGATCACATGAAAAACCGAGGGCAACAGAACACAAGATGGAGAGATGAACTGGACAAATTCAAGAAATACTGGTTTCGCAACGCCCTTGATAGAGGATTGTGGCAAATCCTGGACATTAAAAGACAGATGATGATGATGAGGGAGTGTTCCAACAGTTTGATTGACATGGTTAGTTAGACCAGATCACATGGAGCAGATGACCGAGCTTCCTGTAGAGGTCTGCTATCACCTCAGGGGAGTTACTTGATAGAACAGCTTGAGTCCATATCACACCTCCGGGGAGCAAGGAAAGAGTTAAGAATGTTGGTAACTCAAACAAGAGTGATAATATAAAAGAGAAGTCAGAGTATAGGTATATATCAACCTGTTTAACTGTCCTAGCTTGTCCCGTCCCCACAATTCACACTCCTATTTTCCTTTTTTGACAAAAAACCAGCATTTTGAATGTGTATGTTCAAAGTAAAATGTAAGAATTAATTTGACAATATGCTGAGTTGGGGCATCACACAACTGGAGCAGATGCCTGAGCTGGCTGCTGGTGTCTGCCACCCCTTCTGGAAAAGTACTGTAGAGTTGCTTGAGCAGATTGAACTCTGGTACCAGACCCCCTTCCAAATGTGATTGAGTTATCAATTTTTCTTTCTTCTTCCCTATCTCTCTTAAGTTTTAACTTATTTAAGATCACAAGGCCCTTTTTATATTCTGACACCCCAATCCCTTATCTTCATTTTTCCATCCTGCTTATAAGAAAGTTCTTACAAATTTTATCAACCACTTGCTTTCACCCTCCCCTAGCCCTAATGATAACTTTAATTTATTACCCATCTGACCCAAATTTTTGAAGTTGGAAAGGAACATACACTGACTTTTTGTAAGTATTATTTGCATTGCAAGAGAAATTAATATCGGCAAATAAATGAATGAACAAAGATTTTCAAGGGGTCTTCCATGGATATACAAGGCCTATGCATGGAATAACCCACCAGTCTGCGCAATGAAGTTTTAAGTTCTGCAACCTACTCAGGGGAGTAACCAGATAATAGACAACATGTGCAGATTGGAGCCCAAATCCAAGTCACACCCTTGGTAAAAAAAAAAAGTCTGGATCCTAAGTCGTTTCACCCTATTTGTAGTCCTAACATAAGCTGTTATGGCATCTTCTAATGTTTTCCTGTTGAACTGAAATTCATTTCCATAGCCAGAGACCATTTGCATTGTTGGAATCTAACTTCAATTGACTTTTTGTGTTGCGGGGGTGCTCTAATAAGTAATGATCAACATGTTCTATTAGTAATTTCAGAGTATAAGTATTGATAAAACTGCAAATAAACAATAAGAACTGATTAAAAGTCGGAATTGCCAACCCCTGCCCCAGGCAATGCCTCTGCTAACAGGTGCCAACTCTTTACATAGAATGTTCATGAATAAGAAAACTTTGGGCATTCCTTTTCAATACCAGTTCCTCGGGTGATGAATTTACTCAGCAATATGCAGGAGATGAAATACATTAATCTATTTAAAATGATAGACATTAGAAAAACAAGCTTTACATTTATCTGAAAAACAAAAATATAAATCCAAGGCTTATCTGATTCCCAATCTCCTCCATATTTGATATTTTAATTATCTAAACAATAATACAAAAGAATCCCATCTTCTATATGAGATATATATATATCAATATATATATAAAGCACTACATCAAAAACTTTTGAATTGTATTTACATTCACTAACCACTGGCCTACATTCACTCATATGGAAACAGGAAAGGTTAAGTATAAAATTCAAAAAGTTGCCTTGTCTCTGACATTTTTAATCAACAATAATGTATCTAAGTATGTAATGTTTCCTTCTCTTTACATGCATTTACACCCTCTACCCATACTGTTCAATCTTGCACTGGTTAATTTTACAATATCCAAATAGAACAAAGTCAGTTACCAAAAAATAACATTCTAGATCCTTATATATGATGGAAAAGAAACCTCACCAATCTGGCACATTCCACAGTTAGCAGTTTACTGTTTTAATAAAGGCAGGAAGCACCATCTTCATGATTATGAAACCTGTTATACTCAAATAATATAAACACTTATTTCTACTATGAGGAGATTTATCTCCTAGGCCACCTACTGAGCCCTAAGCCTGTAAATCTATTTGACATGATACACGTTAGAAAAACAAAATCTACACTCATCAGAAAATGAGAAAATAAACATTTGATTTATTCAACATTGGATCTATTGTAGCCATGCCATGAGGAGATCAGCTGAGGGTGTGTACGTGAGAGGGATGACACAACAAGCCTGGCTGCTGTAGGGTCAAACTTCACTCCTACTTCTATTCTGACAAGATGATAACTGCAACTTTTTTTTATTGTATACATGATTAATAAATCTGCAGGTATATAAGACAGGTATACATCATTTTCCTGACCCTTTATTGCCTGACCCATGATTTACTGCATCCCTATTGGTCAATTTATCATTTTGCTTACACCTTACATTGCTGATTCTAACCCTTTCCCCCTGAGCCCCAAAACAAAGGGAGACAATTTGAGGAACCAGCTGACTTTCTTTTTTTGGAAAATTAGTGTGATGGATATATGTTTACTATTTATGGGGAAAAAAAGATTCAATTGTAAAATTGGTAAACATACTATTAATTCATGATAAGATTTAATATTTACAATGAATATCCTGTGTAAGATTTAAGAAAAATAAATTTTATGGGCAATCATAGAGACATGTTTGAACATTTGTCAATTGAGTATTATTATTCATTATGAAATGAATTTTATCTTTATTTTTATGTTTATTTCTTGCCATTGGTAACCTTAAAGAAAGCACAAACAATTGTGAATTTTCAATTTTTAAAACCTCGTTTGAAAAGAATTATTTTTCTAAATTCAATTTTTCAAGAATTTAAAATTTTTTTTAATAAAATACAAACCCTTGTAAAACATGAGAGAACTAAATTTTTCTTCAAGTTGACCATTTCTTTAATGTAAGGAGGGTCTTATGGATTGAAAGCAGAAAAAATTACTCATAAGACATTTTTAGGTATTAAAAATTCTGTTTTTATTATATGAAAATTTAAAAAACAGCATAAGAGAATTTTTTTAAAGTGGGACGCTTCAAAAACATAAAAATTACTTGCTTTCAGATTTAATTTAGACAAACATATGAAGGCCTTATAAAGCCTCTGTATCACCATGAAATTAATGCTCTCATTACTTTTAAAGTATTGACTTACTGGTACCAGACTACATTAATAGGGCACCAAGTTAGAATCACATTTATTATCAATGACTTGTGAGATGGGCACACTTTTCCTTTTCCTGCAAGTTCTCATCTTTTTTCTGTTATTTACAAACCAATATTTTATGGTGCTATGTTTCCATTAATTTGATCAAAGCATGAATGTCTAAGGTTCAGGGACAATGTCATTTTGTATCTTTGTTATTAGATGAGCATCAGTTTTAGAGTAATTGCTGTAAATGAATAACCAGAATGAAACACCAGGAAATATATCTACAGGAAACAACTCCTTTTCTACTCTTTGCACAAGGTTATTGAACTATTATGTTAATATTCCATATTGCCAAGTACCGTGTTTACTGAAAGAATATCATCTGTCATAAAGGATGTTCAACAAGATAGTATTGCAAGTCATCATTAATAAATTCCTTCCTCGCTGGGAAATCCATGAATGCAGTCTAGTGCCAAAGTTGGCTTTCTCCAACAAATATCTATTACTTGCAATCATTTTTGGGGAGGAAAAAACATGGGTAACTGCAGATGAAATTCATATAAATAAAATCATACTCTTTTTTTTTAATTCTTTTTCCCCACCACACGAGATATTACTTTCTAGCGAACTGTTGAGTAAATAAACGTGGTTTTGACAGACTGGTAAGTTTTATGAAAGATAGAATATAAAATAAATCATAATTTCAGATGCTTAAACTGATACTCTAGAACAGGCATGGGCAACCTTCTTGATACAGCGGGCCACTTAAAACATTTTTCATCTTTATTCAGGCCACACATTCACTTAACAATGTTGATCATGTTACAGAAAACGTACTTAATTTCTATTCTAGACAAACATATGAATTATAGTTATTATATTATTGATTTGTAAATACCAATCAATAGTAATTTTAACATAAGTTGTACAATTTTCCTAAGTTCTAGAACTATCAATATACAACATCCTCCTGAAGAAGGCCAAAGAATATTTTGGCCAAAACAATATCACATAAAATCAATAAAGATGACAACACTAGACTAAACTAGCATGTTGTTGAGGAATAATGAAAACTAGCCAGACTTGTAGAAATTCCAAGGGTATTGATAACTATCATCATTACTTCTATATATATATATATATATATATATATATATATATGCAATTTAAGTACACAATTTTATTATAGTAATTTATTACCTCTGAAAACTATCTATATTATCACTAAAAACGGCTGGCTGCAAAGCGGGTTGAACCAATTTTTTTTTGCAATTACTGAAATGTACTTTTTGGGTGACTTCAAGCTTATGATGAGCAAAATTATGGAACCACTTCTAAAACCTAGGCAAATGTTTGAAGTATCTTTTTGTCAATGGATATGTTACCTGCAACACCCTTCATCCCCAAACGATGTCATAATTAACATGAGCGGTCAGTCCAGCTGAAATGGCTACAGACCATAAATTTTTAAGCCAGGGACATCATTTTGCAAATGTAGATCTTCTCTATTAGTGCACAATGGCTTTTTTTAATTTTTTTTTTTTTAATTTAAATTTTGATTTGAAAGGTCAAACAGGTGTATTAAATCAAATGAAAAATAATCTCCACAAGTAAGGTAAGAAGAATTGTCCAATAAATTTGTCCAGAAGTTACTGACCACAATTTCTGGTCAAAGCATACCAAATTCAGACTATAATTGCTCAATGGGACTGGGCAGTGTCATTTTAGGGTGCAGTTTGAAAATTTTGATTCAAAGGGCCAAAATGTGCAAAATTCACATTAACTTATAGAAGACCATTATAAAATTATACTCAGTTGAATTTACATAATGATTTATTACACCATTACTCTAGAGCCATATAAATAGCCAAAGATTTTCGTCGTGATATTTTTCATGTGAAAGATCCAATTTCAAGTATATTTCAGTCAAATGAAACTAATATATCAGTTATCATAATTATTGATTACTTCTGCTATCTGTCTGTATCCCTGTGGCCAACTATAACTAAAAATTTTAGGCTTCAGATTTGCAAGGGAGGAGTGATGAACAAATGACTGTTATAGTGAACAAATCCATTTTGCTCCCATCCAATCATAAGCATCCTCTCCATTCTTACTCTTGATCATTACATCATGTGGGTGGGTGGTAAGGAAGAATAAGGATCAGAAAGCAAAGGCCATATATACAATGACAAACTGTTCTCCAGTTAATGCAACCAGTAAAACCTGATCCAGAGTTAAACTTACAAAGGAGGTATAATAAGTACAAATCAGGAAGGCATGTTGGATCTAATTAAAATGTACACCATACCGAAGTAATCTTTTGCTCAAACTGCTATTCAGTAACCATTTCAATGGTAGGCAGGCAGATACTGCTCAGTTGGTGTCTTGTGGAACAAAACTACAGAAACCTTTTGGCCACATCCTTTACAGGAAGGTGGCATTTTGTCTGATTACTGAAAGTCTGCCAAGTGGGCTGTGTAACTCTCAGCCTAGAAAAGAAATCTTGCTCAAAAAGTACTGACAGCATATTGCTGTCTACAGTGTCATGCTGAGGATTGCTGTAAAAAATCTCAAGGTTTTAAGTGTATCAAGACACCATGAAGAATTTATCAATAAATCGGTTAGAATGCACAAGTGTGGAGCCAAGTGGAGGACACAAAAGTTGAAGACACAAAGTGAAAATGGAAGCAGAAGGCTATATAAAGTGAGATTTAAACAAGTTTTGAGGATGATCATTCAGAAACAAGGATTAACATTATTGTTCAATTTACAAATCTATACAAAGATATGATACTTTTATTAGTATGTATATTTTGATTTTTTTTTCATATATATATATATATATATATATATATATATTGTGTGTGTACTGATCACTGTGACCTACTGTTCTGTAGGTCGTGGGTTCAATCTATGGCTGAGTCATACCAAAGACTTTAAAAATGGTACTCAATACCTCTCTGCAAAACACAATTAAGAAACCCTTGTGAGAGATGGTCTCTGTCAGGCTATCTTGCCAAAGATACACCCACTAAAAAAGGTGCCCCTGAGGACACTGTACAGGGGTATGGAAAACCCTGTACTGAGTTATGGGACCAAGCACGTGTGTTCACATTGATTCTTTTTTCTCTTCTCAAGATGGGTAGACTTGAACAAAGGTTAGCAAGCCAGTTATACAGACCATTACCACTACTGTGCGATTGATTCTCACTGAGTCTCCAACACCTGTGACTTTTTGGCAGATTTAATTAAGGTAACTGAATACTGGTTTCATGATGCCCATGAAATGTGGTGAATCCTGGGGAAGGTCTATGTCCAATGACGGACGTTAAAAGACTGATGATGATTATGATGATGTACTGCATCAATCTTTTCATTACAGTTATTCATCTTTCTCCAGCAGCAATGGAAATGAGTATGGGCAATTAGTTATACAGTAATGTCTCCATTAGTAGACATAGAACGTACAAAGAAAAACTGGAAATTGAGAAATAGGTGTACTTTCAAACCCCTTCCCTCCATTTCTATCTCTGATCTCCACATAGATTATAAAATAAAATGTACATCAATAACATTTTTAATATATCAAAGTTATCCATTACTCAAATGTTTCAGAGGATCGATTATTTTGTTATTGGTATTTCCTAAGTTTAACTCAGTACGACATAAGGCCACAAGTGTGCGATATCCACTGCTGATGTAAGCTCGCTAAATTTTGCTCCATGGCAAGGCACCCACACTAATCTGTTATGTATTCCCAATACAAAATTGAGCTTTTGTTTTCTATAAAATACTAAGAGTGAGGAGAATGATATATGTATTCATTAGTGTCTTTCCATCTATCTGTCTGTCCACACAATATCTCTGAAAGTGCTCAATGACATTTTATGGAAGATTGGGTAGTGGATAGAAGTTAGATTTTGGGAGGAATCCAGAAATTTATCTTCTGATTAAGACATATTTTTCTATTGTTTTTTCATACATTTATGTATATACCCATGACTGTTTACACCATACATCCAAAAGTTATCAATGAATTCCAATTAAATTTTGAGAAAGATAGACAGTAGGCTACGGGAGAAGTGACTGAATTTTAGGGTAGATCCATACATGACTACTTCCTCTACACATGTATACACCATATAATATCTCCAAAATTTCATGTCTTTTCACTTGATATCTCCAAAAGTTTTGAATTTCAATGAAATTTTTTGAAAGAGTGGGAAAGGCAGGGGGCAATGAGCTATGGATGGAGTGAATAAATTTTTGTATGGATCCATGCACAATTACTTCCCCTGATAATGGCGTTGTCAAAGGTATGGGCTCTCTGAGTGCTTTCTAATTTGATAATATTGCTCTCCTACTATGGTGAGGTAGGGTATTGATAGTGATATGCCCACAACATTTTAGAAATGAGTATTGTGATAAGGGAAGCGGTGCTATTTATCTGATTGTTCCAGGCTTAAGCAATGACCTACACAAAAAACTAAGCTTTCCATAATCAACACCCACTTCAATGCACTTCTAAGATGTGCAATATCTAAAGGTACAACTAACAGCTTTGACAAGCTGTTATTGTAGCAATCACATATTTCCAACAATGACATCACCAAATTACGCACAACAGAAATTGTTGTTTTATGACATCTTGAATTTCATGAATAGCACTCATAACATGCATCTGTAAAAAGTTCACTAACAACGTAGAGAACGGCAATTCAGGAGATCATTTGTTCAATGTTTTGTGCCAGATAAGTAAAACCCATCACTTACAACTGACCAAGAAGAATAAAAAATATAATTCCTAAACTTGAACCCTTAAGCAAAGAAATGCTGCCATAGGCTGGGGTAAAATATGCCTTTTAAAAAAATCATTTACATATTAACCTAAAAGAAAAGTATTGTACAAAAAGAAGCATAAGTTAAATGATGCATCCACCATCCTTATGTCCATATTTCAAAGGAATTCTTAAGTAGTTATAGTGGTCTCATTACTGGTTTTGGTAGTAGTAACAGATGGAAGAGGAAGATGAGGATAGTTCATCTGAAAGTCTGAACCAACTTTCATATCAATCCAACATGGTATGGCCAAGAAAATTGATGTTTAATCTGATCGAGACTGACCAATCAAAAAAGTGCCGTATAGAGATATGTGGACATATCTAAAAGCTAGGGTGATAATTTGTCCTCATGTCAATCAATTTGTAAAATCAAGGAACATTTCAAAAAACTTCACTGGATTAATAGTCAAGAGAAGAGTTTACATCACCCTAGTTTTAGTATAATGAATACGTAGATATAACTCAAAAGAGGATTGGGCAATAGCTACAAGGCTGTTGATTCAGTCTCTTTCAATGGTAATTATGTTATATGAAAACTGATTACAAAACTAGCGCTCTTTAGCTAAAGATAGCAATCATGCATCAGTAAGCAAGTGAAAGCCTAGATTATTCTAGGCTGTTGGTTCCTCCTCCTCCTCAACAAAAAATAATTATTCATTACCTTTATATCTTCCTCTGAAACATTCATAATATTTGTATGGTGCTCATCCCATGACCAGAGGAGGACATTAGGGTTCCACAATGGACTAGTCTGTCAGGGACAAACATCTTGTCCTTCATAGCATTTCAGTAGCAAAAGATTGTACAAGTTAATGAAGGCAAAGTTTTCCAAGACAAAAGTTATTTGCACTTTCTCATTTATTCTTGATCAGCAGACGAAATGATAGTAAAGAAATTGCTGGGTGATATATCTCATTCTGCTTTTGCGTATTTATCCATCAATTTACTGAAATCCTTGCCATCTATCCAAAACAAGGATAATCCTTGATTTTTTTCTTATTTTTTTTTTATTAGATACAGCTTGTTCAGCCATTGTTGATTTCTGACAAGTATTTTCCTTCATCTTAATTTCAGTTGCTTTTTATTGCAACTCCTCAGGCCATCAAAGAAAAACAACTGAAATTCAGATGAAAGGCAAGTCTGATGAGTCACTCAATAGAAACGTGACCAACATCTTTTTATTACTTGCTGTTTTGGGGGAGATCAATTAAAAAATTTGGAAAAAGGGTTGATCAATGAATTAGTTATTCCTCTTGTTTTCCTGCTGACTGTTGTTTACTGAGAAGGTTTGAATTTAAGAGAAAAAAAAAGTGTGAATACTGCCAGACATAAACTAAGAAACCAATTCAGCATAAACCTACATTGCAGATAGAATCCCCACTAAAAAACTACTTAAGTCATTATTTCTAAAAAAAAAAAGACCCTTTTCTAGGCACAATAAAGAGTAAATGTTGAAATTTTCAGCCCTCTAGCTCCATTAGTTTGGCATGTATGCATGATACATACATTCATAGCCAGACAGCCAGTCAGACCAATCTGAAAACTGTAGAAGCCTATGTTGATAGTTTTGATAGACGGTTTCTGAAATACTAGTCAAAATTAAGAATGGTTGATAAAAGCTACTAATGTCCAAAACCGATGTGTGTCTATTCCTCTTGGATCCCATTCAAATCTTGCCATTATTCTAGTTGTATAAACACCTTGAAAAATTTAAAGATAATTTGATAAGAGAAGCATTTATTTGGACAGCAGGAGTGATAAAAGTCTGAAATGCTAATTATATCAAATATGATTAAGAGATTTTACATCTTGTTCTTTACACTCTACTGAGCATTACGTGCCAAAACCCAAAATGTATCTTTACAGCTATTTTTAATCATATATTCAAGAATCAGATACGGCCACCCACTCATGTGGGGATAAACTGTAGGTACTTTTTTGATCAAATTTTAATGATTCAACAAATGTTTTTGCAATTTTATTTTGGTTGTTATTCTACAATCAAATACTCCTACATAAACATACAGAGTAGCACACACAAATGTCTTCAAAAAGTACTCACACACTTAAGCCTATGTAAATACAATCTCAGATTTTTTAAAAAGCGCTATCAAATTCACAGAGCCTAGGCACCTGGGACCTGTCTACTAGACACCACTTCCTTAATGCACTTAAAGGGGAGGGTCAAAGTATTCCCTGATGTCTGTGGTTCAACTACAGTGCTCTAGAAACCTTTTTGGCAAACATACATGAAAGTATCAATCTGGTGTTATTATTTGTATGATGTTCAGAGTATAGGTATCCCCACATCAGATAACCAACTTTGAGTCAATATTTGATTCTGTGGGGTTGCAAATAAATATTTTAAGAAAAACACATACATATATATTACCACATTTTGTTTTTGTTACGTCTTCATTAAACTACAAATACTAACACAACACCTGGTTACAAAGAAAATGAATTTTGATGAGAATTCTGTGGTAGACTGGCGGTGGGGCTGTCAGAATGAAGCATTGATTTCTCTGTCTACACTGTCTATATTTAAACATGTATATGAATGGCTAGGCTACATGAAAGAATATTTTTTGGAAGGGTTTATCTTGACAAGACCTCGGTTGGCAGAGCCTGTATCATGGCCAGTCTGCACATAGTTGAACCCACCTTTTAAACCAAGGAATTGTATAATATGGTCCATTGAGGTGAATGAGCTGGCTACAAGGGTCTACTGCCTCTCAACGGGAGTATTTTAACAGTATGGCTGAGCTGGGCAGTTAGACCATAGGATATAAACACTGTAGTTGGTAGATGCCAGGGCAAGCTGTAGAATTCTGTCCATTGAGGTGAATGAGCTGGCTACAAGGGTCTACTGCCTCTCAACGGGAGTATTTTAACAGTATGGCTGAGCTGGGCAGTTAGACCATAGGATATAAACACTGTAGTTGGTAGATGCCAGGGCAAGCTGTAGAATTCTGCCATCGCTTTGAAGGAGTATCACGACAGTACAGCTGTCTGTGCCATTTCAAGCACAGATCTGAGATACTCCGACAGAAACCCATATAAGTAAAAGTATATACCTATCTTTATATGAAGGTGTAGGTTGGTGTAATGGTTACTAATATGGAAAATTGAATCTTCTAATCAGGTTCATTTTAAGGCTCTTTGGAAAGGCATGAATCCACGACTTACTGCTCTCTGTACCTTTGTTAGATATTTTGACAAAATGTTTGAGCAGAGAAAGAAAAAGAGAGATACGTACAGACCTCCCCCATTATAATGCAGTTTGTTATAGTGTGACTTACACAGTTGGGTGGTGGAACATAAATGTTAATATAGCTCCAGAAGAATTAAATTTTCTCATGTTATAGTGTGGTTGGCTTTTTTGGACCCCAACACCTGCATCATAATGTCTGTTCTTAATTCTTGTTTAGCTATGAATATAAATCCAAATAAGATTCGTTTATCAATCCGAATAAATATGCGCTCATTGAAAACCAAGATGATGATTATTTGCAGAGTGACACTTTAGATTGTTTCCTTCTTTGTAATTGTTGAATTTTTTGCTTGCTTGTTGATAAATACACTAGCATCTCTCTTTGGCAATGAGGAATGTAAGTTTGATTCTTACCGGAAGCTTACTCTTTACTTCCAATTGCACTGTTTACTTGTAGAAAAAATTAATATGAAGATGAAAAGTAGTAAAAATTGATAAAATAATAGGTTACAATACTTCATCTAATAATGAAATAAATGATAAAAATGAAATAGCTTGTCTGCACAAATCTTTTGAAATTTTCACCAGATCTGAACTTGACATAATTTGCCTTTTGTCAAAGTTGTAATAAAAACAACTAAAATTTATGAGGGTAAAAAGTAGTAAAAATTCATAAAATAAAGCCTTTTTAATAACTGACAAATATAAAGAGTAATGCAAGAAAACTGTTGGGGAAGAGCTGTGTATTTATCAATAATAAGGCAAAAAATGCAGTAATTGTTTAAAGGAAAATTAAGTATTGCTATGAAGATTATCTTCATACTGATTTTCATAGTGAGTACGTAGTTAATCTAACAGATAGATTTTAACTATATTGATATCTATAACTGGCCTAAAGTTGGAATTGTAGAATCTTTCTTCATTATATGAATATATATATCAAGCACGTGCCATGAGTATGAGTAGGCAGTCAGTCAACCTTCACAAAGTATATTGTCAACAAAAGCCTTACCACCGTGAAAAAAATTTTTTAATTATTTCAAAAAGAAATTTACTTACTACATTATTTGTGAACACACTCCATTCTTCTCTGCTTCTTTGTAGCAAAAATATCTGTCACTTTTTCATAGAAATTGTAAGTAGGTCTTTGCTCCATTTTAGTGAATCTCTCCTTTTCAATGGAAGCAAGTGACGAAAGCCTTTCATTTGTCATTCTATTCCTGGTGAAGCTTTTGATTCTTTTCAAAGCTGAAAATGACCTTTCCACAGAAACTGTTGAAGCAGTAATTGTTGAAATTAATTGCAGCAGCTCAACAGATTCAAAGAATGTTTGTTCCAGTCCATTTTGAAAAATAACAGCTAGCAAATCATTGAATGATTTATTCCAAATACTTGTGCATTGTGAATTACAGCTAGATCGGCTTTTAGTCTTATGACATCTAAGAAGAAATTACAACTGATCATCACAAAAAAATCATTGAATACTTATGCTGTTTCATGAATATAACCAAATATACTGACATTTCAAAAAAGATAACCTCTTACTTGAATATACTAAAGTAAGACAAACAAATTTTTGAAAAAGTTTTTAATATATTTAGTGTTTATAGCAGTAATGATTTTTAGACTTTATTATATGAACTTTATAGTTAGTGGAAAATAATTGTCAAATTCCTCAATTGAATATGTTGGTAGAGAATTGACTCAAAGTTTTTTCTGTGTGATAGATATTCTTAAAAATCTATCATAACTTGGTTTCCATGCAGTCTGGAATTAAGACCAACACAATACATTTAATATTTACATGGGTGAACATCAATTGAAATGACACGAAGAGCGAGCTGTGTTTGTTGTTATACTTACAGATCCCTCATCATTAAAAACGTTTTTAGGGTAACCTAAGTAAGTAAGCCTTGTTTTAAAAAATAGATATGTAGTATAAAATAATATCAATATACAATACACATAATACCTCATATGAAATGACAAACTACATGTATGGCAAAAATTATATAATGAAGGGAGGCAGTGTTTGATCAACACTGCTGGGGTGCTATCCTAATACAACTGTTTTGTTTTTATAATTCCTGAAACTGTTACATGAAAAACAACTGATGATCCCAATAAGAGACAATTTTCACATTGTACAATGATAACAGAGTATAGGGGAAACAGAGAAAAAACAGTTTTGAAGAGTACATAAATTGTAATGATAGATATTGGGAAACGGGTGATTGGAGTGACATAAAAATCTATTGAAAAAGTATTTTATTGTTTAGTATTTAAAGCTGTGAAGCTTTCTAGACTATATATATATATATATATATATATATATATATATATATATATATATATATTGTTGTTGTTGTTGTTGTTGAAAATCCATACGAAAATAGAACTAGATAATTTGTCTTCATAAAGATACAAATGATAAAGATTGTAAAAAGAGTGAGACAAGGGGATACAATTTCACTGAAACTGTTTACAGCAAGCATGTTTAGGAAAACCATGGAGATATATTGAGCACCCTACCAAAATGCTTAAAATGTAATGTGGACAATGAATGTATAATACTAGTTATGATATATGGTTGTGAAACATGGAAATTGACTAAATCACTTGAAAACAAACTCAGAATAACACAAAGAGCGATGGAAAGAGCAATGATAACCCAGACACTAAGTGATAGAAAAAGATCAATATGGGTCTGAGAACCATAGTAAAAGGTATCATAGAAATAATTGACAGGCAAAAATGAAGTTGGGCTAGTAAGATGAAAGGATAACAGACGGTGCTAAAGGTCAACAGATTGGTACCTTAAAGATAGCAAATGCTGTGGGAGAAAAACTAGACAAAGATGGAAAGATGAGATGGGAAGGTTTGCAGGTAAGACGGTCAATATGGAAAGAGCTGGGAAAGGCTTTTGTCCAGCTGTGGACATGATGGCTGATGATGCCAAATGTCACACAAATCTGCCGTTGAAGCATTGGATCAGACACTAAAGGACATGAAAAGGCAATGGGATCATGAGGGAAATATATAAACCTTGGCATGGCCAAGTACATCTGCTGTGCCTAAAGTGTTAAAATGGTCAATGGTTTGGGTGGGGAGAATGCATAACTGTACAGAAGCTTGCTTTTGAAGCACTGGATCGGACACAGAGGGACATATAAAATGACATCATTGATTGAATACAAAAACCCAGGCAAGCTTTATCATTTGATTAGATACAACAATTCTAATTGAATCTACATTCCAAGACCAAGTGGAAATTATCAGTAACTTTTTAAAGCATTTCATACCAAGAATAGTTAAATCATGTGATTATATTTATTTTAGATAATTAAAAATCTAGGCAATGCTGAGTATTTCTGCTAGTAACATATATACAGTACAATATGTAAATCTATATAATCATGTATGATAATTTATTAAAGTATATGGCCTCAACCAAGTAAGAGTGTAAAACTTCGAACATCAATCACTGGTATCAGTGGGAAATACCTAGGCAATTACTTCACATATAAAGCAGGTCCCTCTAACATTGGTGTATATACATACATATATATATATATTGAGAGAGAGAGAGGGGGAGAGAGATATATAGTATGTGTATCTGCTTGCAGAATCTTACCTATGCAGATATGGCTATAAGCAGGTAGGAATGTATATGCGCATACACCTGGTTTACATAGACAACTGCAACTGACATGTGTTTTGCTTACAATTCTCACATCGGGTATCGTGAAATGTTGATGAGGCACTGTAAGTAAATCTAGCTGTTGGGTGGGGCAAACATCTCTTATTCTAAGAACTTATCTCTGTAGGTCTTTTCCCCTTCTCTTCAATTCTACCACTTTGCTTGTCTTTATAACAATTTATCTATAATGGTCTTTTTCTCTCCTTTTTCCATCATGACTTTTTCTAATATTTAAGATGTCATCTGTCTCTATTTTTCTTTCTTCTTCTTCTCCTCTCCATCTCTTTCCGTCTCTCTCCATCTCTATCTCTCTCCTTTTCTGTACATCTCTGTCTCTCTGTCTGTCTGTCTGTCTCTCTCTCTCTCTCTCATAATAGCTAAGCTAGCATAGAAAGTTAAAAGCAACAAACCAAATTATTTGGGTGGGTAAATATTCAATGAGGGACATTATTAGTGTTTCTTGTGCTGGCTGGGTAAGTTGCAAGATGGGGTAAAAAGCAGGAAATTCTCTTTCTCTCTATCTCTCCCTCTCTCTCTCTCACTCTGGGATCCTGCACCGTCTGTCTCACCAAAATCATAATTGTCTGGATAAAGAGAAAAGAATAAACAATCCAAGTTCTGTGGTTAATGTTTAATATCCTACATGAGCCAGACATCGCTCAGGGGTAAGGTTGGCTGTCGGGCGGGGTCGGACATAGACAGCAGAATGAGCTTTATGGTTCTCTCTCTTAAATATGTATTTTCTCTTTTTTCTCTCTCACAAACTACACTAATCTTTCTCTCTCTATTTCTATCTCTCTCACTCATACGCACAATCACACAGACACGTACACATCATTCCCTTGAAGCGTACACATACAGACTATCTTGGTTTTTTGCTCCACATACAAATACTAGTACATAATCCACCTCTCTCTCTCTCTCTCTGTACCTTCCTCAGTAAGCTTTCTCTACACCTCACTCTCTACCTCTCATGTGTAAGCTCTCTCTATTTCTCTCCCTCCTCCCACACAAATGAAACTTTCCATCCTTTCTTTCTCACCTTGGTACTTACATAAACATACACAGTTCATGTCTATCATTTTCTCAAGTATGTAATACGTAGGCATAGACAAACATGTGCTCACATTCATAAAACTGATCTTCCTTGCTAAACATATGCATAGATAATTTCTATCTATCATTGCCAAATGCCTATGTGCCTACACTACACACACACACACACACACACAAACACACACGCACACACACACATACAACTTTTCAATCTCAAAGACAATATCTCTCTCAGAACATAATATGCAAAGACACACATTCATAAAATTCTCTTTTCTCTAATATGTACATACATGCACAGCATCTTTCTTTCACTTATAAAAACCAATGTACACACATATATACGGGGATACCTTGAATAGTGTGATTTTGATTAGTGCGGGTTTTTATGTAGTACGGTCAAGATATTGCTGTGCAAATAATGTAATTAGGTACAAGCTGGGAAAAAAAGCACGTTAATAATAATAATGATAATAATAGTAATTATATCAAGACTTGAACAGAGCAGTTTTGATCTTTGGAATGAATTAACCGCGCTTATCAAGGTATATTTGTACAAGTCATTTTTTTTATATACACACTGAGATAATGTTTCACCTTAACAGCTCAACGGCCATATGTATGTGGACACACATTAGTAAAAATATTTTCTCATACACAAAGAGCCTCTCTCTCTCTCTCTTTCTCTCTCTCTCTCTCACGACTAAACACCTGTGTGCACACATATACATAAAATCCTTTCATTTTTCGCTTTATTTCACACTCAAACAAGAAAAGAAGAAAGAAGGAAAAATGAATCAAAATTGAGGTTAATATCTGATGTAGACCAGACATTGCAGTTGGGGGCGGGAGTATAAACATAGGGAGGGGAGTGATCTTCTTCGAATGCACTTGTCTGAGGAAGGAACAGTATGGCTGAAAAACAACAAAGTGGAAGGGAGAAACCAAGAAAGATATTACTGGTGGGTAGGGCTTGCCATTTATGGTAACATTGTGTTGCTACTAAAGATTTCTCCTTTTTCTTTGCCTTCAAGAAGCCTTCTTTCTTGGACTTTTCATACCTTTCTGACACACCTTTCTAATAATGGTGCTTAGTAGATATTTACTAAGCTTAACTCAGTAAAGCACAAAGCCAAATAAGGTGAAGTGGGGGCACCTACCTTGAAAATCAGTATCCATAATTCTAACCTTTACCTAGGCTTGATCGCTGACCATCGACACTGAGAGAAATATGCATCACAGCCAACAAGCAGACCACAGTAGGATAAAAATTCATATTTTGATGATGTCACAAATTTAAAAAAGTAAGGACTGACAACTATATTTTTGGAGACTTATCAAATTCAAAAAGCTTAACCAAGAAAAGGAAAATTATATCTACTGGCTTGGATCTATCAAAACTGCCAATGTAAATATAACAGCCATTTTGAAACCTCTGCCAGGACTGGTAAGGTAATTCGGGAGTGTAGATTCCCGTGCACTTATTCATCCAGTGTACCAGGGACAAAACCATGGTCAGACAGAACATCAGGAGAATTGTAGTTATTCTTTTCACCCCCCGCCTCTAAACTAGCTTCGCCAATTAAATTTTCCGTGTCAAAAGCTATAATATCATATACAAATGCATATATAAATACACACACACACACATACACACACACATGCAGATATGAGGTTTGTCCAGAAAGTACCTAGCGATTAGATATAAATGAAAAAAATTAGCCTATTTAGGGCAATGGTGCCTTAGTCACCCTTTGAGACCTCACACACTCATCGCAGCATCCCTTTCACTCTTCAAAACAGTCTGCAAAGTCCCCATTCGAGATTACCATCAGTTGATGCATCATATTTTCTAACCGGTCTAAAATCTCTTTGAGAAAAGCCAGAAGTTGCAGTAAGGCAAATCTGGACTGACAAACTGGTAGATGTGCTGTTCTGCCAAAAAATCCTGCACAAGACCTGAAAAATGACTCGGCCTCTCTTGGCGAATATGATACAGTGCACGTTGCATGTTACAGGACCTGCAGAAGAACTGGCCCCCAAACCCTCCCTACATCCTACCTCAGTGGGCTCACACCTTGCTTGTCACTTTATGCTTCAGCATTCTTCCACAAGCTCAACCTACCTTACTCTCTTCCCTTAAATGGCCTTCTCGGTGTGGTTTTCCTTGGGAATTGTGAGTTCCAAAAGATTAATCTGTTTTGAGGTATCCTAGATCAACACCATGTTTAGTCTTAGTATTGTTGTGGCAATACTTTCTGGTAATCCCATTGCAGATGTGTCCACTATAGCCTTCAGTACTTGGTTGAGTTGCCAGCAACAGCAACCCTTACCCAAGACTCTTGAACAGCAGCTGAGGATGTGCTCCAGGGTCCCTCTATTCAGGCAATTAAGTAAAATGGAAGAATGAATTATTTTCAAAGGCTGCTTTTAGTTCTATTTTATTTCATCAAGGATAAAAATATCATCAATTTATCTAAACTCAACAAGATTTTAAGGACTATATTTTCTTACATATGTGGGTAGTAGTAGACCCTAGAGTGATCTCATCAGTGTGATAATAAATGTTGCCATTGTGATGATTAAAAGGAACTTTAGAAGAGTGTTTTTCTCCTGATCTTGTGAGTGACCAGATGTATGGTTGGGATTTAGGGGTTATGCAAAAGTTTCAAAAATCTTTTGGCTAAATACATCTTTTATTTTTTTCCCCCATGTGTTAGTCAAATGAACCAATTGCTTACTGTAGCATCATGCAGTAACAATTCCTCCAGGTTCCAGCAATTCATAACAAATAACTCACTTGTAATCCCACTAACGCTTTTCCCTCAGGATATCCCATTTGGATTGAGATGATGAAGGCTTTCCTGGATGTATATGCAATATTCTTTGTTTTGAATTCCCAAAATAAATCCATTTTTCAATATTAGCAACTAACTTGTCCAAAAATTACATTTTTCCCTACATCAAGGTTGGAGAGAAAAATCCCTATGACTTATGAGCATTACTTTTTGTATAAAAAGTACAGTTCATAAGTATATATATATATATATATATATATATATATATATATATATAGACCAAACAATTATCTTTCAAATGTATGTAGATGCTCATAAGTATTTGCAGAACCACAAACTCTAAGGTTTCTGGCTTATGATTGCATTCTTTCCAAAATATGTATTGGTCTAATTTTTGGCTATCTAAATAAATTTTTCTCCAACTTCTTTTCTCTTGAAAATATTACTGGGAGGGGCCGCACAGAACCTGCAGCCTAGGAGCCTATAAAATTTCAATCCGGCACTGTATACAGACTGTAACCATGAAAAATATTGTTTAGATATTGTAGGAAATGTTTGCTGACCACAGAATAATTTCTTTAATCTTTCACAACTGTAAACTATTAAGCATTAAAGTCAAAATGATTTAAAACTATCTTGAACGTTTTTTTTAAACCAGAGTTCATAAGTATCCTAGCAACCATATTTTTACAAAATCTTAACTCTTTCAACTTACTTAGGCTTGTAACCAATAAAATCCTCACATTCAGGCTGTTGACAGTTCATCTATAATTTTCTCGAAGGTGTTCACAGTTTAGTTCACCATAGTTCATCAAACAGGGAAATTATGAATTGCTGCCAACCATATGTGCTGCTTTTTACCTTGTAAATTAAGGAATGGTGGTGGTAAAATTAAGTTACCTTTCCAGCATGGTTATCTTGCCAGTATGATTTGAAAAATAAAACAAGAAAATTTAAAAAAAAGGTCTCTCAATAGCAACCATCACATGACCAATATATTTAGATAGCATGCCGTGTTGGGGTGATCAATAACAACATTGGAAAAATGGGTGATCAATGAATAAATTTTGCTTTTAGGGGGGCAGGTGATTACTAAAATGTCCAAATTTTTAAAAAACAAGAGCGAATGCTGCCAGACACAAACTAAGGGAACTATTTAAGGGATAAACTTATATTGTAAATTGAAATCACCCCCCACACTGAAAATTTAAGGGTGAGGGGATTTTCAAAAAGCAAAAAAAAATTTTCACTGCTCATTGAGAGGAGTGTTTGTGCAAAATTTCAAGTTTCTACTACGAAAACTGTGGGCTGGGTAAAGTTTGGATACATATTAATGTTAGAATACATGAATAACCTAAACCCAGTAACAGTGTTTAAACAAGTCTGCTGTGAGTAGCGGTGATTGAAAAGTGTTGCTTTACTTTTTAACTTGCCCTTGTATATAAGCAGAAAAGTGCAAAAGTCTTGATCTAAATTCCAAGTTTATCATACAAAGTCAAAGGCAGGGAAAGAAATAGAAAGAAATTCAAAAAAACAAATTGAGAAGAAGAAAAGAATGGTCGTTGTGTTTCTCTCCACATTACTTTCCATACGGAATTGGTGGCGCTATAATTAACCTGGCATTTGGGTCATTTTCAGTTAGCAAAAGGCCAACAGTCTTCAGAACTGGTTAGGAATATTGCCAATCTTGAAAGAAAAAGAATGAAAGAGGGAGAGAAAAACACAAGTAGAGAAAGAGCAGTTCAGGCAAAGAAAAGAGATACTGGTACATAAAAGGAAAAGAAAAGGAGAGGCTGGAACAGAGAACAAAAAGAAAAGAGTGAGAGAGAGAGAGAGAGAGAGAGAGAGAGAGAGAGAGAGAGAGAGAGAGAGAGAGAGAGAGAGAGTAGGACCCAGAAAGAAAAAGAATGAAAAAAGATGGTGAGAAAGATCAGTTCAGGCAAAGAAAGGAAGAAACAGAAATAGTGAGTGAAGAACAGAAGGAAAGAGGGAGAAATCATGTAAGAGATAAAAAGGAGGGAGACAGAAGAGCAGAAAAGGTTGAGAACAGAAAGTGTGAAAGGTCAAGTAGGTGAGATAAAGAAGTTAGAAATAGAAGGAAGAGAAAGCAAAAAGGGGAGAGAGAGCAAAAGAAAAGATATTAGTACATGAAAAGGAAAGAGAGAAATCGTGATAAAGAGTAAAAGGAAAGATGAGGTTGGAGCACAGAGCAAAAAAAAATTTAACAAACAAAAAAAAGGAAGAACGGAAAAGAGAGAGAAAAAAAAAAGAGGAAAAGGGGCGTAGAGAACAAGAAGGAAAATTGGAGAAGGAAAGAAAGAAAGGTACAAAAGAGAAAATAAAAACCAGGAAAATCTGGTTGAAAAGCGTCTGAACATGAAGGCAAGAAAGAAGGAAAAACGAGGAGCAAAGTAAAGACAGGAATAGACAGAGAATAAGACAGAGAAAAAGAAAGAAGAAGAATGATAGAGTTTGAATTGCAATAATAAAAAGAAATAGTAAAAAAAATATAAATGTTATACTGTCAGTCTTATCATCAGCCATTCAGCGTCTATTGTTGAAAATAGACTTTTCCAAGGATTTGCCGTAGCTGACATGGCCAATATTTCCTATCTAAATCATTGCACAATATCATTTTTTGCTGGCTACAATTTTACATATGATCTCTGAGGATCCATATTGTGAGTCATATTGCTCAGTGGTTGTCTGACATTCTCACAACTTAGCCTGTCCATTGCCAGTTTTCTAATGGACTCTATAATATCTCTGACTCCTATTTTTCCTGTAATATACTGTCCTGTCTTGTGGTCTCTAAAAGAGAGAGACTCTATGAGATAGAAGAGAGAAGCAGAGGTGGTATGTATATGCATGTGAATCATTAGATAGGTTCTTAAATGCTGCAAGTTTATGAGAACAGCAGTCAATCAGTTTCCTGTGATTCTCAGACAAGTCCTAACCAAAATGCAGTTTTAAGAGGAAGCCTATCTCATTGTCAAAGCTGCTTAATAGCTTTAGAAACACAGGAATTTAAAAACAGAGCCATTATGGTAGGAGTTGGGTGCTTCTAAGTTTGATATTTCAGAAACAAAGTGTTTTTCCATTGCAGATTCTTCTTCTTTATGTACCATGTCCCTTCAGGACGTGGGCGATCATGGCTCTCCACAGCTTCCTTTCTCTTATCACTATCAGCAACCTCCGCTCTTTCCTGCCTTCCGGCATTCAGTCTACCATCAACGTGCTCAAACCCTCATAGTAGGCTACATGCAGCCTACCTTGGCTCCTTTCACCTTCTATACACCCTGTGAACATCAAGTTCTCCAAGCCTTCCTTCTTCATTATGGGTCCCAAAAATTCCAACTTTCTCATTCTTATTGTATGGCATATTCATTACAGGTTAGGTTCTAATTCTACTTGGCTGTTTCAGATGGAAAGTGCTAGCAATTTTTATGGTTTCTACACAGTAAACTCTTCAACCAGGAAAGAAAAAGCACACACACCTTTCAAACAATTGGAATGAACAGTTAAAACCTTGGAAATATTATAAGATTATGTTTATCAAAGCAGAGTTGAGAATATCTTACAATTTTTAAATTCAATGATGTACTGTATGCAATGATGCAAATGGGTATAAGTCTTGGTTTTGGGAAGTAGGTGTATGGTAATGTCTCCATGAATAGACATTGAACATACAAAAAACCTTGAGATTGAGAAGTAGGAATATGCTGTATCCCTGCATACTACCCCTAGTTCAATCCCTGCCAGAGTACTATGGTAATAGTAGAGTTCAGGGCATCATATACATAAAAGACAAAAAGTTATCCCTTTCGTGTTGTATCATAATGAACTATTAAAATAAAATTGTTTACAAAATTAATGAATTATTTTGTATTATAATAAATCATTATTTTTTGATAGATTTCCAAGTTTTGAAAGGGATTTTTTTCTGTGGATGTCCAAACTCCCCAAATTAAAAAAGATTTTGTAAGGGGAATAACTTTTAGTCTTTCACACCTATTACACTGTGGACCCCACTATCACCATAGTACCTATTTCAGTTATTTTACCCCTCTCTCTCTCTCTCTCTCTCTCTCTCTCTCTCTCTCTCTCTCTCTCTCTCTCTCTCATTCTTTTCTTTTCTAGATGTATATTTCTGTTGACCTTTCTTTCTGTCATTCTCATTCTCTCTTTTTCATTGTCCTTTCTCTCTTTCACCCTCTGCTTATCTCTTTCTGTCTCTGCCTCTTTCTCCCCTTCAGTGTTATGTCTCTGTTGATTTCCATGCTATGCTGGCCTTGGCCTACCATCAAACTGGCTCTGCATCACATTGGCACCCAATCAGGCTCAACAAACAAAAAGAGATGCTTCAACAATGTGTAAAAAAGTCACAAGACCATCACTAATCCTCTACCAGGTGTTCCTATACCATTCCATGCATAGAATCACTGTTTCAAATGAAACAAGATCTCAACTGGCCTGAAATAGAGGGACAAAAAAAACACGGAATGAATAATAAAAAAATAGCCCTGTCTGTGCACCTATATCTTTGGCAATTGACAATAAATGAAATGAATGCTTTGTCCTCTGAATGCCTCTTTTGAGTTGCACATCTCACAAGCCCATCTTCATACTCTCAGAATTCTTCCAATTTTTGTCATTGCACTGGCATCACGTCATTTCTTGATTTGCCAAATTCACACGCTCGATCACTGTTTTTCTTCCAACTTTTTCTCCTCCTCCTCTTTTTGTTTTTGGTTCCGTAATCACAGTAATGAAAATATAGGTTCTTTTTTTTTAGATTATCATCTCACTTTGGTAATGGGATTTCTTAGATAATCCAACCATCTAGAGATATTCTCCTTCTCTTTGTTTTGCTCAATAAGACCGAAAAACATTATCTGTATGTTTTCATTGAGCATTAAAATGAAGACATTGTTGTTCATTTTGATTTGTTTTCTCACTAAGAAGAGTATTTGGATTTTAAAAATCAGCAAGCCTCTCAATTTTCTATTTGAGTTTGTGGAGAATCTTTTTAAGAAAATACTTTTCTGAAATGTATCATTTGGACAGTGATTTCATCTTCCACTGAACTTATTGGATTAAACGTTTCGTAGATATTTGGTAATATGAATATATTATCACAGAGTAAGGTTATATCATGAAGTTTGTATCAATTCATGTTCAACTTACAACCAAGGACCATTCTAGGTTTCCTGGTGCCCCAGGCAAGCTGAACTTAAGCACCATTCAAAGTATAGTACCATCTTTATCTATTTTTATTTTAAAGAGAGAAAAATAATTACAAAGGGATATATATAGGTACTATACTATACTGATTGCTACTAAATGTCGATAATTTAAATTACAGTGCACTAATTAGATGAGTATGTTGTCAGGTATGACAAATTCCATTGCCAATTATTCCTCTTTGTTTCACCACAACAGATAATATTCAACTGTCAGATACTCCAGAAAAATCACATCAGGGAATTTTCTTTGTTTTTATTCTGTTTAATTTATTCATTTTCCCATTTGTATTTGGAAATTCAGATTACACTCAAACTACTCAACTCTTCTTTCCTTTAGTCATAGTGACAAGTTCCTGATTTTATTTCTCAGTATTTATTGACATTTCAACTGAAGCCACTAATTTGAACAGTAGACTATGGGGGCTATCAAATTCTCTGTACGAGTTATAAGGGATCTTAAATGCAGTATGTTGATTAAAAGGCATTTTAAATGCACTATACAGATCACAAAATATTTCAAATGCACTATGTAGGCTATGAAGTATTTTAAATTCATGACACTACCTATGAAGGATGCATTATGCACATATGAAACTGAATCAGATGAGATATCTCCAACCACAACCAATTAATCACTCAAGGTAGCCTGACCACACAACTTCTCCACACATATCATCTTCGGCTTTTTGAATTATTTCTTTAATCTAATACATACACTGAACCCCAGATAGACAAAAAACAACCCTTAAATACATATGAACACAATTCAGCTAAAGATCAAAATAATTCACCACCTCATTTTGTTTTCAATATACTTATAAATTACATGGTTTAATTAAAGAGTGATCAATACCCACCTACATCTGGGACATTACACCAACAATCGGCCATAAAGTCTATAAATATATATCATTCTGTATTTTCTCACATTTCCTGATGATGTCAGCATAGACTAACAAAACGTTAAATTAAATAAAGAAATCTAATTTGTAACACAATTTTATGCCTTTCCAAATTGTCTCCTCAGTCAAATATACAAGATTTTAGATTCTTGAGCTACAAAGGTGCATTTTGCAGGTCATGAAGTATTTTTAATATACTATGGAGGAGTTTAGATTCATAATATGAGATGAAAAATCTTAAATGCATAATGCAGGTTATAAAATATTTCTAATGAATTACACAGTCTTATCTTAAATGAACTCTACTGGCTATAGAAGGTAAAAAGATCCTTTTTACCTTGACTTGTAACCAAAAATTTCTTTGTTTTAGGTGATCATACCTTGCACAATGCATCAGGGTTAGAACTTAAACCCTGATAATCTGTAGTTTAATACTTAACCTCTTAGCTGCACCTGCAAGTGCTTGACAAGTCAAGGGTAATCAGTTTGTCCTAAGTTGATTAAGCAAGAGTTAAAAAAGGTTTTAAGTCGTTGATTGATTTGGGAATTTGAAAACTAAATCAGAACAAAACTGACTCTGTTGCCATGCGTCAAATGATGGTATGATTTAATCCTATGATCTTAGAAACAACCGAGATTATCATTTGACAGTCGCTATTTCTGGTGACTGCAGTCCTTGCCTCTAAGTGGCCACATAGAATTAGCTTAACTATTTCAGTAAATGAAAAAATTATCTACCTATTGGTAATTATATAGTTATGCTGTAATTATATTGTATCTGATTTAAAGAGAACAGAGAATTTCAACAGTTTTCATAGAAAAAATAAAACAATGGGGCTGCTTATTATCATAAATTTTTTTTACAAATATTTCTTTCATCTTTATTTAATTTGCTTCTCATCATATAAACTCAAACTGGCATTGTAGGGCAGTTATTCTTTATTTTTAATACACACTGTTTACTAACCATGGTAGAATTACAGTCTTGTCTGAGTTTCATGAAGATGAAAGAAATTCTAATCAACAAATTAATAATAATCGGCAATTTTCCATCTAATAATAAAGATCAATATAATCAAGCTGCCTTTTTTATATAATAATTACTTACTAATGATTATCAGCTATGGAAGCTGGAATGGAAATGGGAGAGGGGGGTATGGCTTATACCTATTTCTCAATTTCCAGATTTTTCGTATGTTCAACATTTACTAGTGGAAACATTATCATATACCTAGTTTCCAAAATCCATTTCTATCACTTTCTTGAAACATCAGATAGAAAAGAAACTGCCATGAAAAAACAATTATAATCAGCCCAATAGCCTCAGGTAAAAACTGAGAACTTGGGAAAAACTTTGTCCATTTATACTGGCTTTTGTAATCATGACTATACTGCAACCATAACACTCAGTCTCAAAAACTTAGCTATACTACCATATTTACTTGTGTACATGTAAATATTAGGATCAAAAGTCAAAATCAGGGAATTCACATGATACATTAATGCAATATTTTGACAATTAAAGTAACAGCAATGTACAGGGGTCAACTTCATAAACAACCCCTCTCATAAATGGCCAACCCTTGTATACTACCATCATTAATCTTTTGCCTGGTATACAACTTCTTTTGCTTTGTTAAAATGAGTATTGTCAGAAATAATATTTATCGAGTTTACTGATGAAATGTTTTCTCAACCATTCAAGTACCATGTTTTCGAAGACAATTTCATAAATTTGTTTTTTGAAGAGCTATAGAGAGAGAATGGTTCATGATAGAAGGCTACTATAGGAAATGAAATTATCTACATGGCACAAGGTTAGTGCTGGAAAAATATTATTATCTAATTTGCATATGATGACGTCATAAGGTGGCGGCCATCTTGGATTTCAGAATCTTTTGTAAAACTTCAATAAATTCCAGGTTTTATATCTATAATCTATTTTTTAAAAGGTCTTTTCCTTGTTATCTCAAATTCACCCTCAGAATCAGAATCAGAATCATAAACAGATGTGAGTTTTCTTGCCACATCACAAAAAATCCTGCTCTTTATACAGCAAAAACCTGAATAGAATGACAGTAGCATTTTACTTCAGAATTATGCAAATATACATACTTCATCTATTGGTCTTATGCACAGCAGATTTCAAGCCATATTTTTGTATATATCATGCACTGACTGAGTAGGGGGAATTGCAATTCAACAACGTTTTGTTCAGTGTCAAGTCTAAATTTTGTATATTCTCTATCAGACAGAAATTAATAATTAAACCAATTTAAATTCTAAAACCATTAAAATTCAGCTGAAAATACATTGAAAAAAAGTAGTATAAGATATTGAAAATTAAAATGATAAAAAGGGGTATGTTAGAAAGCATCAAAGAGGTCAACATAGGTTTCTTCAGTTTCTAAGTGGTTTTGCTCGGCTGGCAATATATGTAGGTATGTATGCATGCATGTGTCTCATGTGTAGGCTGCACCAATGGATACTAGGGGCTCTATATTCAAACATATACACCTTATCATGTTTAGAAAAAAAAAAATTTTTATGATTTTTGAAAATCTCTCCAAAAATAAGTTTTTAGAGGGGGGCTTACCCCTAACACGGCCTACAGACAAAAGACAGTGGTCACATGGCAGTTTCTGTTGAGTGACTAACCAAACACCTTTTTTATTTAATTTTAAAAATTTGTCATGATAGAAATTGCAAGGATATATTTTATTTTTGTGAATAATGGATTCACAAAAATAAATTTATATTCAAGCTATTTGTCTTCAGAAATAAGGAGCTACAATGTATACAAGATCATATTTTATACATTATATGACACATTCATAACTGTTACATGATGGGGTATCCTACCCTAGAATAACCGGAATTATAGACTCAACTCCAGTCTGTGGGTCACATTCAAATCATTCATTAATTCTCTGTGAGCAAATAAGGCTCAAACTTTGCAGAAACCCATTTCATTTTCAAATTTTCTTTTGATATTTACTGGCAAGAACTCCAAGAGAAAACCACTCAACTCAGATATCTCATCAATGGTCTGTAAACAATCTTCATTCATTGCATGGAAAAAATTTTTCTCTCCCTGCATTCTGTCCTATTGCCAAAGTACTCATTACTGATATGCCACAAAGGCTAACAGAGAAAAGAGTGGGTGAATGAACATTGGTAAAAATCACTTTCCCATAACAATCTTACATGCCAAGGAGCAGTGGAAAAACTACAACCCCCAAAATCAACCTTGGCAGGAACCAATCAATTTATTTATGAATGTCTAACATATTTTAAATGTATTCGATTTATTGTATTGTTTCTTTGATCAAAGGATGATTTTCCAACTCATCCAATTAGTTTAAGATATATTATAAGTAGTAGCTCTCTTCTGGTAATATGTTTAATCTCGTAGTTAACATTGGCTGACACTGTGGTGCAAAGAGCTTGATCACCACTGAGAAAGAAATGGTGTCAAACATAGTATTCTCAGGAATGAGTCTGCTTGAAGTAGCGGCACACATAAAAATTGGTCAATTTGCATCTCAAAAGTTCTGTAAAGAATAAAGGATGAAGCAACGTATTAAAAAGGTACACTAGGTGTTCACGTTTGACCACTCCTAGACAAGACCAAAACCTGTTAAATATTTACAAAAAAGACAAAGACACCTCTCAAGTGGAATATACAATGCTGCAAGTCAATTATTAGATGAAGATTGAAAGAATATGGACTGGTAAGTGCATGAAAGGGTGGGAAACCTCTCATTACTGAAAAACACATACAAGACAGATTGAACTTTTGAAAGAAATATGAGTTGTGGACTGCAAAGAATTGGAGAAAAGTAATTTTCAATGATAAATGCCATATCTAATATTCTAGCAGCAGTGGAAAACATAATTTTTGGAGGAAAAAATCAGAAAGATTTGCAAAATTTCCATTAAATCACAACAAAACTTCCTTTATCAATTATGGTATGAGTTTGCATATCACCAGAAAGCAAGTGTGACCTACTAATCATTGAAGGTCAGATGAATTCAATGACTTATTTTGAGGTTTTAGTGAATAGGCTGTTGCCATTCAAATATTTGCTACTGAACTCAAGAAGTCAGATATTTCAGCAAGATAATCCCCCCTGTCCATATTTTAAACTGGCTAGCAAACTCCCCCAAGTTAAATATAATAGAAAATGTTTGGGGGAAACTCAAGAATGCTTTAAGTGAAAAATTGAAAAATAAAAATATGTCTTAAGATGTTTCAATAGCAGCAATTCAGTGTACCTAAGAAAATACAATAACACCTGAATATATATATTCCTTACGTGAGTTGATACCTGAAAGGATTGAAGCACCACTACTCACAAAAGGAAGGAGCACAAAATATTGACTATATTGAATCTTTTTGAAAAAAAATAAGGAACAACTTCACTACTAATGTGGTTTTCACTAAATTTTAATGTATTTTTGGAAAAATTTTAGAAAAATTCCATGTACAAATACGTTTTTTAGTTTCATAAAAACTCTACAAATGAAATATCAAAAACAATTTTGTTGATAGATATATTTATCAAACAGAAATGCATTCACATACACACATACACACACAAACAAAAAATATCAAACAATTTGATGATCAAAATGATCAATTTTCTCTATGGGACAATAAAAGAGATAATAAACTTTATGTCTATGCAGAAAGATAGCAAAGGAGATATTTTGATGCATAATTAACCATTTCAAGACTCCTGGGATACATATATCTGGAGGTTTCTATGACACTTGGATATATTTATCCTGTAGTTCTCTTTTCAATGTCCATGGGGACATTTTAATTCAGGCATTAGGCACTTTAATAGGTTAGTCTAGAAAGGGTTAAGTAAACTGATAAAGATATGGGAAGTTTCTACTTTTTTATTCACTCATGTTTCCTCTTTAAAAAGATACCTTATAGCTTTACTCTTGCTATAATAAACAAAGTAATCACCACCAGAGTCAATTTATACAAATGATTATAACTTGTTTTACTACTTGAACCCGTTGGGATATGAGCCAGGGGTATGCTTAGGGCAACTACCCTTCCAAATTTAGACAAAACAGTGGGGAAAATTTAGGTTATTGATATTTTGATTGTAGAGTCTATCGGATTAAAAGAAAAATAAAAACTAATGGTGAATTAGCATTTGTATCATTTTGTAGGGTACTTTAGATTTGATGGAATTTCAATGAATGTACAATACCATACTTTATAAATTGCCCCCTTCTGATTAATTTTTCAGAGGGTTTCTAAAAACAGCTTTTCATAGAATTTAGCTCAGAGCCTCTAATATCAGAAATGTCCCTAAAGATACATTGCTTATCCTATAAATAACAATGTTCGTAGATCCTGGAAGAACCAGATAAGTCTAATTGTCTGTTTTATGAAATATTTATCCGTCTTTTGTCTTTAATTAAGAAGTTTCTTGAAATACAAACACATTCTGTCTACAGGTACATTTTTCAGGTAAATATATTCAAACATGTCATTTAGGTAGAATATGAATTATGTAAAAAACAGAGGTCTGATTTGATTCTCAAATGGTAGGCACTTAACTTCGAAGAGCGGAATTTTCAAAAAAATAAAAATCTTATTCTGAGGGGTATTAGGGAGGAATTTGTATGAGTATAATGGTGAAAAAAATACTATAGAACAATTCTAAATGGGGTAGAAATTGTGTAAATCTGAGATTGCAAGAGGAGAAATATGACCATAGACTCCAAAAACTACTGTTCTTCAGATAGGGGTTTGAGAACCATGTTCTACACACAAACAAGTACAAAATACAATTGATAACAGATAACTACACAGAATATATTGCGAGCAGAGCTTCAATTAACATCCTTACTAAGTGACCAAAACTGGAAAAAAATATTGTACCAGTGGCTATTTTTCTCAGAAAGAGTAATGTTTATGCCAAATGGATTTAAGGATCTTACAAGTAATAGATTAATCAACAACTTTTGATTTTTCCAAGCGAAGACAAAGTTAAAAACTCTGGGAGAAGTTTGAAGACAACACATTTTACTTTAGACACCTTTTTTGAAAAACAAAAAACGTAGTGTGCAAGTCCTGTTTACCTCTCATGAAAAGTATGTTGAGAATGAAACTCACAAACACCCTTTTTATCTTGGGACAAAATACCAACCCAAATAGACATATAGAATCAATAGATCTCAATCTCTCTTTTCATGTAGATGTTGGAGTGTGTACGTATTTTTATGCATGTATGCCAGTCTTGACCCAATAGGTTTTCACTTGTCAAATTTACCCAGACAGGCCACTGTGTAATTTTCCCATGATGCAATATTGACCTTCTACCTTTTGTTGTCTGGAAGCACAGAAGTACACAAGACGGAGAAATGTTAGTAGTGGAGAGGGAGTTGCTGTGCCCTCAGGGATCTCTGGAGGGAACACGAATGTTGAAACAATTGTCCCATTTGATATTTTTAAAAAATTATACAAGGTCCATTTAAAAAATATAGTGGTAAGGAGCAAAAATACTACTTCATGTGAAAACAGAGAATTGAATTTGCATATAATCAATGTAAAAAGAAATAAGTCTATGAATTAAAAGAGTCAATTCCAACTGTACTAAGAAACAGAGTATTTTGAGATAATTGAAGAAAATATTTCAGGGAGTAATAATTATTTGGAAAATACTTTCACTGAAGGGAAGTTTAGCATATTACATTTAACAAATTCATGTCAATCTAAATGGGGAGACAAGGAAAGAGAGAATTACCTCCCATAGAACTAAATGGGGAATAATCAATTAAATTAAGATCAAGGCAGATAAAATCAATGGGGAAATTTATACTGAGTACAGGAATATAACTGAATTATCATTCTTCAATTAGTAAAGTGGTTTTATTAGGCAGCGTTAGGGGGTTATGGCTGCAATATGTCTTGATTTGTCAACTGTTTTCAATATAAAAATACAAAGGGATAACCAATCAAGATTATAAGTTATTAATTTAAGGAGTTGATGAGAATTCAAAAAAAGTCCTGAGCAGAATTGAAGGATGTTGGATTAGTGAATCAGAGATATATCATTAAATCATAAATAACCTGATCTTTACCAATCTGGAAAGATTGTTCAAGGTTTTGGAACAATAAGCACTAGTGGTATACAATGTGTGTGTGTGTGTGTGTTTAGAGAGAGAGAGAGAGAAAGAGAAATTGATGAAGAATTATGATAAAGAGATATTTATATGTATAGGAATGTGTTAGTATGCATCCAATTCAAATTGCATCTCTTTTTCTACTTGCAGAATAATTTTGAAACAACTTACATATCATGCTCAGCCATGAACATTTAACATTCCAATGGTTTTTGTTAGTTTCTTAGAGAAAATAAGAATCTACTTAACAGAAGCAACTCAAGAAGGTTCAGAAGTTTTTCATATCACCCAGCTTAGTTTCTTCTTTCTCACTACAACCTCTGAAAAGCTTACCAACTTTAGTTTGGACAATCTAATCTCTTCTTCATATCTTTGATGTTGACATAACGTTCCAGCCGATTCATTCAACGTCCTTCAAAGATGTGGAGAAGAAATTAGATTGTCTGAACAAAAGTTGGTATGTTAACTACTCTTCTCAAAGTTATAGTCTCCTCTAAAAGTTATAGACTATTGTTAAGCAAGATTATATTGATCTAGAAAATCACTTTATTTGTTTTTTAATTTCAAAACCTTTGATTTTTCTAAATGATTTGACAAGGGACTGAGCTGAAATAGACACAAGGAAGAAAAAAATTAACAATAGTAGGTAATTGTGAAGATAGAAGGCAGAATTAGTATAGAAAAGGGATAAAGAGTGATATATATATATATATATATATATATATATATATATATATATATATATATATATATATATATATAATTGGAATAAGTCACAGTTAAAAAACAAGAAGTGTTTGTTTTCAAGGGTAAACAGTTATATAGTATTTTGGTAGTGATAATTTTTCCCAAAATCATCACCAAGAATGGTCGATGATTATTTATAGTAAAAACTGATTTTCAAAACAGATTTTGTCAGAGCAAATATAGTAAAAGACAAAAAACTTACGAAAAAAACAATATGGTATTCCGGTGCATGTCAAACATTTCTTTTCAGGAGGAAGCCATCCTCTGGGAGAAATGAGTTAGACATATATGAAAATACCGTACCAGGATTTTTCAAAGTTTTTTGTCTTTTACTATATATATACGTATACATTTACTTTTAGGGAATATCTTATACTTTTATGTATTCATACACCTCTATCTTCATTAAAAATTGGGAATATATTTTATATTTCTATTTATCTATAAAGCTCTATCGGGAATATATCTCATATTTTCATTTATATATATGTTCATGATCCCAGAAGACAAGTCCATGAAAAATATTTTTCTTTACGTTTTTTCATCTAAGACTTTCTCAAAAACTATAGGAGTTAGAGCCATAAAATCAAACTATATGTATATTTTGAATCAGTATCATCTAGGGAAGGTTTTTTCATTTGAACATGAGAGGGGGTCAATGTTTCTTTTAAGTCTCTTTTTGAATTAATTTTGTGGATTCAAAGTCATGGCAATTCATCACTGAGTGGTTAGAACCTCTGAAAATTGAATTGGTGGACCAAATTCAAACCTTGTCAGTTTTGATAGATTATTTTTTTCAGGTTCAAGATGGGGTTCGATTTACAATGTAGTTATAGTACTAAACTAGGCCCTCACTTTCCATTTGTTTAGGAAAATGTGGATTTCTCTTTCTCTCAGTGCCAAGGTAACTTTGGCTGTGTACTAAAGTATATGTATACATATTCAGAAAAGTTAAGAAATAGGCAACATCGAGGGAAACCATAGGCATATCCAAAATCAGCTGGTCACGATTCACCTACAGCACATATTTAAAGGATGAATTTCACAAAAAAGAGTTTGTCAATTTCCATGGAGTATGTGTTCATGCGCACATGAAAGAAAAATTTAATCGCTAAATAAATTAATGAAAGTGTTTAAAAACATGATAAATAAAATCAACCAACTGAGTTCAAAATCCAGTGGAGAAAATTTTACTTTTTTTTAAAATTCCATGTACCTTTCAATTCATTTGACTTTCAAACCTGGAAATTTGAGAAAGGAAATATTTGTTTCTATTTACAATGTAGTTATAATGCTAAACTGGATTTCTATTCATCAAATGACCATGAATGTGAATTTCACTATCTCTCAGTGCTTATTGCCAGTTGGCAGTATTTTTCAAAGGAATCTAATTCTAATCTGACAATAAAAGAAGGAGAAAAACCATAACCCAACTGCTAATCCTCATCCAAACCTAAATGCAAAATAAAACATGAGTGCAAATTAAATCCAATAGTCTGCTTTAATGTGTGAAGTACTAACACCAAAAGTGAACACATAAATTCTCAGTGGAGAGAAAAATTTATTTTTAAGGTCTGAGGAGGAGGATACACAGGCCTTGCTGGAGGTTGTGCTCTGGCCTGCATGGATCTACCTATGAGTGTTGCTAGCTCAGCCATTGAGTGGGTGCATGCAAGCGCATCTTACAAGTTTTCTCTTATAAGTTTTCATGAAATCTCGATAAAATATCATTTGCTTTCCAGTATTGTTCTAATTTGAGGTTACCTAGCTAGTATATATATATATATATATATATATATATATATATATATAATTGTGTTTAAGTAAATATATTGCTTAAATTCAGTCCTACTGATCGTCCAGTTCAGCTTGGGGTCTGAAGGTTTCGATCCTACTTCGTGGTACTGGATGGGATATTGGATAGTCTGTAGCCACACTGAAGAGTTGTAATACAACAGAACGGCTGTCTGTGGATGACATAATTATTAATTGATATATATATATATATATATATATATATATATATATATATATATATATATATATATATACAAAGTAAATAGAAAAAAACAATTGAAGAAAATTTCCTGCAGCAGCCCCAATATCTTCAATTGTTTATTCTATTTACACTGTCTAAAGTGAGTTATGCATTAACAATGTAATGATGGGAGATCATTTCAAATGAGTTCTGTATAATAATACGCAATTTATAATCATTCTGTCAGATCACATATATCCATTTCTTAATACAAAACTGTCACGTTGAAAGAAGCGGATAGACCAAGAATAAATAAGATGTGAATTTGGTGTGAAAACAGGTATTTTGGCCTTTGCATTACTGGCAGCTGCTTAGCTCAATGTAAGAGCATCACTACATTGAAGCGGCTACCCTATGGGTAACAGGTTTGATTCTTGCAGCAACCACTATATTTTCTATAATTGTTTATTCTATTAACATTGTCAAGGGTGAGTTATACATTATTCATGTAATGATGGGAGATCATTTCAAATAAGTTTCTATATAATATAAGCTTAAAAAAAACAAACTTTAAATACTTAAAATGATGAAAGCCTAAGGGAGAATTTGTATGGAAAAGTAAGAAATTTCAACAAAGTAATATGTTGCTGTCATGCAATGATGACCATTACTACTGTTGTGAATTAAATCCTCATTGGGTGCCTCACAGAAGTGGCTTTGTGCCATGATAAGCTAAACTTAGTGAATATCAATTATATATACACACACACACACACACACACGCACACATATTTATCACAAATTTTTATATATATATATATATATATATATATATATATATATATATATATATATATGTATATATATATGTATACAGAGTGAGTCTTAAGTTGAATAGGAATTACAAAATTTTAATGATAGGCTCTTTGCATTTAAACAATAGACTTCTAATTCACATAATAAAATCCAAACACTTTGACTCTCTTGTACAACATGTATCTTTCCTTTATGAATCACCAGTGATTCAACTTTCTAAACCTGGAATTAAAAAAATTAAAAAGATAATTAGAAACAAATTAATTGATTATTTCAAACTCCTATATAACTTATAGCCCACCCTGTATATGTAGTAAGGAACTCATTCATATATAGATATAGGAAGAGAGGGCAAAAGCACCTAAAACTCACTAACATTTACTTCTTCGTTCTTATTTCCTTAACCTTTATCAAAAATAAAAACACAGCCTAAAAACAATAAATAACTCTCTCTCTCTTTCACTCTCTCTCTCTCATATTCTCTTCCTCACTTTCTATCTCTCTCTCTCACTCTCTCTTTCTCCCTCTCTTTCTTAAATGCAGCCAGTATAGTTTTATAATAACTCATCATCATTGAAGCAGAATTAATTTCCATTACTTATCACCTAACACTCTGTCTTGTTTACCATCTACTTGTGTACAAACTTTCCAATCTTTTTGTGTACAAATTTTTCCAGTTGAATGAATTATCCTACTAAGCCTCTATTGACAGACTCATCTCTTGCCAATTCTCTTTATTTAAATGCATAAATAAATCACTGTGGGAAACAATATAAAATATACCAAGCTCATGTTCATTTCCTCAAGCATTCCAGCTTGTTAATTCTATTTCCCTGGTATAAGATGCAAAAAGATTCTTGTTTAAAATTTTTAGATGAACTTTGTTAATATTGTCTAAAATTCTGGGATGAAGCATTGCCATCGTTCCATGTATTATCTGGACAAGTATTTTCATCTTTGTTGTTTTTTACACCATGTTTCATCCAATGTGCTCTCTGGCTTTCCTCAAGTTTAGAGTGTATCTGGAGATCTGTGAATTGTTCCCATCAGAGAGGGAGTAAGATTTAGAAAAATATTCATATATTTACATACTGGATTACACTTGAGTATTATCAGATGTATTATATGCTTGAGGAAGGCCAGAAATTGTATCAACAGAAATACTGTGACAAAATCAACAAAGATAAAGATATTAGTATCAATATTTCATGAAATAATCAAAATTGTAATCCCTCAATGATTATTTTGAAGTCTTCTTTTTTTTTCTGTAAAAACATGAATGTTGACAATAACTCATTTCAACATGTGTAAAAAAGTAACAAAAGTCACTGCCAGTCCTATTGCTCTGAATGTGAACTCACATTGGAATATGAGCCAAAATCTTTATAGTATATTGGTTATTGATTAACTACAGATTTTGTTTTCTGAATCATTTCTAGTATTTTCTTCAAATTTCAGAGCATACCTTGAAATATACAAAAGTTATAGATTGATTTTGTCATGAAATTTCATGTGTGCATTTTTAGGCTATTTTCATCTGACATTTAACTATTTGCCCCAACTTTGTTTAAGATAATAGGTCCAAGTCATTGCATTCATTAAGAGTCTTGCAGTATGGTACTCCAAGAAGGGGAGACATACCAAGTAACCTTGACAGTAATCATAAAAGAGATAGAAAGATTTTTAATAAAAGAAAAAAATACAAGGCTCCAATTAATAAACAAATGTGTAATTTATCTGCTCAATAGAACCAAACCCAAAATATACAAAAACTCTTCCCCACCCTCTGCCAATAGGTAGATGTACACCTGAGCCTGATTCTAACCTTGCATGGATTTTGATTTTCCACTCACTTACTTGATTGGATTAACAGTTAATGAGGTTTTTGACTGAAATTTTGAGATGAGGAATTATCATTATACATAGATTTATTTGGACTATTGTCCCCATCTTGGTTGTTTTTTTTATTCACAAAATTTCAGCCCTCGTACCCCTGACCTTTTTTAGTTGTTTGTTGGAACTTTTGGAGTCCCCATTCAATCTGCAGGGGTAGACTGGTCTCATTCCAACATCTGGGGGCATTTTATACAGGACCATCTTGTTTCAGTATCTCTTTTTAAAGACTTTAGACATTTTTGAAAACCCAGAATGATTATTCCAACAAAGATTTGAAGTGGTAATAAGGAATTGCTTTGTTGTACTTAGCTACTCTTCTCAGCAAAATTACTCAATGTGCTCTACCTGCACCCCTTTTTCTTTGAATGTATGTTGGTTCCGTTCTTCCTTCTCCTGTTTATATAGTGTGCCCCCTCCCCGGTATTAGAAACTGTTAACCAAATTGGTGACCAAAAAAAACCATAGCTTTATTCAGTTTTAAATTTGATCTGGCTGGCTGGCTGGCTGGCTGGCTATCTATCTATATATGTACTACATACACAGGCTGCACCAATGGAACTACAGGACTGAACATTTAAAAATTCACCCCTTGTAAAGTCAAGAAGAAAACTTTTTCATTTATTACTCCTAAATATTTTTTTAGGGGGGAGGGTCAATTTACAATGTAAGTTTATACAAGACTTAGTTTGTGTCTAGCAGCATTCATGCTCATTTTATGAAAATTCAGACTTTTTTTGTGATCACTACCAAACAAAAGGCAAGAGAACTACCTTAATCACCCCTTTTTCCAAAGTTTTAATCTATCACCCTCAGCATAGCATGCCACCAAAAGACATGTGATGGTTTCTACAGAGTGACCAATAAGATCTGTATATAGATATTTATTAATCTTAGCTTAGTCTGACTAGAGGCCACAAGCTTCGAGCACCCAATGAGGATAAAACAAAAGGAGTAATGGTCTGCAAGACTAGCTTTCAAACCCCTAATCCATAGTGAGGCACCTTTACATTGGTATTTACCTATCAAAACACCTTAGCCCCACAAATGGCCTGCCTGACCAACCAGTCAAGAAAGCTCTCTTTGCTTGTTTGTACGTATGTTGTATTTTTGATGTGCATATATGCTTGTCTCCAGGCACACCTGGTTAGATATTTGTGGCTAAAACCTTAAAAATCTGCATAGGTACATACTGGGCACTATTTAAAAATGTTTTGTTTTGTTTGTTTTTTTCAAAAAAGTGCTTTTTGGGGTCTTCAAGTTAATTTTGGACCAACAATGCTTAAGTCTTGTGCTGGTATATTTTAAATAATTTAAGAGATCGATAATTTTGGACAGTTCTAGATAAAAGATCTTTTTTTAAAAATAATTTTAGATAATTTTTTAGATAATCAGTGCTGATACTTACACAGGCTACAGTGATTCATTAATGCAAGGTACAGATATTTGGTATTTTCATCTTCTATCTGCAACAAATGCTAGAAACACTTCTTTGAAAAAAGGTAATTAAGTGTTATGTACCAAAACCGACTCATCACTCTTTTCTGCTTTTTATCATCATTAGATTTTTACACAGCAAAAGATACCACAAAAAATGAATCTGATTAGGGAGCTTTTGAGATGAAGTCATGTACACAAACGAAAAAAAAATTCCATCAAATAATAGATATGGTCAGAATAAATTCTTTTTCACATCGCCAGTGTTTTCCATTGGAAAACATCTAAAATAGAGTAAGAAAACATCTAGAAACATCTAGAGTCTGAACAATCAAGATGTTATCAATGAACCCGTCAGAATAAGCCCCCCCAAAAGTTCAAAAAACTTTTTTTTCAAACATTCAAAAAAAATATTTTTAGAAAGGGTCTAGTGGAGTACCAATGCCAATCTTCAAGTCAATAGACAAAATGGTATGGCCAGAACATGCACATACAAAAAAGAATAGGACCCTTCACCACCTTTGGTGGCTATGGTTGTTCAATAATTTGTTAACTGTTTTAATAGACATAACCATAGTTAAGACTTGATTCAGCTGCTTCAATACTCGCTATTATATAATTTGTGGATGAAATCCAAGTGTTGATTGGTATCACACAGGGTTAAGTGAAAATTATCAGAATTTGATTTGTCTTTGTAAGCAATTACATGCAATTGCTGAGACAAATCTTTGCTTCAGATTATTGCATACTATGAAAGCACGTTAAGCCTCTTTATTTGCAGACCACCCACTACCCCTTGTGTCAGGCAATCAGGAACAAAAGCGGAGTTATCCGTCAATCAATATATTAACCTCTGCCGCTGAAATAAGCTATTTCTACTACTTTGATCCTCTCTCCAAAAAAGCAGTTGTGCCTTGTAGCATAAAAATGTGTTATCGAAACTCTAGCCTTTATGCATTTAAATACACTTGACTATCAATGAGGCATTTATACACACACAAACACATACACACATGTATATGTACATACATACATAAAACAAAACACTTATGTACACAAACACATACGTGCACAAATATCTATGTATGTTCATTTTATTTTTAAACAGTTAATACTTGGTGCAGTTGCTTTTACACATATATGCATGTATGAAGATGATTAGTATACAAATATAAATGTATTAAATATATATTAGCTCTGGGAATATTTTCTGATTCTAATAAACACAACTTTTCTCCAAATGGTCCAAATGCACCCATCTATTTCACCAACAGGGTTACAAAAATAAACAAAGAATGCCAAAAGGAGACTCTCTAACCTAATGTTTGTCTGAGAAGAATTTACCTGTTTTTTTGATGTTTGTCCAATAAATTATCTGTAAAATCTAACATAAAAGCCAACCGTTTATCTGCTGTAGCCTTCCCAGTGGATGTATTTCAACGTTTCTCGCAGTCAAGAGATATTAGTTACAGGATTTGGAGGTTTCAGAGTGAGGGCAGCATCTTTTTCAGAAATTTTTCTTTTTAATACCACTGTTTCATTCCCTGAGCAAAAAAGCCATTTTCTAGATATCAAAATGAGACAAAAATAAAACTGAATTCTGATACAATTTATTCAATTTCTCTGTAGATCATGATTGTTTTTAAATTTTGATTAGTGTTTCATGCTGTTGCTTACACACATCAGTTTTGGTTGACTAGAGACAAGTTTGGTTAGTCACTCAATAGAAATGTGTGACCAAAGGTCTTTTGATGCAGCATGCCATATAAGGGGTGATCAATCAAATAGTTGAAAAATAAATGATCAATGAATGTCTTGCTTCTTGTTGGGAAATGATCGATAAAAAGTCTAAATTTTCAAAAAACAAGCATGAATGCTTCCAGATGCTAACTAAGGGACCAATTAAGCATAAACGTACATGGAAGAGGTTGAAAAAACAAGAAAATTTTATGCTAGACATAATACGAAGTAAATGTTCAAATTTTCAGCCTTCTTGCTCCATTGGTGCAAGCTGTATATATGATACAAACACAGCGAGCCAGCCTGCTAGACCAACTAAAAAGCTAAAGAAACCTACATTAATAGATTTGGTTGAAAGTTTCTAATAAGCATGAAAGTAAGTATTCTGGTACTTATACATTTAGTTTACCAAAATATTACAGATTGCTTGGAGACTCATCTCATTTCCAAGAAAATAATATCAAGTAAAACAAGGCTCCGATCTAAGTAATTTGAGCAATTCGAGTTAAAACCAGGTAAATTTTTTAAACTTATTTTAAGACGGAACATTGTAGTAAGATATATTATATAATGGAGAACAACAATGCTACTATTTCAAGGTAACTTTATGAACAGGGAACATAAAATGACAATCATGCAAGGGAGAAGATAATCTGCAACCAGTGCAAATCCAACACACTCATCTTGAATTTGTAAGGTTCCTTTAACTCTCTGACAACGTTGGCTGAAAGAAAATCCCATTAATATTTTGATAATATCCAGATTTGAACTCATAAGATGACAGACTACCAAATAATCATCTAAACCCAGTACTAGGTTGAGGTCACTGATAAGAACATTCTCAACAGGGAGGTGGGTATCACCCCACAAAGAGACAATAATTGAGCTCGGGGGCAATAGATCATCAAATACAAATAGAATTAATGGAAGCTATTCCCACTCGGTGAATTATAAAATAAGTATATTTTTCAAAAATTGTTTTAGTTATTAATTTCCGTTTCCGTTATCATGTTATTTCATTATACAAGCATGCTCCCAATATCCACTATGAATAATTTTTAATGAAATTCACTTGGCTTAGTCAAGATAAGACATTACATAATAGAAAGCACTGTTCATTTTGGAAGATATGCAGTCAAGCAACTTGATGGGAGTATCTATTCAGCTAAAGGCATTAGATGATGTAGAGTAGTCATCATCGATGGGGAGGTTACAGCAATAATTGCCTCAAAGGGGGTGAAAGTTGAGCTGTGGGGGGGGTGACTGATTTTAGAAAAATAAACAAAAGGGGGTGATAGTGAAAAATGATTTAGAGACCCTGATTAATGTATGAATACATACACAACTACGATCTATGTAAAATCCACAGTTCATCTTTGGAAGAAACATCAAATAAATCTTATATTTTATTAATTCATTAGAAAAGACAAAATCTAATTATTTGCACTTTGAAGCCTTTGGGAATTTTTATGAATATGATGAGAAACAAAACTTATAATTGAATTTAAAAATTTCAAAAAAGAATATTGTCCTTGTGGGTGCCTACAATCATTGTAGTGAGTTTAATCCTCGTAGGGTGCCCCACATTTGTAGCTTTAATCTTTGCTAAGGTAAACTTAGTGAATAGAGAGTGGCTTGCCTTGTAGCTGAAAAATTTTTGTGTATCACACCAGTGCAAGAGGTCACTGTTCAAGCTTGGGCAAAGCTAGGATTTTTAATGTTGATTTTCGAAGCTGGCAAGCCTTTGCCATTTGGATTTTCTATGAAACAATCTTCCATTCTTTGTCAATTTCCATTTTTGAAAAATTTTCCTCTTTTTCTATCTTTTTATCTATGTGTTTTTTAACTGTTACATTTTGCAAAGCCCATACTGTGGGAAAAACAACTGTGTTACACATGGCTAAATACTGGATATGCAAGTATATTTTAACCTTCTTGAAAATTTGGCATTAGTCCTTATTGTCGTTGAATTGCACAAATAGCTTTTCCATCCCAAATGAATAACTTTGTACGGTAACTTGTAACAGTAGAATCAATGTTTTAGGCACAGAGTAGGAAGCATTATACAAATCATAAGGTAGGTTGGCATGAAAAGGGATATAAATAAACAGATGATATGTGTGCATAAGTGTGTGTGGGTGTGTGTGTGAGAACATGTCTTAGTATCTCTTTCCACATGTATATGTGCATCAAAGCTCATGCTTGTATCTATATGAATATTTAAATAGATGAGTAAGGAGGGAATATTTGATAAGGCTAGTGTGTCTACGTGCATTTGAGCATCAGACTTCATTCACAAATGATACTTTTTCTCCAGCCATTCCAAAAGAACTTCATTCATCAACATTTTTTCTCTCAACCCTTTCATAAAAAATGAAAAGGGCTATGTGTACACCATTAATCAAAAAATGACCCTCACATGAGAAATTTATGTCATTCACAATTCAAAATATTTTGGAGGAAGGACATATAAATCAAATGACATATCAAGTGGCACTGAAAGATAAATATACACTGGAAGCTCAAAGTGGACACAGAAATGTCAATTGTCAGAATAATGACTGGGTCACACCTCCACAGTCCCAAGGTCAAAATTAACAGGAAAACCCTCTTGCTAGAGGATTTTTTAAAAAATGTGTATAAGAACAAATGACAGATAATCCCTGATGTATTATTATGCATATCAAGTTGGGAAAGGGGAAAAAAACACACAAAAATATTCCAAATAAAAACCAAAAGAGAAACAGAGAAATTGTTCCTCAATTTGAGATCCTATTATTCAGTTCCTCTACCCAACCCCACCATTAAAATCTGTTCTCACAATATAATTTACTAATGCTAGATTTTTCACATAACCTTTTGCTGATCTAAAGTCACCAAAATCAACCCCTCACCAGCCATAACTATAACTATACATACAAATGTCCTTCAAATGATTGTTTGATTCAATTTCATGCCTTTTATGAAATTAAGTATACACGTATGCATATGAGTGGCATTATTTGCATGATGACAGTACAGTTACTGTGATAGCTGAAGTTGAGCAAAAGGATAGCCCACAACCATTTCGCTAATCTACTCATGTAATGAAAAGTGAGATTTTTTTTCTGTTCCTCTGTCTTTAACAATGGGCTCATCCATTCAGAAGCAAGAACTTTGCAGATGAAAATACCTAGCAAGCAGCCATTAACATTTTTCAATTTGGTTTGAAAGAAAGCGAATTTGGCTCTTGTAGACCCTTCTCTCTGTCTGTCCATCTGTCTCTGTCTCCCTCTCCTTCCTTGCCTCCCCTCTTTCTTTATGGATGCTTTCAACCTTTTTCAATTTGGTCTGAAAAAAAATTGGCTCTTATAAACCTGGTAAAGATCATCGCAGGTGAAAAGAAAAAGATTCCCAACCATATTATTACCAAGGCAAGGATCCCAGGTTGTGAAAGGAGGACCAAGAGATAATGAAAGTGAATGCTTAGAATGGAAAGAAAAGAACTGACACAAAAACGGAAATGAGGGTGAAGTTGTGTGGAAAAAGAGATGAAGATTGAGTGATTGTGAAGAGAGAGAGCAGTACACCGCCAGTGAGAGGGAGAGAAAGAGGGCGAGGTAGAGAAAAAGTAAACTAGCATGGTTTACAAGGGAAATTATGAATCATTGCCACCCATGTATGCTTCTTTTAACCATGTAAATTAAGCTGCAATGATGGTAAAGTAGTGTTATCTCCATTAAAACACTACCTGTATGGTTTGAACCATAAATTCATGATATGAAAAAACAAAACAAAAAACAGTGTTTAAATCAGTCAGTGGTGGGTAGCAGTGATTACCTAAATAAAGCAACAGTGTTCAAACCGGTCTGTTGTGGGTAGCAGTGATGAACAATTATACATACATCAGATGAGATATATGTGAAAAAGGTGTTTTCTTATCCTCCAGTTCACCAACATCTCTTACCAGCATTCTGTGCTGGGGGCGATCAAAAAATCATAAAAAGGGCTGATCAACGAGTAAGTTACTTCTTTCGCGTTTTGTTGGGCGGTGATCACTAAAAGGTCTAAATTTATAAAAAAAAACACACATGAATGCTGCTGAACACAAAATAAAGGACTAGTTTCTACCATGAACAGTTAGGGCTGGGTGAAGTCTGGATATATTGAAATATATAAATGTCAGAACACATGTTGTGGGTAGAGGTGCTTACTCAGTGTGGGATAAGAAACAGAGAGAGAGACAGACAGACAGACAGACAGACAGAGAAATAGAGAGACAGACAGACTTGGGAATAAGTTTTAAGAAGATGAAAAAAGGGAAAATTGGCAGTGGTTGGGGAGATCTTGGAAATTTAGACATAGCAAGGAAAAATAAGAGAGGGAAAATAGGAGAAAAGAAGTTTAGAGAGAGACATGGGGAGGTGAAGAGAGAGAGAGGGAGAGAAATATATAATATGTTAGTTTCTTGACTGATGGTTCGTTATCTTGATAAGTCAAACTGGACAATTCAAACAACAATGATAAGTATTTTATCTTCTTATCATCTTACAAAGCCATGTCAAATCAATCAACTTATTCCTGATAATAATAATCATTTTTCTTCTCTTTCTTTATAAAGGGAGAAAAAAGAAGGAAAATGAGACTTCATATGAAGTAGAAGATACGGTTAACCCTTTTAATGCAGATTAAGTATTTTCTTAGTGGTCACAGGACACTAACAGGATTGAAGAGTACTCACAAAGATCTAGAGGTTTCCACCTCAGAAACAAAACAAAAGAAACCTGACTGCTGCAGGGTCAAACTCCACTCCTACTTCTATCCCAACAGAAAATGATTAGTTAGTTTAGGTAAGTTGGTAAGTGGGTCATCTTCCAAGACAATTCCAACTTGTATTTGACAAAAATGAATTTAATCTCTGGACTGAATTAATAAGTGAGTACATGGAATGTGAGGTCATTATAGCAGATAATTGTCAGGAAAAACTACCTGACAAGAACCAAGTAAAAGTCCTCATGCACAGCACAAATAGAAAGTTGAATGTAAATACAAATGACCTCAAAATTTTGAAATTTGTTGTTAAAAAAGTCAAAGTTTTGATGTGCTGATTCCACAACACTAACACTGAGTTGTCAAAGAATTACTCTTCTAAAACATGTAGATGAACAGTATTGAGTATAGATATATGAATATACATAAAAGGTATGTCTCGAAGATATCCAGCCATTTATCATTAACAAAAATAATAGTCTACCAAGTGCAATGTGCTTTAGTCCTCTTCAAAGTACTCCTCTTGGGACCTCACACACTCATCCAGACATCCCTTCCACTTTCTGCAAAGTCATCTTTGGGGATTACCATTAGCTGCCTTGTTGCATTCTTCTTAAACTTGTCAATGGTATGAAATCTCTTTGAAAAAAGCCAGAGGTTGAAGAGAGCCAAATCTGAACTGTAGAGACTGACAGACAATGTTTTGCCAATAGGACTCCACAAAGCATGAAGACTGACTCACTCGGCCATTGTAAATGCAACTGTCACACAATACACAATCTCACTCAATGGCATCTCACTGCCAGCTGAGTAACTCTACTGTCTTTTCACTCATGACATATTCAAACTGGCAGGATAATTTCCAGACAGGCCTCATGTTTACCATTTTTTAAAAATAAAAAGCTCAAGAGCTGAAGAGGAAAGCATCTTTGAGATTGGTAGATGTACACTTGACTTCTAAGTCTAAGAATGTGATTCTGAAACTGTGTGCCCCAGCACTATAGTGTGCTGCAACTATCTCCAAATATGCAAACATGTATTTTGGGCTTTAAAAGTGTCAAGCATGGTATTATGTCTTCCGCCACATGGTTGCTAATCTAGAGGTTTTATGACCAGATTTTAAGAGATTTCAACCTTTTCAGCAACAAATGAAAGGAAAAAAAGGTGATGAGTAAGAATATCAATGTATCAGTTTTGTTTATTGACACTGAAATGTTTTCATCAATTTGTTTCATTTTTACTGTAAATCAACTTGAAGTAAACACCTTGATTACTAGTATGCTGTGTAAGTCAAATATATTTTTTAGTATACTATCAAACCACGATGTTCGAGAACCACTGGAGAACAAGAGAACCACCCTCAAGATACAGTGAAGAAGACAATGATAAGGATGACAATGATATGTTTATTATTTTTTCTACCTTAAGAATGGAACATTTTCATTGCTGACCTAACTCACCTGGATTGGCCCCAGGGCTGCTGACCTCTACTTGCTCAGCTTAGTTGGTAGCCATTCTGAGTGATTATCAGCTTGTCGGCTCTTGTTTGTTCTTGTCACTACATGCTTGGCAGTTTCTGAAAAGATCAGCAACTTGAAGCCCCCCCCCCGACAAGCACACACACACACATACACACAAACACACATACATGAGAAAACAGTTCTTACAAATGAGAATTGTTTTTAACACAAGTAAATGAAGTTATCACCTCAGTCCCCACCCAGCACCTATCTAAACACTCCCTTTTGGCAGATTTCATACAGTTTTTGAAAAGCTGTTGTCCTTTTCCCACAAAACAACTACAATTCTTTTTTCTGTCATTAATGGATCTACTGTACTTACTCACAGGACTAGGTTCTCAAGTTGGAGGGAGCAAGCACAGAAAAAGGTACCAGGAAACATACCCAATAATCTTAAATTCATTCTATGGTTCATTTTACATTAAAAATCAATTCATACTAAACCTTTTTTATAAGTTTTACATTTGACTCTTAAATGTATATTGTTATTGAAATTATAATATTATAAAAAATATGTTATTTAACCATTCTACATTTTTTTTAAATACCAATAAAAATTATGAGATTTGACTTTTATCACAGGGAAGTAAAAGACTAAAATATTGTTGAGAAGGCACCACTCTTCAAGAATGTACTCAAGAAAGAGCAACTGCCCCCCCCCCCCAGCCAGACCATGGCTTACACATTAGGAGAAGAAAAAAAACCCCCAAGGTTCAGAGAATCACCTACTCAACTGTGTCCACTTATTTGCACTAAAGCACACATGAAGAAAATATTTTTTCAACACATTTCTCCCGATAAACCCTGATCCTATATCTTAACTGAGGATCTGATGTCTCAACTTGGAGTCTGGGATCCATCGTTTTAACTAAATCTCTCTGGTACTGAAAGAAGAGAGGGTCCAGACATTACATGACACCTTCAAGTACAACTGAAGTACAAAAATTTGTTGTTGTTGTAGTAGTAGTAGTAGTAGTAGTAGTAGTAGTAGTAGTAGTAGTAGTAGTGGTGGTGGTGGTGATGATGATGATGATGTGACCTCGTGTTACATAACATAACACGTGAGATTATTTAGTTCACTGCTATCAAAATATTTCTAAAAGATGTTGTTCATTATTTCACCGAATGATTAAGTTTAGAGACTTATATTCATTAATTATTTAAAAAAAACAGTACATACAGGTCTGGTTCGTTACTCAGTGGAAACCATCACATGACCATTGTCAGTGTACTGTGTTGTGGTGTGATCAATTAAAACTTTGGAAAAAAGGATCATCAAAGAATGAATTACTTCTCTCACTTTCTGTTGGGCGCTGATCCCTAAAAAAGTCTGAAATTTCATATAATAAGTGTGAATACCACCCGACAAAAACTAAGGGGACAAATTAACATGCAATTGCATTGTACATTGAATTCAACTCTAAAATGGGCTTAAAAAAGTTTATACTTTCAGCCCCCTAGCCTTATTGCCTGTATAAGCAATACATAGCTAGCCAACTAGCCAGACTTGCTTAAAAACTGAAGAAACCTATGTTGACAGTTTTGGTTGACAGTTTCTTATACAGTAGAGATGGTTGTGTAAGTGGAAGCTTTGAATAGGTATTGAAACAATCTAAATTGCATAGTATTACAGTTCTTTTAGATTTATGTTGAATGAAATCATGTCTGATTTTTCTATTGGTTGTTAGGAAATTTCTGTTGGAAAACTGCCAATATTATTTATTCATCATGAGATTCACAGCAATTAGTAATGCATTAGCAATCAGTATCATGAACAAAATATACCATGCCTGGGAAAAATCTAATGCTTACTCAAACTGATTTTCTTGTTAGTCAATTGTTAAATCTCAGAAGTATGTTTTTCAGAGTTAGTTCCATCTATAGTGACAAAAATCATCCCCATTTTCAATAACTTCTAGAAGGCCTATGTTTAACAATGGACCTTAAATGGCCGATGAAAAAACATTCTCTGTAAAATGTAGTGTAAGTGTGTTTGGGAGGAAAAAAACAACTTATAACAAGCATTCTGAGGGATATTATGAAACACCGCACATATATACTACTTTTTAACTTACAAATTGAGCAGTTTCTTCAATGAATAGTTAGGGCTAGGCAAAAGAGTGCAGATTTATGAATAAATAGCTACGTATAAATGTCAGAACATATGAATAATGTAAATCCAAGTGATTAAACCAGTCTGTTGTGGGTAGCGGTCATCAATATATTATGCATACACATGCATACATACGTATATATATATATATATATATATATATATATATATATATATATATATATATATACACACATATCATATGTGTGTGCATAATAGAGACATGTATATATTTTAGGTGGTGGGGATGAAAAACAAATGGCATGTCAAGTTCAAATTCTTGCTGGGGCTGTTGATGTTCACTTAGCATTGATTCCTTTTAGAAAAACATGAATTCCTTTCTCCCAGTGCAATGTACATAACATCTGAATGATACCTGGATTGATTTGCAGAAATTTGAAGATGTTCACAAATTATTAGTTTCTTCATGAAATTTTGATTTAGTTGATTCCTTTCAGATAAAACTGGTTAAATCAAACATCCATCATAAAAAATACGTACAAATTAGTCTCGTAGAGGCAGGGTTAATTGGATTGTAGAAAAAAAAACTTACTAGTTGTTAGAAACTGTTAAGTTGGTCCAGCTATGTATGTATGTATCGCACATGTAAGGCTGCACCAATAGAGCTAGAGGGCTAAAAATTTAAACATTTACTCATTGTTATGTCTGGAATATAGTTTCTTGATTTTTAAAAATTTCCCTTCCCCCAAAATAGCTCTTAATTAGGGGTTTAATTTGCAATGTACATTTATGTCCAACAGCTTTCAAACTTTTTTTGAAAATTCAATCATTTTAGTGATCACAGCTCAACAAAAAACAAGACAAGTAACTTATTTATAGATCAATGCTTTTTACAATTTTTCAAAAGTTCACCCCCAACATGGCATGCAGTTAAAAGACGTTGGTTAGGTGATAATTTCTATTGAGAGACTAACCAGACCTGTTTCCATTTATTCTTCTGTTCTCTTGAAAATTTACATGTATACCATCTCCAAGACCTAATTCCATCCTTTAACTGTTAGAAAAACTACTTTGTTGATGGCATTTTTCTGTTAAAAAACATACTGTACATATACATATATTAAATGAAATCTAGCTGAGAATCGGACTTGGAAGACTACATAGATCCCATAAGAGCAATTTGCTGTTATCCGCTCAGTCATGGATGAAGCAGAGCAGAAGTAACAAGGCTTAATATTTTATACATCTGAGTATACACAAAATGTTGGTTTCTTATGACTCAAGTCATACTTGAAGAGATTTCATTCCAAACTTCAAATTACCATCAGACTTTATCTTCAAGATCTTTTACTTCTCATTTTCTCTTCCTCATTACATAATTCCTTTCAGAGCAACCAGGATGATCCCAATGTTATCATTCTTCCACCTTTGAATCTTTGTTATATCTTTACTGAGCAATCCTCTTGGGGAAAGCCTGTGCCCAGTTTTGAAGCTTTGCTATCCTTTTAATGCTCAGCAGTTGGGAACACAAAGCCCCATTGGAATCACAAACAATTAGATAAATATCTCTGCCCCCTGATGCTTTCATTTGACCTTTTAGACTTGCCTCATTTCATGTTTACAATCCTGTCTACCTGCTGTGGCCAATGTGCTCACAGCTAGACCATTCATTTGGCTTCTGTCCAAACAATAAGGTTGCCAGCTACAGAAACCTACTGAAGTCCCTTATACTTTCTGTACAAATCTAGATCAAAGTAAACTTTTCTTCAACTATTCCCCTAAAATAATAGGAATCATGGAACTATATTATAAGTATCTATGCAATTCACTTATAGAACAAATATATATATTGATGATATAGGAAAATACCCATAGACACTTTTGAATGGAAGCTAATTTATTCACATTTTTATATACACTTCAGGTGAACACACCATATTTCCTAATTTTCAAGAACTTCAGTGAGTATATTACTCCCATTTCTGGATGTTCTTCCATTATTTGAATCTATCACTTCAACTCACAAAATACTCTAGCTGAGAAATAAGCAACATGAAATTGTCTGTGACTAAATGCAGGATATAAAAGTATATTCCAATTTTACCAAAAATTCAACAATGGGATGTTTTTGTTTTCATAGAATAGTACTGACAGGGTTTTTCAATCTTTTTTCAAAAGTGTTATTATGAAGAGTTTCCATTATTTCACAAATTATTCAAACTAGTACAAGGTTTGTCTTGAGAGTATCCAGCCATTCCGAATATGTCTGTACAGCTTGAATCTTTTGTGATTAGTATCCTATCCATAATACCATTAAATCAGATGTGCATGTGATATTTGGATGATTTTTTTAAATGCACCTTATGTACTGGCAAATTCTCTATGTGCATATATATATGTAAAGTATGATATATAATATATGTGTATTTTATATTTATACAAATACACATAGAGAATTTGTCAGTATTTAAGATATATTTTTAAAAAAAACACCCATATATTAAATGCACATCTGATGTACTGGTATTATGGATAAAAAACTGATCACAAATGATTCAAGCTGTACAGTTGCAGTAATCATCACTCAAAATGCATTTGTAATACATGATATTTTATCAATCAGCAAATATGGTAAATAACAAAACAATAAAGTCAGTTCAGAAAAGTTCCATTATTTCTACTAATCATGTAGAATACATATTGAATTTTCTGGCAAAAAATTAATTGAGGCCATTCATATTGTGAGTACTTTGAAAATGCCTGTCATTCCTTTTAAGTAAAAACCACAGACATTAAGGTACACTCTGACCCTCCCGTTTAACTACAGTGGCCTTAAATGAATCAATATTTTATAGCTAAGAGAAAAGTTGAATGACTTTTATGAATGCCTCTCTGGCTACTACTCTCTGAGATATACTTCTTTAAAATACTTTGCTCTGGAATAGGTTTCCGCATTTGACACAATACATGAAAACTTCAAAGATGAAATATATCAAATCTGCCTTGTGTAATCAGTGCTTCATTTTTTATTCATTTCGGCCCGCAAGACATAAAAACATTTCTAATCTGGCCTGCCTCCAAAAATGTTTGCCGACCCTTGATCAAGGGGATTGTTGAGGTGCCATACTGAATCTTTTATGACCTCTCTAGGACAAGAAGGTTTACTTAGTGGTGTTTATTTCCTTTTGAAGTAACATGACAAGTAGTACTAGGTTACATAGTAGCAGAGAAAAATCCATGATCTCAATGAGTTCTCATCTTCATCAACAATCACAACACTAACGAGTCCATAGTCAAGACATTTGGTAATAGAATAATGTACAGGAAGAGATAGATTCAGGTCTTTCCAACAGTTTCTAATACAAAGCGGGTAGATGCAACTTTAGCTAGGATTTGAATTCAGTTCCCCAACATTAACTATTAAATTTATGAACAGCTTGAGACTACTCTTCCTAACAGTGGAACTCTTATATAAATAGAATAAAAAATAATGGAGGTCGTCTGTGAATAGAACACATTTCTTTAAAAATTTTCCTAAAGCTCGAAGGGAGATGATTTAATCAGAAATTATTTTCTTTGCGTTAACATTCAACTGTTTTTATATTAATTCAAAAGTTGATTTTCTTTTCACTTTTAGTAGAGTTTAGTATTATCAGAACTAGATTGTAGTGAACTGTTTACTTAGAATGGGCCTTGATTAATCTAGCCAAGAACTCAATGGTTGGTTTATAATACTGCCATAAACTTAATTGCATTGGGTTTAGCTATAAAAGGGTTTCTGAGTTTTATCACATTTCAATACAGCCATGAATATTATTCAGCTTCAGTCACTTCCTCTTTTCATTCAGAAATGGACCCTTGTTTCTGTGACTAGGTGTGTAATTTCCTGAAAAAAAATACTTTGCAGTCTTTTTGAGTATAAGTTTAATTCAAAAGATCTGACCTAGGGAACAATTCACTCATTGATATCTTAAAAATCCCTTGTAAAAATGAATAAAAGAATTAATCATTCATATCAAATAGATACCATGCTTTTTTGAAAGGAAACTATTTGATGAGTTTTTAGTTGTGAGCATCAATCATCTAAGCCTGACCCTTGGACCTTTCAGTTGTCAGTCAAAGAGTCTTGATCTTATGTGGAAGTTGTGCAGATGGCCCTAAGCAGATATAGATGGCTAATCCTTTCAGCTGGATTTTCTATTCCCCAGTCTTAATGAGTCATTAAAGGTGCTAACTTTTAGTCTTCTATAATAAAAAAAAAATTAGACATGTTTGATCCTTTATCTAAATGGGATTACCCTTATTTTTATACACAGCAAACCTGGCGAAAAGCAGATAAAAACAAATTTAAAATATACCACGCTTGATGAAACATATTGGTAGATTTTTAAAAATTAGAGAAAAAATCAAGTATCTCTACATTCAGATATAATCCACTAATCTTGTTCAACAAAATTATGGATATTTTTGTGTCTGCACATCCAAACTTTTATGATTTATGGCACCATTTTTTTTACTTACCAGTCAGTTAAGTAGATTGTAATCTGCATTATATTGATGTGCAATCCCCCCTCTTAATTAGTGGAAGTTAGTCATTCAAGAAACAAGAAGTTGGAGATTTATTTTTTTCATTATACTTTCAGATAAATTGTACACTAATTCTCAGGATACTTTACCACTTATATAACTTTCCTTGTAAGAAATGAATTTCAATGGAAATATGAACTTTATTGCCATTTGTTGGAGAATGTATCCAATTCATAAATTTTCAGTACATGTGATACATACAAACATAGCCAGCCAGCCAAACCTGCTTGAAAACCTAAGAAACCGATGTTGCTAATTTTGGTTGACTGTTTATAGTTTAAATTGATTGATAGCAGCCAAAAAAAAGGATGCAATAAGTTAATAATATTAGAATTCATTTCTTACTCTTTTTATGACTAAAATTTGACATTAATCATTATCCAATAAATTGAATGACATATATGCAAATTTCTCCTCTGTTTTTTGCACTTTGATCTCATTGGTTAATTTACCTTCCTATTATGACAGTGAAGACTACATCATAGAAAAACTTGAGACAACATCTGATCATCCTTTGACACAGCTTGAGTTCATTAAAGACTGAAAAAAATCTTGAATTGTTAATTAGTTACCTAATAAAATAGCTTTAGGTTCCTTAGTGCAAATCAATAGATAAATAGCCTCATCATTTTGGGGGGGTATATTCAAGTATCTTATAAAAATCAAAGATTGAAATACTAAATGCAGTATATATTATGGTAATTACCTTTATCAATTGATAATGAGACATGAAAAAATTATGCATATGAGTTATTTAATATTTTACAGAACGAAAAGATTAAAATACTGCGCAGTAAAGTCTATGCTATGGTAGTTATCCTTATAAATTACTCATCATAGTAACGTTAATATTAATGATTGATATTGTTATATTTGATATTTTAAGCCAGCAATTACGACTCAAGTGTGTCCATCTAAAGAAAGTAATAACTGGAAATAAAGTACATGTAAATTTTAAAATTAAATGTATGAGAAAAAAAATTCTACTTTCTCATCTATGAAACACATGCTTTTGGAAAAAAAAGAGATCCAAATAATATTAAGTCTTATGTACCACCATAATTCCCTCTAGGCACACACATTATACAACCAGTGCATGAAGGAAACAAATGTTTGCACAAAAGATTTCAAAGTCTGTCGACAACTGAGTTCTTATTGAAAAAATATAGATTCACTATGTTGAGTTTGAAAGTGAGCACATACTTTTATCGCAAAATAAAACTTGCATAAAAATTTGTGCCCAATGAATACAAAAAAATAAAGGGAATATTGTGTGCCAGTATAATGGATGGTAGGTTGCACACTAAAGGAGCTGTGCAGCTAGGGAAGTTTAATGGCTACTGGGGTGCAGTAACTTCAACATTATGAAGCTGAGGTGAGGTTGGAATTCAGTCACTAAATGAGGAAAAGAAATAGACTTGATGATGACATAACCAATGTCAGTGAAGATGATGACTGATTTAGTACTGATGCAGATCACTGGGAAATTTCCACAGCTAATGCTAATTAATGCTAATTATGTAATAAATATTTATTTGATATATCATAGAATATAAATGATGCTCAACTATTTTCCCAGATAAGAAAACATTCAGGCAATTAAAATTTCTAATTCACACTTTCATTTCCGCTGATGTAGTGTGGGCTGCACATCAAAGTGGATTGCATAGAAAATAATTTTGATGAAAGGGAAAAAAGACAAAAATAAGAACAGCAAAACCCCCCACTGATACTGTAATTTAAAAATATGCTGGCCTTTCACATGAGACAAATTGACTTATTTAATGAATGAACATTAGAAATCAGGATGACATCATTTTGTTAAGAACTCTCTGTCAGTCACTAAAAGAAAATAATTATAATTAGTGATATTTAAGGTTTTCCAATTGATAGACTATCCATTAGACATTCAGAATTTCTTGTTCTTGTTTTATTCATTACTTTGGAAATTCACAAATAATTACATTTTACAGATAAGGGGGAATTTTACTCAACTGCTGCAATCAAGTGAAAAACTTACATCATTTCAGTGTTAGGAAGAAGGCTTTCATTTCTGCAAAAAATCAAAATTTCTCCTCTTTTTATTTAGAGTAAACAAGAATCTCTTGACATGCTGGATCACTCCGTTTTATAGCATCTGTGCACAAAGGAGTCAATCCAATTTGTAATTGTCATGCATGAACTACAAGGTCTGTTTGAAAAGTATCCAGCAATTTAATATTAACAAAAAGTAGCCAACTTAGGGCATAGCATCTCACTACTTTTCAAAATATTCCCCCTGGTACCCGCACACTTATCACAGCATCCCTTCCAATTTTCAAAACAATCTGTATAGTACTCTTTCAGGATTGCCATCAGCTGCCTCAACATATTCTACTCAATCTTGTCCACGGTCTGAAAGTGCCTGTACAAATATATGCAGTAAGGTCCCCACATATTTGGTTGCCAAATTATATGAAAGTTGCAAAACCATTTCTCAAGATATTCAAAATGGCTGGATACTTTCCAGACAGACCTCATACATTCAAATTCTGCAATACAAGTTATGAGATGGCTATTGAGGGCAAATTTTGATGAACTGGTGTTGTGAAACTTATCATCAACTCAATATGCTTAAAAAACGCTATCAGTATTCAATGTACTATTTAGATTGAATTTTAAATCTCCAATCTTACTCCTACCTGCCCTTTGAGTTGTAGACCCTGTTCCATTTTTTAGCTCTGATAATTTGGGTGCAGTCTGTATTTGACAATCAAAGGGAAACTGGGGCTTTTTATTGCATACAACCTGCCAGGAAACTGGATTCATTGTTTTTTTAATTATTCCATTGAAGCTGATACAAATTATTCAGGAATTAACAAAATAAGTTTTTAGGAATAGAACTGAAGCATTTCTCAATGACTTTATGGATATTGCTCAATAAAATAGTTATGCCTTGCTAAAGACATTGGCAAATTTGCACTTAGCAGATAGATATTTGGCATGTTTGAGTCATATCAATGATGAGCCCCTAATGAGGAAAAACTTCACTTGAACTGACTTGCAAGAATATCACACAAAATTCAGCGCATACTCAATGGCAGAAAGTTATATATATAACTGATAACGTATTGGAATCTTTTTTAAGAGGTTTAGGCATACTTCTGATTTGAACAAACTCAAATCAAGTTTCTTGTTTACTTTTATAAAGACAAAGATAAAAAGTTCTTACATTTTGCATTTTTTTATGGAACCAAAATCCATATTTAATTTTAGTCAAGTCCTCAATGTTAATCATAATACTAAGAAAATGATTGGTTCATCTTTTCCTGATAATTGAAAATCCAACATGTCTATAAATATCATTCCAATTTTTAGAACGTAACAGTATTAAATCTTCAGATATGATTTGTTAGGATTTCACCATGCTATGCACATGTAAGATGCTTTCTATTGAATTTTAACAATTTTCATGAAAATTGCTTCATTTAAACAATTTATCTCAAATCTATATCTTATCATCATTAATTGAAGAGAGTGTAGTACAAACAATTTTACCTTATATTATCTTTGCATCAACTTTGCAAATAGATATTTTTTTCAACATTAAAAATCTGGGATGCCGATGAACAATAGGAATATTTTTAATTTGATCAGTACTTGAACAAAAATGACCAAAGTATCATTAATGAATAAAGAAATATTTTGTTTCGGCATAGTATTATGATATCAGGAATATTCAAATTTTACCTATATTTTTTGCTTTTAACACAATATCTTGTCTGATGTGCTCTCCAACCTTCTTAGCATGTATGTTGTATCAAGTGATCGGTTAATTTTTCTATTTGAGAAGATTGTGGGATTTAGAGGTATACACATTTCTATAGAAATATAAAGAAAAAATTAAAGAGACAATTTTTAGAAACCGTCAACCAAAACTGTCAGCATAGGATTCTTCAGTTTTTAAGTTAGTCTGGCTGACTGTATATGTATTAAGCTTACAGGCTGCACCAATTGAACTAAAGAGCTGATAATTTGGATGTTTGGTCTAGAAAAAAAGTTATTTTTGTTTCCTTTAATTTCCTCCCTCAAATACATTTTTTGTAGGGGTTCAATTTGCAACGTGTGTTCATGCTAAATTGATCTCTTAGTTTGTGTCCATTCATGCTTGTTTCTTGAAAATTCAAAATTTTGTTAGTGTTCACAGCCTGACAAAAGGTGAGAGAAGTAACTTATTCATTGATTACCCCTTTTTCAAATTCATCAACTGTCCATCCCAATATGGTATGCTGCCATAAGATGTTGATCATAGGACAGTTTCTATTAAGTGACTAACCAGACATGTTTTATTTATTTTTACTGATAACATAAAAATTATTGCACCAGTAATTTTATGATTGCACACAAAGAATAATTATAAGATACAGTAGATTAATATTCAATATGACTACCATTAGAAACATTCAATAGTTCAATTCTGGTAATCATTGAATCACTCAGCTTCATCAAAAATCAACAGGTAGAGAAACCAACAGTACATGGACTGTTTGTTTTGATGGTTTTGAATTCAATACATCCTTAGCCTTTACAGAAATCCTTTTCTGTTGGAAGAGAATTTAATTAAAAACTACATAATCTTCAAAGCTTTAAATTACACTGTTTTGAGTGCTCAACCTTCGTATTCACTGGAAGGTGGAGCCTGTTACTTAAAAACTTGAAATCAGTTTATCTGGTCCTTTCAATCCAAACCCAGATTTCCTTCTCACAAAAAGTTTCTTCTCTATTTTTCACTCCCTCAAGTAGCACTGCCAACAGCCCATACACTTTCTACTGTTCCAATCTATCACACTTTTAGACTCAGGCTAACTTGAATGTTCCTTCTTTGCCCTTGAGTATAAAATGAAAAATACCCTATAGATACAAACACGAAAATGCACACACACATTTACAAACATATACACATATACACATGGGAACTTTGACACAAAGCAACCTGTCCTGCAGCCAATTATTACCATAGCACATTTGATCCTCACTGGGTGCTCCGTGCTTGTGTTCTTATGCTCTATTAGCTAAGATTCATAAATATCAATACTGGAATCAAACTCATGGTTATATATATCCCACAGATGCTACAGCATTACTCACAACTCACTACTCACAACTTGGATTCCCAGAAATCATATGTGACATTGTGGCCAGCAGAAAATAAGATGGTGTGACCAAGTTCAGAAAGTTGGATTTGAAATGCCTATTATCGAGACATCTGGCAAATCTTGGAAAAGGTTTATGTCCAACAAAGGAACTTGAAAGGCTGATGATGATGAAACACCGATTTCCAAGGTAGGTAGGCAAGCTTACTACTACTTGGAAGTTCACCATAACACATGCTTCCTGCTCTGAATTCCCCCCATCTGGCCATGCTAAGTTGATAATGTTCTTCACTTGGTATGCCAGACCAAGCTAAGCTTTATAAATAATCTCACTAGGTGTCCCACTACTGCAACCTTGTGCTGAACTGAGTAAATATTTTAGTCATCTTGGTATGGAGCAATGGTTAGCAAACTACCATTACTACTGAAATGAGTTCAAGCATCACTTACAGCTCATACGTGTGTTCTTATACCAGAGCTAGCTAAACTTTGTAAATATTAATGTATTGCCTTTTTATATTCATCTTTTGCTAGGAAGAGGGTGCAGACTTATCCAACAGGCAGAAGAGTATACACTCAAATCTAATAATCATTTCTTGAAACAGAATGTGTGTATATATATATATATATATATATATATATATATATATATATATATGTGTGTGTGTGTGTGTGTGTGTATATATATATATATATATATATATATATATCTCAAATTTAAAAACATGAAAGGTTTAAGTAACAATATTTTAATTAACAAACAAAAAAATTTTGTAACTGTTATTATTTCAATGTTTATATACATCATCCTCAATTTACAGAGGCATTATAATATGAACAAACTAATCCGACTTCATATTAATTGGTTAATCAAATATTAATTATCTCCAAGTATGCTTTTCAGAATTACTTCACACATACATATACATGCACACATACACACACGCACATATACACATACAAACCTCAATATGCACATTTGAATACATACATCTGCCCATCAACACACTAAGATGAGGCCTTCTCGTTCACTAGCCACTGCCTACAGCAGGAAACGTCTATTCTAATTATTCTGAAAAAGATAGCAACTCATCATCAAAGACTTGTTTTCCCAGCTTTGGCTTCAATGCCAACTAAAAATAAATTAAGAGCTAGTTTTTGCCTCTTTCTTATGGATTTATTTCTCTTTCTCTCTCTTTCTGATGGGGGGCAAGTTCTCCAAATATTCCAATCCCTCCCACTCTTCTTTACCACTAATTTCTTTCTGCTGTCCCTCAGCCCCCTCTTTTCTTTCCCTCAAGGCTCCATCATCCCCATCTCTTCTTGCTTTCCACAACACTAGTAGTTGAATCTATAGGAATCATAACATAACAGTACTTACATCATACTTGTCTGAGTTGGTGGGAAGGAAGTGTCTGTTGAGGGAGGAAAACTATGCATATATCCAGGAATGTGTGCATTTGCGTGTATATCAAAATGTGTGGGTGTGGGCATGCAAAAAAAAAAAAAGAAAAAAAAAGAAGCTCAAATGTCTATTAGTGAATGAATGAGAGTGTGTGCATGGAATCGGGAATGTATAAAGCTGGTTTGTATTTGGAGTTGAGTGAATGCCTTGAGTTTTGCACATATCCAGGTGGTGGGTGTTAGTGTGTAATTTGGGTAATTATCTTCTACTTGTATAATAGCATCTTTATAAACATTTAGCTGTCAATGTAAAAATATTTAGAGAAAAAATTGCACCCAGGAAATCTGATCTTATAAGTGAATAAAACTGTTTGTATGCAGCATTATGCATGTGATCATCTACCTGAGTCTAAATTTTTACATATGTTTGTGTGGGCATTTATACAACTATTCTATCAAATTTGATTGTCCCGGTGCTATGTCTATGATAATCTTTTCTCATAATTCAAGAGCAGTCCAAGTTATAATCTTGAGTGTGCCATCTGAAATTATAAATACTTAATGATTTTTAGCAAATTTCAGTCAGTCACATTCAATTAAATATATTTGGGGAACTTGCTGCCTGTATACACTCTTTTTACTAAGCTTAGCTTAGTTTGTCAAAAGGCTACAAGTGTGAGTGTTGAACTAATTGCACAGTACTAATGGTTGGCTAGATTAGCTCAACCCCATGGCAACCAACACAATATATATTTATATATCAGGTTGTAGCCCAAGTTCTGTTCACTTTTTTTTTTATTGATAGTGCTTGAAGATAATAGCTGAAATGCTATTCCTCTCTGGTAATTGATCATGCTCATATGAATAATATATACTTCTTTTTCTTTCAGAAACACTGAAAAATATTATATCAACCACTTTGAAAGTGTTGTCATGGTTAATCCAAAAAAGAATATTTGCCATGTCGTTCTCTTGGAATTTTATGGAAGATCCAATGCATATCCAGAGAACCTATGGCAAAAATGCAGTGAGTGAAAAAAAAAACCTTACATGAGGTGATTTCCTTATTTCAAAAATGGGTATTGCACTTTCAAGGAAGAGCCAAGAGAAGGCTGATCAAGTAGATTTGGTATGAAGGCATTGGAAATTGCAGTTGCAACAAATTCTGCTGATACACTTAGAGAACTTAGTGCAAAATTTGATATCAACCATATCACTGTTTATTGTAATTTGAAGAAGCTAAAAAAACTGTCAAATGTTGGAAAATAGGTCTCACGTGACCTGTCCGTAGCAAATTGCCAGCAAAGTGCTAATTGTTGTGAATTACACCATTATTGCAGCTCCAGGTAACTTTTTTGAACAGAGTTGTTACTGGGGATGAAAAACAGATACTTTTTAACAATATTAAACATCAGAGGCTCATTTGTGCTAATAGTTCTGTGCCCCCTGACCGAGATGCAACTTTCATCCAAAGAAGATGTTGTTGAGTGTTTGGTTGGGATATTATCCTAGGAATCATCTATTACAAACTTTCAAATGATAATCAAACAATTGTGCTGAATCTTTAATCACCCTTATTTTTGTTGCCTTCAAATAAATCGAAACATAACCACAACAGTCAGCCTCTGCAAGAAATATGTAACAGTGTCAACCATTCCCCTTGCACTCAGACTTTGAATCTCAGAATTTTCCTAACATATCTTCACAGGTTCATACAAATAGTTATTTTGCAATGCAGAGATGGATTTTGAGGAAGGAGAGGGCAATTCTTTGTTTAAATCCTTTTGTCTTATTAGGCAATGGATATAATGACTTTTTGCTTTTAAGGTTAGTTATGATTACTTTAGATTATTTGGGTTTTTTATTCATAAAATTTCTGTTTAGATATTTTCAAATGATATCTTAATTGTGCTTTGCCAATGCAATGAAGGGTTCAGACCCCCAAATTCTCCTTCTGGATCTACCCTGCAATGTGAACAAATTTTTTGAATATGCATATATATATATATAATAAGTAGATGTATATTCATGTATATACTACTGTTAGTAAAGAAGCATAAGTGTCCTTCAAAGTAGAGATTATAATAGTCAAGCTGTTAGAGGAAAATCATGCAAATTGTGACAAAAGCATTAAATTTGGAAACAAACTATTTTGAGCTATGCTAAATCCAATAAGAGGTGGAGACAAATGATCAGGCAAATGATTCATGTATCAAAATATCATTTTACATACATTTCTTCACATATCAGCCAGCTCCTTGGCAAAGATCAGTGTCTAAAACAGAGAATCTTAGCACTTACAGTGGTCTCTGCATGTGACTCGGCAGCCACACCAGATTAACTTTTTGCAAGTCTTTGATGCTTCAGGAAGGTTAGTCCAGTGTGGTCACCATGTTGAGTTGGTGTATATCCAGCCACAGTTGGATGGATATACTGGCTGGGCAATAAGACTTTGGCCCTAGACATATCCAGCCTTACACACTGTTTGATGTGCAACACGAGTGCTGCTTGAGTTGGTGGAATATTTTCAATGACATACAATCTATGCCCAAATAGTTTTTTCCTAGCCCCATTCACTCTACTCAAGGAACATGTTTTACTGTACATGACAACAACAAAACTTTCAATCTCAGGCAGCACATCCGCACTTACATCACTTGGCATTTCAGAGAGTGCTAGGAATGCATCTATGACTGGAGCATATACCTCCCAGGCTTACCATGCTGGTTCTTTCCTTTTTTCATGAAAGAATGACACAAAATCAGAGCCTAATAGTGCATGGAACCAGTGACGGACCAGAGGAGATGACACCATGATGACAGTCTAAAAACTTCTTGAATAGTTTCTTGGTAATTCTTTCTTTCTAATGAGATATCTGTCTGTCCAGACAATACCTCTAGAAAGACTGAATGAAATTCAATGAAATTTTGTGGATAAGTAAGTAATAGAGTAAGGAAGAGTTGGTCAAATGTGGGGGAGGATTTTTCTTCTGATTGAGAGATATTTTTCCCATATATTTATGTATATATATGACTCTCCACATAATATCTCTGAAATTTCAGAATGAATTATAGAGAAACTTTGTGGAAAGATGGACAGTAGGCCACACAGAAAGTGATTAAATTTTAGGGTGGATCCATGCACAATTACCTCCTCTACATCATAGTCATATGTCTACACTACATGATATCAACAGTTCATGATTATCCACAGGATATTGCCGAAAGTTCTTAATGAATTGCGAGAAAGATTTGTGAAATGCTGATAAACAGAAGAAGTGATTCAATTTTGGGGGGATCCATGCACAATTACCTCCCTAAGAGTTATATGTCCAAACCACATATCGCCAAAACTCCATGTCTGTCTATACAATATCTCAAAAATTTTTCATTCATTTCAATGAAATTTTTGGGAGGGGAGCATAATATGGTAAAGAAGAGTTGGTTGAATACTAGGGTGGATCCAGGAATTTTTTCAATCAAGAGATATTTTTCCATTCATGTATATGGTAATGACTGTCATCATGATATCTCCAAAATTCTCAATGATTATCAATAAAATTCTGTGGAAGAGTAGACAATAGGCCAAGAGAGAAATGATTGAATTTTGGGCAGATTCATGTGCAATTACCTCCATTACAGCATAGTTCTATGTCTAAATCACAAATCGTTGAAATTTCATGCCTTTTCACAAAATATTTCTGAATGTTCTCAATAAATTTCATTGAAATTTGTGGAACTGTGCATAATGCGGTAAGGATGAAGTGGCCATGGAAGAAGTGGATAAATTTTGAAGATGATCCATGCACAATTACCTTCTGTCTACGGTAGTCATAATTCCATACTACCTAATATTGCAGAAAATTCATATCTGTCCACAAAATATTTCCAAAAGTTCACAATATATCTCTTGAATTATTTTGGAAAAGTGAGCAATGGGCTATGCAAAAAGTGATTAAAATTTTCAAAGGATCCATGCACAATTAATTCCCCTGACAATGATATTGGCAGAGGTATGTGCTTGCCAAGTGTCCTTTAGTTTAAATGTATTGTTTTTTTTTCAAAGATACTGAATAAAGATATTTTCATGGTACCCATGCTTATCTCAATATTATTCGACAAAGTCAGAACTGAAAATTAAAAACTAAATATGTGCGTGATTTTTTGCAAATGTAGGCTTATGCCATCAAATTGAATAATATGGGTGAATCATGATGAATAAGGAATAATATGTACAAAACGATCATCAAAATTCCAGATATCCTGAGAAGAGAGCAAGTTATGGAAATGGGGGGGGGGGGTGATAACAACCACAGGCCTGCTACTGCATGGAACATCAGTAAGCCTTTGCTTTTTAGACTACCAAGTTTAGTACAGATATCATGGGCAGAGATGTATCTGAAGTTTTTCTTAACTGCCTATCAAAGAAAGTGACAACAAGGACAACTACATCAGTGTAAAATCTTCTTGTAAGGGCCTTTTTGTATCTTTCCTTCCCATGATGATCTGCATGAAAAATCAGCTTGGTCACGGGAACAACCCACCATGTATTTTTCTATCATTTGAGAACAATTCCATCGTCAAATGTACTAATGATATTTTTTTGTCTAATATTCATAACCTGAATTCTTAAGGACAGAAACTTGATGAGTCCTTGCTTATTAGTATCAAGGCTGAGAAAGTTTTCCAGTTCACTTGTATAGGGGTATCTGATTGGATACATCAATTTACAGATCATACTCCTAGGTCACAAAGCTCACATACCATATTTCAAGCTGTTCTCAAAGTATATATCCCATACAACATCAATTATGTCAGCTTATTTTAGCTGGTTTGCATGGCCTGGATAGAAAATATTGTCAGCATAATCTTTGAAGTTTTTCTGGCCTTTAGGTGACAACATCTGTGCAGCACCATCATACAGCTTAACCTGAACTTCTGGAGTAGTCTGTGCTTGCTCTAAAGCATTTTCAAGGATTCCTACAAGGTCAAGTTTCTTCCCCTCTCAACTGACCCATATCTAAGATGGATAGTGGACAAAGCCAACAGATGAATTCTTCAGAGTCTCCTACTCAGATAGGACAAAATATGTACAGTCTTTGAAGCAAGCAACAATTGGCTTTTAGAGATGATCGTTGTGCATGAGATTTCTTCATCATCCTTACTTGTTTACATGGGAAGCATGAATCAGACCAGCAAAGGTCTCCTCATCTTATTTATCTTATTTTCTCGTGGTTGACTGGCTTTTGAAACTCTCATATTTTTGTCTCATTTTGCATGATTCTTACAATTTGAGACCCATAACAGCTGGACTAAATAGGGGAGCATCCATCAGATCAACTGTCTCCTTTTCTTATATTGATCTCCATATATCATGGTTCATTGGCTGGAACTTTGATAATTTTAACACATTTTGCATGATTCTTACCATATGTGACCCTCAACAGCTGGACTATAAGAGGATATTTGCATGGTATTTCAGGTATAATCTTTCATTGAAAATATACTTCTTCCTTTTATATGTATGGGTAGATCCACATGTCTATGAGGTTGCAGATATATCAGTAGTACATATTTACAAAGCTTACCTTACACAAGGCCACAATAGCTGAACAACCAGGGAAGATCAAACTCTCTTCATGAGTGAATGGTTTAACAGACCTGCTTATTGACTATAACTCTATGGCAGATACCCATATCACTTAGTAGTTGATAGATATTAATAAAATATAAGACATTTTGTTTTCAAAAAGGAAAGAAAGCAGTCAAATTTCAGAACACAAAGTCCACTTTCACTCTATAAGATTGCATCTTATGTGGGATGAAAACAAGTTTTATGCCTTCCAACATCTTCAAAGATCAAACAAAAACAACTAAAAACAAAAAGATGAAAGATGCAATATTTATGTTACACTTAAAGGAAAACATTTACCAAGAAGAAAAAGCAAATACAGTAAAAGTAAAAGAAATTCAAAGAATTCTGTTTGCAGAGAAGAGATTAGAGTTTAGCAGCGGTAATGTTGGCAAAGATTCCAGTTCTGCCATATTTACACTGACTGTCTACCTAGAAGCCACTTCCCCTCCATTTCCTCTTACAAATAGCTTGTTCCTATTTGGTACTAAAAATTTTGATAGAATTCAAGGGAAATTAATTACTATGAACATACCCACACAACACTGGGCCATATGTGTAAACTCAGTGACCCATCAAAGATACAAGTCACTTATGAGAGCAAGGGTATTCGTTTTCATCACTCTCCATCTTTGTTTCTTCTTTTTCCTTTCCTCATTTTGTTTTTTAATTATTTACTTTTGGTTATTTTCTCTTTCTTCTTAAAATGTTCTCTATTTCTCTTACTTTCATACTTTATTTTCTCGTTTTAAAAAACAAGAACCATAAGTTCACCGATGCATCCACATCTGTGTTAGTAGTAGCAGATGAGGGGAGGACGAGAAGGAGAAGATGGAAGATGAAAATTGTTCACCTGAAGGTCTGGACCAAGTTTGATATCAATCTTACATGATACGGCTGAGAAAATGGATATTTAGCAATACTAATTGTGGTAGTAGTAGCAGGAAGAGGAGTAGAAGCAGGAAGAGGAGGAGGACAAGAGAGATGAGAATGGTTCACCTGAAGGTCTGGACCAAGTATTGTATCAATTCAACAAAAAATTTGACTTTTTAAAGTCTTTCTTATCAATTTTCATGCAATGGAGATTGGGAAATATTCCACAGGTATTATTTTCAATAGACATCATAAATAGCCATTTTTGGCTTTTTTTAATTCAAAAATGCAGATCAAGGACATTCTATTCCGACATCATAACAGCTGGTAAAAAAAATTGATCAAAATAGATATTCTTTCAATGACATCACACCTTCTCTTCTGACATAGTAGCAGTTGGTAGATAGAACACAATACTTCCATCCTTCCAGTTTCTGTTGTTTAATGTATTTCGAACTGACCGGACAACCAGTTGACCAACTGATCAAAAAGTGTCTCATTGAGATGACACCAACCTTTTCCCATCCAATATTTTTCTTTTCTTACATTCATTCCTTATTTTCTCCTTATGAAAATCCAATTTTTTGCTATCTACTTTTTTCTTTATTACCAAATTCAACAGCATTGACACTGTTGCCAAAAATATGAATATAGTATGGTCAGAAAATATGTACAACCCTGTGAAAAAAGTTCATTTCATTATAGTGAGTATATTTTCAAATAAAATTTTTCTAGACTGATGCTAAGCAAAAATATTGTTGCCAAAATTGTGCAAAATCACAAGAAAAGAGGAAAAGTCGGAGGGGTATAGAAAAAATCAGGTGTGAATCAGGCTAATGAAGGAAAAAAAAAAGTGTATGCTGTGAATGTTTCAATTACAACAATCAAACATGCCCTGAGCAAGATAGGCTTATATGGCTGATGACTGTATCTACTGACATAGAAATACAAACAGGTTTATTTTAAATTTCCATGAGAGAATAAAGATAAAAATTCAAAGTTTTGGGACGGTATACTATGGTCAGATAAAACAAAAATCAACCTATTTAGATCTGATGGCATCTGATAAGTTTGGCAGGGTCATGGCGAGGTGTACAAGGAGAAGTGCTGGGTCTCAACAGTCAAGCATGGTGGTGGAGATGTTATGGTCTGATGTTGTATGAGCTCTAACGGTACTAGTGAGTTGCATTTCATTGATAGAAGCATGAATGCAGATGATTATGTCAAAATATTATATAAGAAAACATGTTGCCTCCACACAAATGCTTGGGAAGAAGATCTATATTCCAGCATGACAATGATACAAAAAGAAAATGGGTTTTCAGTTGTGTCTTCAACATTCACACTTGTTTTATGAAAATGCAGAATTTTTACAGTGATCACAACTCAGCAAAAGGCAATAGATGTAACTTATTCATTGATCAATCGTTTTTCCAATTTTTTAATTGATCGCCCCAACACAGCCTAATGCCAAAAGACAGTGATCATATGACAGTTTTCTATTGAGTGACAAACCTGATCTATTTTCGAATCTTTGATCAATTGGGTCACTTTCTTTTGAATTCTTTTTTTATTATTTTCTCTCAGCTTTCTTTTTATTTCATTATTTCATTTTCTTGTCAGACCTTTCATTTTTCCTACTCATTTTTCCTATTCTCTTTCCATTTCTTTTTTTTTAACTTATCAATTTCTACCTTTCTTCAGTCTCTCGCTATTCCTTCCATTTGTTCCTTCTTTCCCTTTTTTCTATTTCCAATTCATTTTTAGAAGGAGCCATCCAAAAATATCTTCTATTTACACAATCACTAACTTCTGGCATCTATATAACTCAAAGTTGGTAACTTTCTCATGTCAGTGGTTAAGACATTGTCCCCCTCCCACTCATTCTTGCCAGTTGAAGAGAACATCAAACTCAGTTACGTGCTTCCAAATTTTCTGTATGTTTCTATGATAAAAATATCTATCGATACTTAAATATATTGAATTTCATGTTCTCAACTTGAATAAAACAGAAGCAATCATCTTCCAAGAAAACTTTTCCTTTAATTTTTTATAAAAACAAGTCTTGTTTATCACACAATAGGAACCATTGCATATCTTGCTATGTTGGGGGTGATCAATTAAAAAATTGGAAAAAGTAGTGATCAATGAATGAATTACTCCCCTCACCTTTTGTTTGACAGTGGTCAGTGGAAATGTCTGAAATTTCAAAACACAAGGGGAATGGTGCTGGACACAAACTAAGTGACCAATTTAGCATGAACTTACATCACAAATTGAACCCCTAACTAAAACCCTATCATTGGGGAATTTAAAAAAAAAACAACAAAAAACGTTTTTTTCAAGACATCACAGAGTAATATATTAAATTCTCATCTCCCCAGCTCCAGCATGATCTGTATGCATCATACATATATACATACATCAAGCCTAGTCAGTGCCTACATGGGTGACCATTTGGGTATATCAGATGATGTTTGCAGGTGGGGATTTACAATCTCTACGCAATTGGCCAAACTATTGTAATCAAACAACAAATATTGGAATATCATTGTAAATAATCAATAGAATAAAACAATGCTTTATCAATACAAGGATATTTTTTGTTTCAAATCTTTGATTATAAAACATTTATTCATGGCTGAAATAAATTTCATTTAAAGTTGCAGAAGCACACACATCCACATCCAAAACACAGACGTATAAATATATGCTCATGCATACACAAACGCACCCACTGATTTCATTCCTTTGTTATTTTAACCATGAATTAACAATTTTTTAAATGATAAAAGGTGAAGTGAAAATATCTCAAAATGCCAAGAGACCAATACGGCTAAAATGTGAAAGAAAAAAAATAACAAACATAAGAAGACCTTTAAAAATCCATTGAATAGCGGGGTTTTAAATATTATAACAACACACTCCAGTGACATGGGCAGCCGCTAGGAGAGACATACAGTGCATTTGCTCCACTCCCTCTAGATAATGCCTTCTCACCAAGGGCAAGGTGGGTTTGAAAGTTGGAACCTTATAGAGTCCAAGGATTAAGGGGTCATTATGAATTGTGACAGCTCAGGACAAGCAACAGCTTAACCAATCCTTAATCTCGGAGCTGACAACTGATATCCGAGTATATCTTTTTGTCACCACACTCTTGGAAAAGTGACAGCGGACACCCATGTCCAGTAGTATAGTACTAAGTATCTCCACTAGTCATGGGTGAGACTAAAAATGTAATCTTCTCCCCCACCGGGAAGTTCAATCAATAAATTTTAGATGTCTACTTTTCATGTGTTCCAACTCGTAAGTAGACTCTCTGGCTTTCCGTAGGTGTATGTCTATACCTGATAACCTTTAGGGAATTCTAAATGGAACCCTTTAGTTCACATAATGAAGTGGGATATGTTATTCTCATCTCTTGCTTTTTGTCATCTATAGTATCCTTCTCAGGGATGAACTCACAACTTGCACAAATCTATCCTCTATATGGTACCACTCTTTTCCTACACATCCCAGGGATTGATCAAAACTAAAGGGATAAGATAAACTTATACTGAAGGAACCAATATCTTCATCCACCTGCCTAAGGAAGGCTGAAGTGTATGAAGTTGATAGTTTGAAAAAAATCATTGAATAATATCTGCTCTGATTAAGGATTTCAAAAGTGGTTTCCATTGACTATGATTTATTGGGGCAAATAGTTGAGTATCATTTTTCTTTGTCATTGAAAAGAACTCTAAGCAAATTTTTTTCATGGGTGGAGGTCCAATTCTAGTTTGAGTCATCTGATGGCTGCTCTGAACTTCTGGAGGTTAGTTTATTTGTGGCTTAAAATACAGAGAAATGTAAGAAGATAGCTTCCCCATTTACCATTATGTAGCATTGGAGGGAAGCCAAGGTGTGGGAGTGCCACACAGAATGGGTGGAATAGTGAGGGAGAGAATTTTTTGAGAGGTAGAGTTTATAACAGGGCAGAGAAAGGAATCAGAGGTTGCGATAATATCAGACGAAGGGGAAACTAGAGTTAATTGGTAAGGAACAGTCATTCACTTATGGCTATGCAACATCAAATTACAGATTATTTGCTATTCGGCCAAGTAAGAAGCTTTTATTTATCAACATCTTCTGCTAGGTGTATTTAGCATTTTGGCTAAAGGTTTGAAAAGTGAACTCTTGGTCAACAGGTGTGAGTTGCAATTCCACGTATTGAAATGCTGAAGCTCTTTACTCCAGATTATTTTTACCAGAGGAAAGCAACGATGTAGAGTGATAGTTAACATATTAGTTTTGTGACTATTGTTAGTGGGTTCAGCTTAGTCCAACAAGAAGTAGTTTTTTTTTACCCAAGTATAAGTCAGGCAAGTGCTATCATTATCATCATTTTTAGGAACCATCCACCAAAACTGTCAGCATTGGTTTCTTCAGTTTTCAAGTTGGTCTGGTTGGCTACGTATGTATGTATAACATATACAGACCCCAACAATGGAGCTAGAGGGCTGGAAATTCAAATATTTACTTCTCATTATGTTGACATTATTTTTTTTTGTTTTTTGAACTCCACTCTTCTAAGTAGGTTTCAGGTGGAGGGGTTCAATTGCAAAGTAAGTTTACGCTAAAATGGTCCCTTTGTTTGTGTCTGGCATCATTCATCTTTGTTTTTGAAAATTCAAATTCTTTTAGTGATCACTGCCTAAGAAAAGGCAAGAGAAGTAACTAATTCATTGATAACCCTTTTTCTATTTTTTTAATTGATAACCCCAACATGGCATGCTGCCAAAAGACATTGGTCATGCGACAGTGTCTATTGAGTGACTAACCAGACCTGTAATTCTCATGAGAATAATATCTTGCTCTAATATATTGAGTAATATTTTCAATGTGCATATGTAGAATTGATACTATTTCTAAATCAATAGAAACTTTTTTTGTACAAAGAGTCCGGCAGAATCTAAGTATAAAGACTTTTTCCTATTTGTATATCTGTGAATACATGTATAAAAGAGTGTATGTATCTGATTGCTGATAGTTTTCAAATATGTTATGTTGAACTTGATGGATTCCTAGAGATCACATGCAAAACCGAGGCTGAGAGAACACAAGATGGCGAGATGAACTGGACAGATTCAGGAAATACTGGCCCCGCAAAACCCATGATAGAGAATTATGGCGAATCCTGGGGAAGGTCTATGTCCAACGACGGACGTTAAAAGACTGATGATAATGAATTAAATCTTAGTTGTAGATTTTTGAAGCAGAACATCTTTTCATGCTATCGATTTATTAAAAGAGGCAAATTTAGATGATAATACAGATGATTCAAGTTTTTCCTAAAACATAATAATGGTGACAGATCATCAGATGTGAGAGTTTCATATACATATATTTTTCCAAATTCATTTTCCAGAGATGAAAAAAACAAAGAAGATTTTAATGTTTAGCTAAAAATAATGTGCAAACAGAGTTGAGAGTTAATATTTTTCTGTTTAGTTGAAGGTTTAAAATCCATGCAAACATACTCCCTTCTTCTAGACAAAAACAACAACACCAGAATCTTAGTCAACCATGAGTGAAATGTCTGGAAAACAAATTTTCAACTTTATAACTCAGACAAAAGATTAGAATCCTCCAATCTATAATGATATTTTGTCTGTTTATTTGTGCCTTTTCTCTGCAAAAGCTACAAAGGGATATCAACCTAATATTCTACATAATGACTGAAAAGAGGTCAATTTACCACATAGGCTGTGTGAGGCTAGCCTCAGAGGTCATTCAAGGTCAAAAGAGGTCATCTCTCAGTCATTTCTTGTTGTGGGCCACAGTGTTGCATCAAGGATGTTGAAATTTAGCTTGTGTCTACATCTCAAAGCAAAGACTGCAATTTATTTGATGCTAACTTTTGAAGTCATTCAAGGCAACCAGAAGGCATTTCTGGACATTTTTTTTTTTAGATTTCAAAATTTAGGCTAGAATTTAGTACCTATGAAACTGAAATTGGACAGAGATACATCTTTCTATGGCAAAGGTTATATACAATGTGGAGTTGACCGTCATTAGAGGTCATTGGTGATCATTTATAGCCAATTTTCAGAGTTATGAGGCACAATTTTGTACCAAGGATGCTGAAATTGAGCATATGGTTACAACTCCTCACATCAAAAGTAACAGCATAAGCAAGGTTGATATTGGATGTCATTCAAAGTTACCAGGTGTCCATTCTGGTCATTTCTACTCAATTTTCCAAGTTTGGGATAAGAATTGAGCACCTATATAGCTGAAATTTGGCATAGGAATAAATTTTTTCTTGGCAAAGGTCAAAGGCAATGCGATATTGATCTCAGAATTAATTTGAAGTCACCTGGGATCATTACCAGTCAATTCTAGCCAATTTTTTCTATGGTATTCTAGTCAATTTTTCAAGTAGTTAGCCACAATTTTGTAACTATATGACTGAAACTTTGCATGGAAGAAGATTCTTTCACAGAAATATAATTTTGATATCAGGGTCATTTCAGATCACCATATGATATTTCTGATCATTTTTAACAGATTTGTTGCTGGGGTGTAGAAGTTTTGTATAGGGGTACATCTTTACATGACAAAAGTTATAGGTAATGTAAGGTTGATACTGGAATTCATCTGAGGTCATTTCTGGGAATCGTAATGAGGCACAAAGACAATCTCTCAAGATTGCTGACCTTTACCTGAATTCTCGACGTTTTCCCATGAACAGCTCTATATTTGTTGATCTTGGGTTGGCTCCTGGAACCCAATGGAAGAAACACTTGGAGTGTATCTAGAAGCTCTATCAAACTACACAACATCATTTGTTCTTTTTTATGCGTCAGAATTTTTTTTTCATAACTGATATTTCTTCATCTGTACAAAGTGTGAATAATCATTTTTTCACTTGTGTTGTGTAAGAAGAATTATATCACAGAACATATTTTTCTGGTTTGATTATATTTTTTCAAGTTATTTTCTCCCAGGCAATGTTGGACATCCTTGCTAGAATTTTGCATGATTTGTCTTCTATTTCACTACATTGTGCTACAATTTCTAAGACTGTTGTGAATTTCTTATAAATATTAAGGAATATAACAAGAACCAGACAATTGTCTAAAACTAATCATGACTTCATTTTTTAGAGACTAGAAGTTGTATTTGGAAGGAGTAACAAGTATGATAACTTTACTAAAAGTCCTGTTCCTCTTTGAAATATCAGAGGATTTTAACAAAAAACAATGGTCCAGCACCATTGATGTATTGATGTACATTTTTTTCAGAAGATGAAATTAAGATTTGATTCAAAGAAAGCTGTGTAATAAGTATGTGAGGTTATCTTGGTCACTCAGTACATCACATGGTCAGAGGATGAGTTGGACTACTATCCTCATGAAAAGGGGTTATTCTCTCAATAAAGTGAGAGAAGTGGTTGGCATTTAGCCTTTTTGGTATCAGCATTATTTGACGTTCAATAAATGAACACCATTAAAATTTCTATATTATTTGTTAATGAAAATCTATCAGTCAAAGGAGTGAGGAAAGGATGGAAACTATATGCCTCTCTTTGCCTTGTGCATGTAACATGTGGAAAGGCTATTTAGAGATTATGCTCCTGAGGATCACGTCTACATCAGACACCCTTTATCATTGGATTTACCACACAAATAAAGTCATATTCAATTAAATGAACCCTATTAAATTTGTATATTATTTGCTAATGAAAAGCTATCAGTCAATGGAAAGAGTGGCAGATGGATACAATATGTCAATGAATGTATATCTCTGGGAAATCTACAGCCAATTTAAAAACTTTCAAGAGCTGATGTCAGAAAAGCCACCACTCAGTAAAAGATGTCCCAAGAAAGTCAAAAGTGAATCAAGATAGGGTGAAGCTTCTGCAGGTATCATGTACAGTGTTTTTAAAATCCTTTATTATTAAAATGAATTTTTTCAAAATCATCATAAAAACCTGACTCACAATGAAAATAGTTCAGAAAAGTTTTAATCAAGTAAGATGCAATCACAATTTGATGGCTTTGAATTGAGCAAGTTTTATACACAAGCCATGTAAACCAACCTTCTTTCACTCTTATTCCTTTGTTTTATATATATATATATATATATATATATATATATATATATATATACATATACATATAATTACCTTTAATCTTTGTGCAACTATGCTAGTAGATAATCTACACTGGATCAAAGTCATGTATAAGGATTTTCTATTATGATCTGAGAATGATGTAAATAAATATCAGAATAATACATGTTTTTGTTATTTTGAACACTCATGCTTATTTTGGAATAAACTAATATTCAACTATGTTCAAAGGAAGATGCCGTTTTAAAACATGATCACTTGATCAATCAAAAAGGACAAATTCTTTTCCATAACAGCACCCCACCACATGTGTGAATCTTGCAGAAATTAAACAAAGTAGACCGTGAAACTCTATGCCATCCAGCTTACTCACTAGACCTCTCTTCAACTGACTATCACTTTTTCAAGCATTTCAACCACTTCCAGTAAGGGAAGGTCATCAACAACCAAGGAGCAGCCAAAATGTCTTCAGAGAATTCATTGGTTCTAGGACCCTAGAATTCTATGCTTCTGTGATAAATGGACTCATTTTTAGTTGGCAACAACAGTAGAGTCAGAAGGTTCTTATTTTGATTAACAAATTTTATTCCAAGCTGAGACATACTGCTTTGAAGTTGATGGTGAAAAATTGCAATTATTGTAGCACTAACATGATGATAAAAGCATGTTTTCAGATTTACTGTTACCCTTTAGATACAGACACACATGCATGTATATCACAATGAGACAGAGGAAAAGCATAAATATATATTTATTTGTTATAACAATTTTGGGATAAAGCCATATAAATTAATGATTTAATATTGCTATGGTCTAGAAGTGTAAGCCTTTAAAAGTAGATTTCTAAACAAGTTTAATATTGGAATCATCATAGGTTATTAACTTATAGGCAAGGTTTATTTTTAAATGGGCAACTGACTGAATAGGATCACATCTGGATAGCTATGAGTTTTATCCTTAACTATCTTTTAGTATCAGTTTTAATCTGTACTTAGATTCAGATATTGAATTACTACAGCCAAGACAGACAAAGAGTAAAGAGACAGATCTGATCAGTCACTCAAAGAAACTATCACATGACCAATGTCTTTTGGCAGCATGCCTTGTTAGGATGATCAATTGAAAAAACAGAAAAAGTGTAGATTAAGGGAAAAGTTACTTCTCCTGCCTTCAAAATACAAGTATGAACACTGCCAAACTAAGGAACTAATTCATCATAAACTTGTATTGTAAATCTAACTCTCCACTGAACCCCTACTTTTAAGGGAGGATTTTCTTAAAAAAAGACAAAGTAAGTAGTAAATGCTTAAATTTTCAGTCCTCTAGCTCTATTTGCACAGTCTGTACATGCAACATATGTACAGTGAGCCAGACCCAATTGACAGTTTCAGTTGATAGTTTCTAATATTGACTGGATCAGACCATCTGGTCTATACAAGTATGAACATACATTTAATTTTTGTATTCAGACTATTGAATCTGAGGTTCTCCAAAGTAAGGTCAGAACTCTCATTCTATGAATTGTTCTATGACAAAAAAAAATGAGAATTTAAAAAAAGATAAAGTTGTTATTTCCCCGGGGTAGTCTTCTAAAATCTGCCATACCTGCCTTATATATAACTACCAGTACTAGTTGATCAGAAATTTATAACACTAAAAAAGGCCTTGTGTGCCTGCGGAATGTTTGAAAAGAAGTGGGTGAGAGTTGGAGTTGTCAGTAAATGAGGGAATAAAGATGTCTGTGGAAGAGTATAGGCTGTTGATAAAACAGTGGGAAGTGGCTGACAGATAATATAGAACTCTGAGGTATAGTGCAACTGATCACCTTGGGTTTGGAAAGAGCGCCAGAGGCCCAGACAGTGATGCTATAATTAGTGAGTAACTCTGATAACAGAGAGCCAAATTTAAGATGTGTTTTCTACATGGATTACGGTCTAAGTATATGTTAAAATACCAGTTTCCACTTGTGGTTAAGTGAGATTCTGGAGGGTATATAGTAATTGAAAGATTCTGGTGGGGATATAGTAATTGAAAGATTCTGGTGGGTATGTATTAATCAAAAAACATTTTTAAAAATCCAAGGTAATGTTGATGAAGAGAGGAAAGGAAAGTAATCACAAATAACTTATGGATCAATTCTTTCATGAAAAAAATTAATCAAAACTCTATCATGTATTAATCTGATGGGAAATGTTCTGAGAATACAACTTGTAAAAAGAATTTACAAGAATAAGAAAGTAAGAGCGTAAATGACAAGTCTAAGATATAAGTTTGTATCCTTAGGTTTGAAACACTTTTGTTTATACAGTCTCTGAACATAGCTTAGTTCAGCACTAAGTCAATTCGGGTGTAGGAAGATAGTACTGTGCCATTTATCCAGATCGGAAGGTATTCATGCCTTGATGTTCTAGTTTTACCTTGCTCCACAGGTGCCAAAGAGAAATATGCAACTATCTCACCTATCAAGCAGCCCTTTCAGTTTTGTTTATATCAATGAGTTAGAGTTGTTGTTTTTACCATATGAGCCACAAGTTCATCCAGATAGACTAAAACATAGCTTCTCTTTTTGTTAAGCAGTATTCTCTCAGACTACTTTAAATGAGTGGTTATTTATGAACCAGTATAGATATGGAATGTAAAACACTTTACTAAGATATGATGTTTTTGCTTATGAGTTTGAAATTAAATGAAATTTGTTGTCAAACTCCAGTCCAAGTCAGAGGCAAGAATTGACTTTGCTTTTCTACTATAATGACAAGAACAACAACAATCCTAACCTTATTTAAGACAGTAGATTTTCCACTGTTAGTCTGTCTGTCACAAAACTGATACATCGAATTACCATTTCCCAACCATGAATTAAAATCATGACCAAGTGGTGGGTAGGTGGCTCACTTACTGACTGAGGCAAACTGACAAGTCAACAAAAATATATGCTATAATTTTTTATCTATCATATATACAATACAAAAGTTGCAGTAATCATCTTCAGTCAGAATAGAATTATAAACAGAGTTAGACCCTGCAGCAGCCAGATATGTTATGGCAACTTTTCCTATCAATATATCAGCAGAAACATTATATTCAAAACAATGAAAATTGGAATACTCAAAATAATTCAGAATAATTCTCTGAGGACTCTTACCTTCTAGTACCTTAGTACCTCTAAAATAGTTGCTGCATTTCCATAGGGATTATGAAGGTAAAAAAAATCAATGATTATTTACAAAAAGGGGTCAAAGGGAATAAAATGATTTTGTAGTTTAATACATTATAATATGCTGAGAATAAATTGAGAACCAAGGAATCATACTGTTCAGTTTACAATCCAAAAGAGGAGAATTCACTGGAAACACACTAGATACTTTTTAAAACTTTTTCTATTGAACTGGGTAGGACTTTTTATTCAAGAATTGTCTTCACAATATCTCTACAAGTATATTTTTTAGGAAAGAGGTTGAAATAATTCTTGTTTTTAAAGCTGAGATGAATTTGAAATTTTCATGTCTACTCTTTCACCTCATGTACAATAATTTATCAATTTGGACCAGTTCACAGATTACAGAATAATTCAAATGAAATTTGAAATATTTAAAAAAAGATTTATAATTATCCAATACACCATTAAAGTCTGTCTCGTAAGATAGTAAAATTACTTGTAAAATGAAGTAATTCTAAGTTTTTATAATAGTTATTTACTAGTTTTGCCCAGTAGAAAATCTCAGTCTGCCACATGGCTTGAATAAAGAAAATTTCAAAGAATTTTTTTTTCATACAGGTTCATAGTCTGCTTATATTTTCCTTCCAGAATCTAAGGGGTTACTCATTTCATGCTGGTTATTAACTTTAAAGCCTCAAAATTGATGTTTCTGTCATCACAATTTACATCATTGAAAAGTCCTACCATATCCATATAAACTGAAAGCAAAAATAAAAAAAAATGGTTTGTCAGTTTTTAGCAAAGCAAATAAGAGCAAATCAAGTAAAAACTTAGGTTGAATGTTCATACATGTATATTTTTCCCGAAGTGCAAGTCAGTATACGATTTTAAGCTCAAAAAATAGAATCTGCAAACTGAGATAATTTCAGTTGAGACCACTTATATCATTTCTATACAAATGTTCTTGAAAAATGCATGAATCCAACTCTCCCTATCCACTGTTCTGCCTCTGACTATCTTGATCATGCCTTGTCACTATGATAGACAGAGAAAATAATGGGCAAGTGAGTACATGGGCAATCCACTCTATCATAAACACAATGGCAATAAAAATGGTTGCTATGACCATTGTCAACTTTAGCATGTGGGGGCCAGTGGGTTAGCAATTGCTTGTGTGTAATGTGCTAGGATGCTTTTCTAAGTTAGAGAAAAAAATAACAGGTCCAGTCAGTCACTCAATAGAAACTTTAGGTGACCAAAAGCTTTTGACAATAAATCATATTGGGGCTGATCAATTGAAAAATTAGATAAAGGGTTATTAATGAATAAGTTACTTCTCTTGCCTTTTGTTCAGCCATGATCACTAAAAAAGTCCAGATTTTCAAAAACAGGCTTGAATGATGCTGGACACAATCAGTTTAGCATAAACTTACATTGCACATAGACCTCTGCCATATTGGGAGGAGGGATTATAAAAAAAATTTTCTTTAATTTTTATATACATAATTAGGAATAAATGTTTGAATTTTCAGCCCTCCAGCTTCATTGGTGGGACCTGTACATACAATACATACATGGGCAGCCAGCCAGCCAGCCATCCCAGTTTGAAAACTGAAGAAACGTAGGTTGACAGTTTTGGTCGACGGTTTCTAAAAATCAAAAATCTTGCTCAGGTTGGCATGAAATGTGGGACATCATTCAAAGAGCTTTTCAGACAATTGAACTTGTTGTTTATGTTGTTCAAACAATGTTTGAATGTTAACCTTCTCAAAATCATAGACAATACATAGAACAAGAATACAACAAAAGGTCAAGTGAGTAGTAAATATCATGGCCAGAGGGAATGAGTGACTGACCACAAGGAGAAACAGTTTTTATCAACAGTTTCTAAAGATTAACACTAGGTTTCCAGTGATTTATTATTAGAAAATACTTTCTATAAATATATTAACATGCAAACAAGAGATTTTCAGACAAGAACAATTTTATTCTGGGGCATGGGTTTCTGGCAATCATCTATATACCTGAATGCGCTTTCATTCATAATTAATTTCCATAAGTCCTTGTTTGAAATATATTTTTCAATGAATAAGAAGCACCAGCAGCAGCATTGTCATCATCATTGTTGTCGTCATCATCATCAAATCCAAAAAAAAGACCATGAGAATAGAGGATAAAGACTTACAAAAGTTTAAGGAGGATGTCAGGTGATCAAGCTAGGGAAAGACCACAGAAATTAGATGAAACAACACATAACGATTGGTTGGAAAGCATTTAGTACAGAGTCATACACTCAGCAAGGCTATTGTAAAGAATACACCAAAGGGGGAATCAGTCAGAAAATATTTTGTAAAATTGCTTTGTCTATATAGTTGATTGTGTTGAACGATATCAAATTCCAGGTATTGCCAGAAGAATTTCACTTGGCCACTTAGAAACACCAGTACACTTGCTTGCTTACTTAATTTCAGGTCATCCTACCTATCTAAAATAATCTATAGCATCCATATTCTATCTAAATATTTTCAAATACAAATACCATTCTCAAGCAAATATTATCAAAAGTTAACGAATGCCAGCTACCTGTTATCTCAGAGTCAAATCCCCCATTTTACATTTGTACATAGGAAATATCAATAGCATAAACAGTGCATTCTAAAGAAAGGTTAATAACTGTATATTATGAATCCCTTTTTTAAGAAATGGTTTTAAAATGATAGCATTTGCCAGTTCCATGTGATGTTGAGCATGATTCACTGGACATCACAACTCACAATGTGGATCTCTGGAGATTATATACAAAACTTTGGCTGGCAAAATATAAGATGGCATGATGAACTAAACAAGTTCAGAAAGTATTGACTCCACAACACCAGTGATAGAGATGTCTGGCAAATCTGGGAAATGTCCAACGATGGATACTAAAAAGGCTGCTGCTGCTGATGATGATTTGTCAGCTGTGCAGCGAGCTGTCATGAAGGAGGACCACAATTTCCTGAGAGCATCGCTTCTATGTTATGAACTTCTGAACTAGCTGTTTGTGTAACTTATGATATCTAGGTTAGAATTTATTAGACTAATATATGAAAACTTTCATTCTCTCTAATCATCACATGTATAGTGACGGAACAAATCCTGGAGTTGAGAGAAAAAATGAAACAATAATCATAGTGGAATTTTATCACTGTTTGCATTTGAAGCTGGTATATATGAGCAAATTTTAAGCTTTTCATATTGCTGTCCACTGACTTTATCACTATCCCACAGCTTAACTTTTTTTTGAAGAAAAAAGAAAGGAAACAAGCTTAGTTGCAGCTAGGTCAAACCCCTCTTCTACCTCTATTCCGACTAAAAATAATTACTACAACTTTTGTATTGCGTATATAATGAGTAAAATATTATAAAAATATATATTAATGTTCATAAAATGTATTTATAGATTAGAATGAAATAAGCTCTAGTGTATCTGTAGGATGAATTTGGTTGATATGTCAGATTTGTCAATTTAGCTCAGTGGTAAAACACCACTCTACCAATCAGTTGTTTGTTATTTCAAATCAAAGTATGGTAATGCTAATATTTACTACCCCAACTCCAGACTTAAAAACAATAATCACAATTATATTTTATTGCTGACTGTATTTGAACCTGGCATTTGTAGGCAAAGTTTTGGTTTTTCTTATTTGCAGCTCATTGACTTTACAACTACTACACTAGTCCTTCATTTAGATTTAGTAATTATCTGTTAACTAAATAGTTCTGCTAGAAAAAAATGATGATTATGCACAGAATTTTGCAATCTCTGACCTAAAATCTATTTCAAAAAATCTTTGTAATCAATCTGTATATTGTGCATTAAAAATCAGAAACAAAGGGATAATTAGTGGTCAGAAATTTATGCAAGCATTACTAATAGAATAAAACCATTATATAATTCTGTTTATGATATTTTCCACATGTCCCACTGATATTTTATCCAAATTTATTTCAATATAGATCCATTTTCTATCTTCAACAGATTAAAGAGCTGTTTATCATTGCTCTTTAACGTGAGGTGAAAAAAGTTTTCTTCATCATATTTATGTTGTATTTAATAAAGTTCATTTAACTGACTGCATGGATTAAAGACCTTTCTATCAATGGCCCAATAGCCCCATCACAGAGATAGTTACCTTTTTTTCACCATTTTTTTATATCTAAGAAAAATATTTACTGTATGTTGCAGCAACTATCCATTAAAAAAAATGACAAAGAGGTTGGATAATGTCAACAGAGATTGTTGCCTGTTGCGTATGGAAAACCAATACTATTCAAGCTTTAAAAGAGACTAATTGTTGCCCCTGAAGCAAACTTAAATCTGAAATGACAGGGCTTTCATAGTGAACTCACAGCAGCAGGTACTTGGTGTAAAGGCTGATGGCTCAGTAGAGAAATGCTGCGAGCATTAAAACTCTGAGGTGAATGGCTTTCCGGCTATTCAGTCGCTGCCCACTTAGCTTGGCCAATAATCAATGCTCCTTAACAAATAAACAATACTGTCAATTTGCCAGATGATTGATTCAGTCATGGTAAATTCAAATCAGCTTTCTTGGCTGAGAGATTAATACAAAAAAAACCATGTGTATTCCTTTCATGGCCGATACAGCTCAGTAACATTTGAACCTTACCATTTAAGTACAGTTAAACCAGTGATATTCTATTAACTAATGGTCCAGCAGGTGTAATTGGTGTTGTGGTAACGATGCAAACAATGGAATCAGTGACCTGAGTTAAAAGTCGGGATGGGGCTGTTCATGTTCACCTCACACTAATGCTTTTGCAAAAGGCATACATCCATCTTTTTTCCTTCTGCTATGGGTAAAATAGCAAAATAGCAGAGTAGATTGGGATTTCTAGCCTTGGGAAGGCAACCAGTCTGAAATAAGATCAACATTGATTCCAAACCAGCTAGGGGAGCTCCGTTAAGACAGTTTGAATCCCATTTTGACATTCTACTGGCAGCCCTTCGGCCAGGCTGATGCCAGACATATTGCTCTTTTTCTCTGGACTACACCAGTGAGGCTGAGAGAGGATTCTGATTACTGGGCATCCCAGGATCTCTATAGGCTTTGCCCAGGCATATTCTGTAAAGGCGACACTCCAGTGTCATTCCAATGTCTGTAGAGACAGAATAGGGCCCACTCATTCAATGGTCCAGCATCTCTTTTAGTCTAGATGAAATTGGGAGACAGTATCTGAGATTCTTGCAAATGCAAGAGTAGTGTATATCAAGGACACAGATATTGCTCTATTCAGTATTATTTTAGTTCATTTTGCTTGTATATATAATTCTGGAATTAGATTATATATGAAATGTAAAAGTCAATGATGGAGTCAATCTATTTTCAATACAAGTGGGGTCTATCTTGTGGCTGATATAGTTACATATTTTCTACTGGTGCCAGTGCTTGATGTTTGAGCTCATGTAGAAAACCAGGATTTTTTGAAAGACTGCAACATTATCACTCATTTCTCCATAAATTTGACATTATGCCATAGTAAATTAAGGTTAGTAAATATTAATGGAAGGGAAGGTTGAATGATTGAAAAAATGGACCATGGCATCCTTTTGCATAAGCTGTAAAGCACTAATGGAATTGGTGTGTCAAGAAGCATTAGTGTTGAACTGTATCTCCAAGTATAAGCTCTAAAACAGACATGGAATTGATTCATCAAGTCATGGTCCTATATAGTTTAAATTGCTAGTCATACAAGCTATTGAGAGTAAGTTTGATCTTAATTGAATGTACTAGAAATACAGCTTTGAACCAAAGCTTGCATAGCCCAATAGGTTCATAAACTGTGGTGAAAATAGATGCCATACCTGTAGTAATAATTTGGGTGCCTTATCATCAGAAAAGAAAACAGCTCCATATCAACTGCATTTTTTGTTGGTCACCATGTGCATGAGCATGTGGGAAATGGCCATTTTGTGCCTTCCAGAGTTGGGCACACGCACATTATGTAAATTGCTCCAACTCATAAAACATCAAGATCCAGCAGACAGTAGGCAAGGGGCTGTTTGAGTTGCTGACTCAATAGTGCTAGATGTGCACTAAGCTTTGAAATCAACAAAACCAGTGTGATCTTCCTGTTTCAAAGCCAGTGTTTTGCAGTTGCCCTGTTTTAGAGATGAATACAATAAAGAGTCAAGGGATGAAATATTGGAATCATAAATAGATAGTGATTTTAGGAAGCAAATGAGCATTAGAAAAATTATGAAAGAATCCTGAGCTATATTGAGAGACACTGAAATTTAGACTACATCTGCTAATTGGCAAGACAGCAATACTGATAGGCCCAACTAGAAAAGAAGGTCTGAGACAACTCTATACTAATGACCCCCACCACCACCAAGATTAGAGTTTAGCAAGTCTGCATGCTTGGTGCACTGATTTATGACAGCAAAGCATGGACCCTGAGTCTTGGCAAGAGCACAGACTCAATGCCTTCCATCTATGCCGTCTCAAAAGGGTTCTGACCAGACTATGTCCCAAATAAGAATATTTTGGCATTGGTAGGAATTAAACTTGTTTGCTTTGTTTACACAAAAGCAATTGTGCTGGCCAAATCATGTCAGATGTATGAAGGATGGCCGAATACCCAGGAATATATTACTTTTAGCTCGCCAATGGCTTTTAAATTGTAGGAAGACCTATTCTTGATTGCAAAGATGTTTGTAAATGAGACCTGGAGGCAGGCATCATTATTACAGCAGTCTAGGAGTCTGTAGCCACAGACATCACCAGATGAGCTAGAGAAGACAGGACCCGTGGGGAGAAAACAGCAGAGGACAGAGACAGCATCTGTGATAGAAGGAGGCTGCTGCCAGTAAGATCAAAGATGTATTATTTCCCTGGCTTTTGAACTTTTCATGAAGTTCGAAAGATTCAGTCCAGATTTCAATCATATATTTCAGTTTGAGGCTATCCCAATTATTCTTTCAAAGTTTTTATAAGTAGATATAGTTTGATTTAAAAGAAAAGGTTTATTTATCTGCCTTGTGTGTGAGCTTTTTTGTTTTTTTTTGTTTTTTTCAAACATTCCAGTAAACTCCTCATGGAGCATAGGGCTGTTGTTTCAGTAGCTAGTAGTTTATTTTTTTCTTACAGTGAGAAGTTGCTAGCTCCACTCCCACAAGGTTAAAGGGCTCCAACTGCTATCAAGCAGTAACTGGGGGATTCATGCCTTTCCTAAAGTTAAGTGGATATAAGCAGCCTAATCTGTGTTGAAATCAAAAAGTTATTCAGTAGAATTAGGTTGATGGAGTAATAATTCCTGAAGAAAAAAAAGAAAAATAAATAGATGAATAAAAATATGAAGAAATCGGGGGCTTGATTTCATATCATATAGGAAATACGCAAAACACCAGGTTGGCAAAGCTTTGAACTGTAAGCAAAGAGAGAAGACAGAAAATCTATTCCAAAACTGGAGTAAAGACTTGTTTCTTTTACTAATAAAATACTCAATCCCACCATGTCATAGATATCTTCAATAGGAGTATAAGGCATCTGCTGAATATAATGATTAGCAAAGTAATCTCACAGACCACAGTTACTGAGTTTGACATGAGGACTGAACGTTTAGCTCATTGACATAAGAACTGAAAGTTTAGCTTATTCACATGAGGACTGAAAGTTTAGTTTATTGAGATAAGAACCTTGAAGTCCAACAATAGTATATGTGTAAATTGGGTTACCTTTTTTCACCACTTCACATTGAACCTTTTTGGAGAACTGATGTCAGCAAGAAAACAGACTGTAAAAAAGGGTTGTCAATTTGGGAACTTAAAAGTGAGAAAAGTCAAAATTCCAAAACTTCTGCCATTGAACAATATGAATAAATTCTTTGGTACCAAAATATTATTGAAATTTCAGCAGAAATACTGGAACTGTCTATTCTCTTTTGAGTATTATTCAAAGCTTAACACGTAAAGGTTGCAGCACAAAGGCCTCAATAGAAGGTACTCCAGAGGGATTCAACGGCCAAGTGTACAGACCTTAGATGATCCGCATGTAATCTGTGGTATCTCTGTATCAGTCATGAGCTTGGAGAGGTGATGGGCATCACTAAGCAGTCACAAGTCGATTGAAAGGACATGAGCAAAGCAATTGTCGGTTCAGCCAACTGACAAACAAGCATGGGAGAGATTTCAGTTTCTCTTGGCCTCAACTCCCTCAACAAAAAAAACTTTAATACAAGTTAAGACAGGCCTGATTAATCACACAATAAAAACCATCGTTTGAACAATATCACTTGGCAGCATGCAGCATTGGAGTTGATCTTTAAAAAGAATGGAAAAAGGAGTGATCAATGAATAAGTTACATCTTTTGTCATTTGTTGGGCAATAAGCCTACTCAACTGTGTATACAAACTTTTCACAAAGATCATCACCAACCGAATCACAAAAACACTCGATGAAAACCAGCCACGTGAACGTGAACAGGCTGGCTTTAGAAGAAGCTACTTGACCATGGACCACCTGCACTCGATAAATCAACTGAAAGAAAAAGCAGCAGAGTATAAACTACCACTTGCCGTAGCATTTATTGACTTCAAAAAGGCGTTCGAATCAGTAGAAATCCCTAAGGTCATGGAGGCCATCAGTCGGCAAGGTGTAGATCTAGTATATGTTGAAGTGCTGAAACATATATACAGTCACGGCAGCTCCTTTATCAGGCTACATAAAGACTCGGACCCCTTCCAGCTCCAGAAAGGAGTAAGACAAGGTGATACCAGCTCACCTAAACTCTTCACAGCCTGCCTTGAGATGATCTTCAGAAGGCTAAACTGGGAGAGTAAAGGAATTAAAATAGACGGCGAGTATCTGAGCAACTCAGATTTGCAGACGACATAGCCCTTTTCGCAGAGAACCTACACGACCTCCAAATAATGATAAATGAACTAAATGAAGAGAGCAAGAAAGTCGGCCTACACATGAACTTCAGCAAGACGAAGATCATGTGCAACAACCACATTGGAGATAAAAACACTAAGATCGAAATCAAGGACACAGAACTCGAGAAAGTGGACCACTACATCTACCTAGGGCAACGAATCTCCATGAGACCCTCAAAAGAAGAAGAAATCAAGCAAAGAATCACACTAGGATGGCAAGCCTTTGGCAGAGCTAGCTCAACCTTCAAAAATAATAAGATCCCATTAATCCTAAAGAGAAGGGTGTATAACCAATGCATCCTCCCAATAGTCACTTATGGAGCTGAAACATGGAACTTAACCAAGAGACAGACCCGTAAGCTGAGAACCATGCAACGTGCACATGAAAGAATAATGCTGGGCCTCACATGGAGAGACCACAAAACAGCACAGTACATCCGGGAAAAGACAAGAGTAAGAGACATCATAGAATCCATAAAAAATCTCAAATGGCGGTGGGCTGGCCATGTTGCAAGAATGGCTGACAATCGATGGACATCACAACTCACAACATGGATTCCTCGAGACCACATGCGCAATCGAGGCCGGCAAAATGTTAGACGGAGAGACGAGCTAGACAAGTTCAGGAAGTACTGGCTCCGTGACGCCCATGATAGAGAAGTGTGGCAAATCCTGGGGAAGGTCTATGTCCAACGACGGACGCTAAAAGACTGATGATGATGATGATGATGATGATGATGATGATGATGATGATGATCACTAGAAAATACTAAATTTTCAAAAAGCAAGTGTGCATGCTACCGGACACAAACTAAGTACCCAATTTAACATGAACTTTCATTGAAAATTCCCCCCTACACTAAAAACTTATTGAGGGGGGATTTTCAAAAAACAACCAGAACAGTTTTCTAGACATGATAAGGAGTACATGTTGAAATTTTCAGTATCCTAATTCGATTGGCACAGCCAGTACATGTAATACATTCATAGCCAGCCAAACAAACTTGAAAATTAAAGAAATATATTTGGTTGACAGTTTCTAATAGGACACTGGCATTTCATAATTTGACATCCTTGCATACCAATTCCAAAAGCAATATATATTACGCCTATAAAATCTGGTATACATTTTACTTATGGTCTCTTCTTTTCAGTGGCTCCAAACTAGGAGTGTATTACTTGCTTTGCATAGTTAAAGAGTTGTATGATCCCAGCCTCATGTCATCACCCTGTGGTTATCACCCATAAAATAACAATGTTTCTAATGTTCAGAAACAAATCTAACAATGTCCCCAGTTTTCAACTTGGCAGCCAGGAAGTTGCCTCAGATTACATCTCACAGCGTTTTTTTTAATGTAACGCCTACAGTGTAAGTGGGATGAAATGATCAATGAAAGCCTAAAGATAATTAGAGAGGTGATATCTACTAGTTCCAGACAAGTAACCAGCCAGGGTACTTGTAACATTGACGCACTCATTCAACATGCTTTAATTGTGAACTTCTAAAGAAGAAGTAACTTATGTATTTATTTTTTTTTACCCAGCAATGTCAATTTGATGTAAAGCAACAGGAAGGACTGTTGATCTTGAATCACCACTACATTAAAAGGATAATGTTAAGCCTCAAACAGTCTAATGACCAAATCTCTGAAGATGCAAATAACACTTAGTTGATATCTACAGTGGACATTTTATACCCAAATAAAAGGAACTTGCAAGCAGCTTCATATACATCTATATTAGGTATAAGGTTGGTGCAAGAATAATTATGGTTTTTCAACATCAACTTTAAAGCAGTATACCTCAGCTTAGAATAAAAGTTAATAATGAAAAGGAAAAAGAACTTTTAGAATCAAAATATCAAGAACTAAAAATAAAACCTTTCAGAATCTAAACATTTTTGCCAAGTTGAAACAAATCTATTTATTCTGGAAACATGGAATTCTCAGGTCCTGAAACCCATGAATTCTTCCAAGGTTTTTTGAGCTGCTGCTTGATTGTTTTTTGGCGCATTTTGTTGATTTCCTGACAATACTATTTCACTGTGATTGCTTGAAAAAGTGGTAGCCAGTCAGTGTGAGGTCTGGTGAGTGAGCTGGGTAGGGTAGAGTTTTGTGGTCTAGTTTGTTCAATATCTACAAGGTAATTCATACAATATGTGGTTGGAGCAATCTCCTAGAAAAGAATTGGTCCATTTTCGTTGACCAATATTGGATTTTACAGTTCTTATGCATTTTGTTGATTTCCTGATGATACTTTTTTTGTTGTGAAGGGTTTGCCTGGATTCAAGAAGTCGTAGTGGATGATTCCACTTGCCAACCACCAAGCAGGGATAATAATTTTTTTTTCATACAGGCTTGGTCATGGAAGTGTTTTAGTGCTCCACCTCAGTCCAGCAATTGTGCAGAAAGCTGTCATTTTTTGCTACATGTCATGATGGATTGTTTCTGTCTGTCTTGCAAGAAAAGCTAGGAGCAAACTTTGTAACTGCAAATTTTGTGTTTTTTGTTCAGCACCCATTTGTCGAGCTTTTTTGCTGTAAATGTTGAACAACTATTGAATGGTAAACATTTATCCCTCGGCAACCTCTTGGGCTGTTTTGCATGGGCTGTCTCCATTGGATATCATCGATCACAGAAGGACATCCACAATACTGCTCATCTCCAATTTAAAAGTTTTAGAACCAATGTTGAGTTGAAAGTATGTTGACAGTCCCCTGGCCAATTACTTAGTTGATATGGCAAGCAGTCTCCTCTGCATTATGTCTCATTTTGAACTCACACAACAAAATTTCTCAAATTTGCTTTTTTCCATCTTTGATTTGACAGCCTCAAATAAACTAGAATAAATAGCATAAAGAAAATGTTCAGCTTAAATAAGTAGAGCAAAATTAACATTTAAAAATTATATTTTCAATTAACATACTTAAACAGTAGTTAATTTAGAAATAAGCACCAAAGTTTAAAATAAAACTGAAACCTAATAGCTGGTTAATGGTTTCAATCTTGATTTTGTTTCATGATTTTTTTGACAGTGCACCATGAAAAACTTGATTCAGAAGATCTCTTTCAAGAAGATTTTGAACATTATGCCTCCACTAAGTTCGTATCGTATTGTTGGATGGCCAGAATGTTCTAGGACTCAGATATGACCAGTAGAAAAAGGTTTTCTCCTCAAAGATACAGTGCCATGCTTTCAGATTTAGCCTCAGTTGCAATACACGAGGCAATGATTTTGTTTCCATTTCTCAAGTATCAATGGAGACTCATTCATTCATTGTTTCTGCATCTGATCAACCAAAATGGACTGCCTTAAAAGACTAAAAACCTCCGATTCATGCCTTTCCCAAAAGCATTAGTGTCATAGCCATAGTTTAAACTCAAACTTCCATTCTCTGCACCATCAACTGCTAAGTGATCCAAAAGTCTCGTTGTACTCTGAATCTCTGTAAAAATTATTTTATATGTCTCATAAAGTTGTCCTTACTCTAGCGCAATCATGCACCCAAACACTAATTAAGAGTCTTCCTTTAATAGTATAAAAAATCATCTCAATCATAATATCAATGAAATATTTTTTAATGAAAATAATAAATAAACGGAATAAAATCTAATCAATTTCTATTCTTTAAGGTTTGATAGATAAACTAGACAAATTCAGAAAGTATTGGCTCCATGATAGAGAGGTGTGGCAAATCCTGGAGAAGGTCTATGTCCAATGATGGACAATAAATGACTGAGTATGATAATGATGAAATAAGATGAATGACAGATTAGAAAAAAATACTCTTTTGTAGCAACTATCACTTAATTCTGACACCCATTAAAAATTTGATAATACATATCTTCCGTTATTTACTTGTATTTCTTTATTTAAAAAAAAATAATGGGTTTTATCAGAAACTATCACCATGACTGTCAAAATAGGTTTCTCTCAGTTTTCAAGTTGGTCCAGCTGACTGACTGGCTGGTTGTGTATATATCAAGTGCACAAACCACACCAATGGAGCTAGAAGGCTGAAAATTTCATCATTTATTCCTCATTATATCTACAAAAATGTATTTTTGAAAATAATCCCGATATAGATGTTTATTGGGGGAGTTAAGTTTACAATGTGTTTATGCTAAATTGATCCCTAGTTTATGCTTACTTGCTTTTTGAAAATTCAGAATTTTCTATTGATCACAGTCAAAACAAAAGGTGGGAGAAGTGACTTATATACCAATCAGATTTTTTTCCAATTTTTATGTGATCATCCCCAACAAGGCATGTTGCCCCCCAAAACTGATTGTATGTCGGTTTTCAATGAGTGACCACAGGCCATTTCAATATCTTTCCCACCATAAAAAACTGAATTCTCTTTATTTGCAATTTGTTTAGTTAATTCATACTTTTCAATTTAGGAAAGTAAAATTTCTCTTCAAAGAAAATTGAAAACTGACTATTATTGCTGATTTGTATTATTTTTTTTCACTTTTATAGAAAAACTGAACAGTATGAGGAAATCAAATTTTTACCCAATCGCGTTTAATGCCAAATTTCAACTGTTAAGTACAAAACAGAGCCAGAATACATCCATAAGAAGGATCAATTTTGCATAATGGTTTGTTAATCAAATGAAATCTGAAATTTATGATTAATTTATTTATCAGATCAATCAGAATTAGTTTATTTTTTGACATATGGTTGGAAATCAAGCAAAAAAAAATAAAAACAAAAGGAAACCTAACATGAAATTCAAGAACAGAAATGAAAAACAGGTCTAGTTAGTCACTCAAAAGAAGCTCTCACATGACCAATGTCATCTGATGTTATGAAGTGTTGCACATTTGAAACACAAGACAAGTTCCCTTATACATTGAAAGAAATTGTCATAGGCTTTGTGCTTTTATGTATGTGTGTTTTCATGTTTTCCCAGGCTAAGAAAACTGGTCCGAGTATTTTGCCTAAAAAGGTCAGGTAGGTCGATTTTTCCCCAGCTTCAGTTTAAGACTGGATAACCTTGAAGGGGTCATTAGGAAGATAAGCAAAAAGCTTGACGGATATTTGGGCTTTTATAGGTGCCTTCGAGAGTTTGGGATCTCATCGGCTGGATGTAATATTTTATTGGTACATTTCCTGTACATTGGGGTTTGTGAATGGCACACAATTAGATTACATGTATGTGCATATTTGTATATGTTGTGATAGGCACGCACTCTTGAGAGCAAGAGCGAGAGCGAGAGCGAGACAGAAATTGACACACATTTTTAGAGAAGGTATGATAGCAGCTTGTAAAAAGCAGTTAGTTCAGAGAGACCACTGCCTGCCCTTAGGGGTATTGCTCTAGGATTTTAACAATTAGCTGCAAGAATCACCGACAACATCTGATTTTTTACAGAGAATAATCCATGTATTGTGCAAAAAGATGAAAATCTGATTTATCATTTTCATGATTAGACCCCCTCATTCTTTATATGATAGCAGTTATTTCTCGAATTTCAAGAATTAGGCAGTGGCAGTGAGATGCAAAGGAAATACACATGTTGAAAGACTACAACATAGGTGATATGTAAATTGTAGCCACATTGTGAGGTCAGCCATTGTCCAACATATGACAGATAATCAATTGAAAAAAATTGGAAAAGGTAGTGGTCAATGAATAATTTGTCCCTCACATTTTGTTGAATTGCTAAAAAGTCTGATTTTTTTTTAAGAAGCATGAATGCCTGTGGACACAGACTATGGGACCAATTTAGTAGTAACACTGAAAATTGACCAGTCACATTGGGAAATTTTCAAAAACAAAATAAAAACTATTTTTTCTTGACATAAGAGGTGGAGGTTTAAAATTTCAGCCCACTTGCTTCATTGGTGAACTCTCTACATGTAATACATAGAATGCCAGCAAAGCGAAATCACTTGAATACAGAGAAAACCTATGTTGACAGTTTTGGTTGATGGTTTCCACTGAGATGAGTTTTTCCCTGAGGATTTTCAACATTATATACAAGAATGGATCAACAAGTTTATAGATTGACATGTAATTATTAGCTGAATTTTGATATGAACTTTCTACTGTATAATGTTCATATTATAAGAATAACATTTACCACAGAATTGAGTGCACTGACAAGGGAGGAAAAAGTAAAATATTTGTTGTAAAAAATAATGCTTTTTTTTTCATTATAGCATGGATTTACTGATGCAAGTACATACATACACACACATATATATATATATATAAATGAATGAATGGCTTGGCTTTAAAAACAAAGGTATACATGTTGGTACAAGTGGCCTAACAGTTAATGGCACTGAAATGGACTGGGTAGGTACTACCACCCAAACCCACCACTGCTCACACTTTATAAAATACCTAATTTTTGTTATACATTATTTTCTTGATAAAGTTTGGCATGAGCGAAATGTTAAAATGAAGAATCATTTGTTTTAAAAGGCCTTCCGATATTGACATTTTACACTCATATATATAAATATGCATATATATATCATCATCATCATCATGTCTCTTAACGTCCGTCTTTGGATATAGACCTTCCCCAGGATTCGCCACACTTCTCTCTAATGGGCGTCGTGGAGCCAGTACTTTCTGAACTTGTCTAGCTCGTCTCTCCATCAAATATTCTGCCGACCTCGTTTGCGCATGTGATCTCGGGGGATCCATGTCGTGAGTCGTGATGTCCATCGATTGTCTGCCATTCTTGCAACATGGTCAGTCCACCACCATTTGAAATTTTTAATGGATTCTATGATGTCCCTGACTCTTGTCTTTTCTCAGATGTACTGCGCTGTCCTGTGGTCCCTCAATGTGGGTTGCTCAGATACTCGCCATCTATCTTAATTCCTTTACTCTCCCAGTCTAGTCTTCTGAAGATCATCTCAAGGCAGGCTGTGAAGAGTTTAGGTGAGTTGGTATCACCTTGTCTTACTCCTTTCTGGAGCTGAAAGGGGTCCGAGTCTTTATGTAACCTGATAAAGGAGCTGCTGTGATTGTATATATGTTTTCAGCACTTCAACATATACTAGATCTACACCTTGTCGAGTGATGGCCTCCATGATCTTAAGGATTTCTACTGATTCGAACGCCTTTTTGAAGTCAATAAATGCTACTGCAAGTGGTAGTTTATACTCTGCTGCTTTTTCTTTCTGCTGATTTATCAAATGCAGGTGGTTCATGGTCAAGTAGCTTCTTCTAAAGCCAGCTTGTTCACGTGGCTGATTTTCATTGAGTGTTTTTGTGATTTAGTTGGTGATGATCTTTGTGAAAAGTTTGTATACACAGTTGAGTAGGCTTATAGGCCTGTAGTTGCTGAGGTCTTCTGGGTTTCCTTTTTCTATATAAAAGCATTATGATAGCAGTGTTCCAATCGTCTGGGACTTTACTGTGTTGTAGACACAAGTTGAAGAGGACGGCCAGTTTCCTAGTGATGATTTTACCCGCTTTTCAGAGTAGGTTGATGGTGATGTTGTCTGGTCCTGGGGCCTCTCCTTTCTTTGTCTGTTTAATGGCTTGTTTCACCTCCCACAGGGTTACTTTTGGGAAGTCCTCGAGTTGTTTGCTTGCATCTTGCGTATCCTGCTCATTGTTTTGTAGTCCTTGTTCGGACAAATGAAGTTTTTGGTAGAATTCTTTGGCACGTTCGACAATCCTGTCTCTGTCTGTTGTTAGGTTTCCATTTTCCTTGAGTATGCTAGTTATTTGCCTTTGTCCTGTGTTGAGGCCTTTGTTTATAGCTTTGAAGCCCTGACCTCTTTCAGGGTCGATTCGATGATTGCCGTCGTGTATCTCTTTCTGTCTTCTCTTCGTTTTTTCTTGATTAATTTATTTAGTTCAGCCTCTTCAATTTTCTCTCTTGTTGTTTTCAGTGGCTTGAAGTTTCTGCATTTTTCCATGAGATTTCTAGTTTCATCTGAGATTTTGCTAATGGGTTGTGTGCTCATTGGTTTGAATATAGTGGCAACTTCAAAGTCGCCACTACATTTAAACCAATGAGCATGTATATATATACATATATATAAATATATATATATACATGTATACATATATATATATATATATATATATATATATATATATTTTAAAAATGTGGAAAAAAATTCTCAATATTGTATCTCAATCTTATAATATCTCTTCAGGAGAATAGAACTCTATCTTAAAACTCTGCTTTGATTATAAACAGTTGTCGAGCACTCCTACTGATGATTTTTTTACAAAATCAACATTACCAAAAACTATATAACTGTTTACCCCCAAAGATACACCCAAACCCAGATCTAATGGTAACTTATTTCATTAGTTCTCGCACAAATCGAAAAGTAAAAATAACAAATATATGAATATCATGAAATTGCTCAAAATAACAGACAATTTTTATCATTGCATTAATTCAAAAAGAAATAGCATGCAAAGGGGCTTCTGCAATAAATAAAGAGAGAAATAGATAATGTCAATGTTTTAAAGTCACTGATCCTTGACTGTTCTTACAAAAGATTGTTTCAAAACCAAATAAACAACTTGCCATAGTTTTCTTCCAAAGATGAAGTTTGCATTATGGAGAATAATTTGGTTGTAGTTTCGAATTGGAGATTTTCTTCTTGGCAAATTTAAGAGAGTGCTAAGACCAACCACTATTTCGAATAGATACTCAAGAGCTTTAGGCCACTAATCTGCTGTTCTTCTCATGACCCAGACCTGCAAGTGCAAGAGAAGGGGTAAGCCAATAAATTTTCTAAGCTAATTCTACCCAGACTATCTTGACTTTTTCTTTCCCAAACTTATATAGATATATATTTATATATATAAACACACACACACTCATTTATACATACACATAGACAAAGTAGATGCAAAAACATACAAGAGTACAGATATATATATATATATATATATATATATATATGTATATTTATAATGATATAGACACACACATATATAAAACACACACATATATACTATGTGTGTATATGTACTCTGTAAGAGTGAGTAAAAATTAGATAAATAAAAGGTAGTTGAAGTATACAATAAAGGCTAGAAAGACCACCTGTGTTAGCAATCATCTGCTATAATGAAACGACACACTGATAATTTCTTGGCAGGCTCAGATACAGTTGCTTTATGCAGACACTTTGTATACATCAGGAGAGGCATTTGCCAGTCTGGAGTTAGAAGCTAACATTTAATATCCGCTGTCCCTAATTGTTTATCTTTGCATATCAGTGAGCAAGGCTGGCATATGTGATCAAGTTGGAGTTGTAATATCTGCCTCTCTAATATCCATATACAAAGACAGAAAAGATAATTAGATAGTTAATGCTGATGCCACCTGCCTTTCTTCCCATGTCTCTGTGGGCATGTACAAAAATCTAGATGGTCCATAATATTTGGATAAGCCACAGCCTCACTTCTACTAAGTCAGCAGACATGTTACCAACTTGTATGGATAAATGAACTGAAAGGAATAGTAGCATTGCAGTGATCATGGTTACTAAATTTTATAAGTATATACACAGTCCTCATTGAATACCCCCATTATTATGTCATCGTGCTACAAGCAAAGTTTAGTAAATATAGACACATATTGGTAAATCTTTTCTTTTTTGTATTTTTATAACCGGTAAAATTTATTGAGTATCTGACTTGAAAATATTTGTAATTTTACAAATAGATTTGATTTTTTACTTGATTTTTAAAATGATAGTCATTATTTTCGATGCTGTACAGGTTTGGAATGAATACTGAAAAATGTTTTTATGTCAAGATCAGGTGTAACTGGGGATTTTATGGTTAGATAAAAGTTAGTTTCCTGGGTAGACACAAAAAAAACTGAGCCAAATTTTATATATCCCTTTCTAAAAATTTTTTTGCTAGGTTCCAATAATATGATGATTGAGTGTTTATAATATTAAAAAAAAACAACAAGTTTTAGCTAGTATTTGGGTGCATGATCTACCAAGAACAGTCTTTCTTTCATCACAAGTATCAAGGTTTTGGTTTCTCAAGTAAAATGAAGACAAATTTTGAATTTATTAATGTGTTCTCAGAAAGAATGTAAAAGAAAAAGATACCATGATGAAATTGCAAAGAATGGAGGAATTTTTGAAGCCCCCCCCTACCCCCACCCCCGCAATTTAGAATTGGATCCTAGTGTCTTTAGAGACTATTATGAATAGCAGAGGTAAAAGTTTTGAGAATTTTAAAAAATTTGGCTTCCAAATTTAGTGTTGTAAATCCAAAGCATTTTGTCAATGCAGGTAATAGGAACAAACCTGAAGGTTTAGCAGAGATATAATCAGACATCATCTACAGTCAAATGGAAATTGTATTACAGTTTCTTCCATTCAAAGACATGTACAGAGTAGCAGAATGGCAAATTCAAGACCATCAGCAATGTTCTTGAATACATGTTTGTCAATGACATGTGTTCCATTAATCCTAACCTGTCTAGATTGCACAACATTTTCCTGAACTTTCAAATAACTAATGCAATTGCAGAACAATCTTATAATGGCTCAAGAGCATAAAGCCGTCTCCCCAATCTGCATTAGTTGAGAATTGATTGTCTGGGTCAGCCTTTCTCTCCATTGAAAGACAGTTAGCGACTTAAGTGGATTATTATAAAGATATGGATAACTTAGTAAGAATGAGGCCTAGATGAAAGGGACTCTTGTAGTAGCTCCGAACAGTTTTCATATTGCTTCATTTCAATGTATAATAATTAAATGACACATGCTGTTATTATTTTCTGATCTTAAATACAATACAGATTTATGAGCCTACTGTTAACTTATTTAATACATTGTGATTTCAAATACAAAGTATAAAACAGTATCCTCTGAGCGTTTGAGATTTTTAGTACAAAATAAAAAAGTAAAATGAATTTAAACTTATTTGGTGGTTCAAAACATTAACTAGCTATAATTAAACACCCATAACCACCAAAGATGGCAAAACGTTTTCTTCCTTTTTATACCTGCATGTGTTTGTGTGTTCTAGTGCTCCTTGCCATACAGTTTCATCTACACACACAATTGGCATCAGTACTCCACTCTCAAAAAATTTTATTTTAATTTTTGAAAAAAAAACTTTTCTAATTCTGGAGAATCTAGATGTTTTTTATTCTATTTTAGATGATTTCCAGTGAACAATGTTAATGATGTAATAAATGGAATTTATTCTGACCATATTTATTCTTCAATGGAATTGTTTTTTGGATGACTTCAAATTTTGATGCTACAATTGTTCAATTATTCATTGTGATGAGTTTAATTTAATCTCATTCTATAGAAAAATTTGGCAGATAAAAACCTGATTTTATCTCTCTTTCTTTTTCTTTCTCTCTGTCTCTGTCACTCTCTCAATTCTATTCCGAAATGATTAGAAACACACATTGTATCATAAAAATGTTACTTTCTGCAGTCACAAAATATGTGTCAAGTTCAGTATAGATTTTCTTTGTAAATTTCACATATCCTTAATATAAAGATATGCTCACCCAAATGACCGACACATCTGGCAAATATCAGCTTCATACAATGGCCAGTGGTTCAGTTATCTTGATGCATACACACACACACACAGATTTTACAAATCATATTGTGTCCTCGTATCTTTTTTATGTGCTTGCTCCCTCTAACTTTAGAACATGGCTACACCCCTATTTAAATGCAAAACATTTATTTTGGATCCTTGGATTGTGTGAAAAATCAACAAGCAGTTTATCTACTGTGGAATTTCACAAAAAAAACAGGAAAACTTGGGACTGATGGTCAAATCACAGAAAACTCTAAAACTCTCCTTATGGTACAATGTCAAGGATGGATCCTTGAGGTTCACAGCTTTCAAACCTCACCAAAGATTAAAAAATAGTTATCCAGATTATTACATTATATGGAAAGAAGCATAACATCCAGTTTTTTTTATGGGTGCTTCTTAAAAATACCTGTGATATCCAGTATTAACCACCAAAAAATGTCCTGACCTTCTTCAAAGACAGTGTGAAGATATCATGTTGGATGGAAGTCCAGTAGCAACAAGTAAAGACTAATTTTCAAGCAAGAGTTGAAGTTTACAAAGACTGACAGTAACACAATAAGAGTGCAACAATTTTAGTCCATAGGGAGAATAAACATAATATTTGGAATTCGAGTTACTCCACTGTATGTTGGTAGCAGCCTTTATCATTATCCCAGCTGCTAAAGTATCTTTACCTCACACACTACAACCTACTTTGCACTCATTACCTTTCAAATGAAGGACAATTTTTTCACCAGTGATATAGAAAATGAATGGAAAAAAGGGATAAAACTTGACAAAACAAACTATATAAGGTTGAAACATGAGGGAGAGAGGAGAAAAAAAAGATCTGGATAAAAACTGGGTAAGGGAGAGTTGGGTGAGGTTGAGAATTATGGTCCACACCCATTGGTTAATTAATAGACTAGTTGACCTGATCACCCCAATCATTACTGTAACAGGCTGGGACTCAAAATGGTGGGCAAGCAAATTGAAATATAGACTCAATGGCTAAGTATTAGATGAGCATTTAAAAGTCAATTTTGCCAGTTGCAGTAATAAGAGATGGGGGTGGAGAGCTCACAAAGAAATGGTTCCTAATTGTTACATTAGCAGCTTTGACCAGCAAGTCCCAGAGTCAGCCATCTCTGGTGTGTCATGGATCAGGGGTAGGAAGAGGACAGAATTAATGGCTCTACTTGATGGCTGCACTGTGGGAAAATGGAATTAGATGAAACTCGGGATGGAAAACATTAGGTAATCAAGCCTGATTGTTTCAGGAAATTATCATGGGCAATTTATTTGCCACTGCCACACAGATTACGGATCATTTACACTTATATAGTGTCTTAACATATACAACTGTGTGTGTGTTTGTATGTGTGTGTGTGTGTGTGCCAATGTTGATGTATAGAGATGTGTGTATGTTCATAGAGGTTTCCCTGTTATCTGAAAGTAAAGCATTCTGATAAAATCTTTCATAAGCCGAAATGGCATAACATGATGAAGCGATTACCTTTAATTTATCTAAGAGCAAATTTGAGCTTTCCCAGACTCAAAAACAATTCCTGCATGAGATTTTCACCAAGACTAACAGTGCTGCAATGATTGTAGAGATGTATGACTTTGATTTTAAAAAAGCACTTAAGTTTATGGCAGGTTTGCAGGATGATTTTAGTGCCTACAAAGAACTGAATGACTGAAAAATGAATGAGGCTAAGCACCAAAGTGTTGCTCCCTAGCCCTCTGCTTCAGATCAGAGTGTAGTATTTGCATGTTCTGCCTTGGTCAAAGTGTTATTCCATGGTGCATCAACCTGTAATCAGAGTGTATTATCTGAACTCACATTGAAAGATGTTAAATTTAAAAAACAAAAAATAAATTGGGTATGGGATGGTCAACAGGAAAATGAATTTGAATATTATTTGGCAACAATACTAAAATTAGTTTGCAGGCTGATTTTTTCTGAAATTACTGTTCAAAAAAGAAATTAAATCTTTGTTTTTTTGAACACCTACCAACATTGGAAGACAAAATGACATGATTTATGTAAATTTTTGTATTCACCAATAAGGTTACAACATATGCATCTAAAATCATCACATAAAAAAATAGATAAACAAGTTTGGTAAGTCACTCAATAGACAGTGTCATATGTCCCTGTTGGGATTGATCAATCAAAAGAATTGGAAAAAGAGGTGATTAATAAATAAGTTAGGTACTTCTCTCACTTTTTCTTGGGCAGTGATCACACAAAAGTTTTTTTAAAAAAAAGGCCTGAATACTGCTGGACACAAACGAAGAAAAATGTTTCCAGTAAACATTATAAAGAGTAGATGTTTGAATTTTCAGTCCTCCAACCCTCCATTGGAGCTTACTGTATATATGATACATACATAACCAGCCAGACAAGTTTGAAAAAAAAAAAATTGTTGACAGTTTTGGTTGATGGTTTCTAAAAATTCAAGAAAAGCCCCCTGTCTTCATAATACTTTTATTTGAAAGGGAGAATGGCAAATCAATTTGCAGTACGGAAGCTCAGAAGATCATTTTATATACCTCCTCTCAAGTAGGGACCCCTATTCTAAAGCTTGAGGGCAGATGTTCATTAGATTAGGTGATTTCCAATAGGAAGGCTAATCTCAGCCAGATTTATTCTGATAATGAATCGAAATCACCTGGGCATCAAGCTATCAAGAAAATGCAAAGATTACTTGAGGGAAAGAGAGTTGACATATATGTCAAGGATGTAATCCTAGAAAACATTAAATATACAGAAGGTATTTAATCATCTATGAACGCTACAGGTCGTATGACATTAACCGTCTTATCATGAGGAAGATTATTGATTTCCACTATATGTACAATGATCCCAATCAAATTTATGAGTATAACTTGAATATCATATATATGAACATATATATATATATATATATATATATATATATATATATATATGCTTGAATATTACTTATGTGTATGTATGTTTATGTATGCATGCGTGTGTGCAAGCAATACATAAGTATATATGAGGGTTTTTTTATCAGAAAAAGTAACTTATCAGTGGTACAAGATGACCTCCAAACTACCAAACCAAGCCATCTGTTGTGAACAAAGCCGGCCTGACATGAGTTAACGAAGTAGCTGCTCATAGCCCTGTGGCCATCAGAGGGCACTAAAACATCCTACAGGAAGGCTTGAATTTTTTTTTCAAAGGTGATGGGGATGGAGAAAATCAAATTCTGCTTAGGGCTTAGGCTGAGCCAGGCAGTGAAGTTTAAGTCAGTGAGCACCAAAGGTGATATACCAATACAATGAATTAAATATCTGGAATGTATTACCACTTAAGTTAATAGCTTAATGTACTACCTGTAAATTGTTTGAATTTTCAGTATGTTATCAGTGAGGTGTATATAGACTAAGACTATCTAGACTATCGCTATAGTGGCAATAGTTTTACAAAGGTCATTGACCAGTTTACAAGGCATGTCTGTGTGGTGTTGACTGAGCTAGATAGAGGGTGTGGCCATAGACAAGAGCTACATTTAAAACAGCCGCTATCTTAAGACTAGTAATGGTAGGGGTAGGGTGAGAACTGTGTTACTTGACCTTTGAACTGTCTTCACAGTGATTTTGAGGACGGAGTTTTTGTATCTGCAATCTAGTCACAGAAGATCTTAGAATAAATATGTCTGTAATGAGGAGAGGGCTTTGAAGATTAACCAAGACTGGGAGGGGGTGTTTAACATAGTGGACACTGGTGCATTTTCTCTCATTTAGTGCTTGGCCACCATCTCTTGTATGTGGCCCAATATTACCAATAATATTAATGCTGTACCCTTATATTTGTTTGTCAGATGTATAATATACTGATAGTTATAGGATAGGGTCTGGGTGCATCATGGAATCAATCAAGAAGTATTTTGAATAAAACGTTAAGGTCACTGTTTTTGGATCTGACTGGAGGGGGTGTATTTCAAGAGTCATCTTATCCACCAAAATATTCAGTATTGCATCAACACCTTTGGTAGTAGCCCTGTTAAGCCCATATGATCTTATTTTTGGCAAATTCTATAAAGGGTACAACATACTTGTAAGAAATCAACATTTCATAAAAAAACATTCTTTTTTAAATTCACTTTCATTTTGACAATTTTGAATTTTCTGATAGGCAAAGAAATTTATCACCAAGTCTGTCGTAGGGATTAAAAGTAACTTTTAATTCTTATGCATTTGCATACTCACACGCACACATACTTATGTGTATATGTATACTCATGATACAGATTTGGTTGGAAGTGGCAGACAAGAACTGATTTTTTGATTTTGAAAAAAACTTTTTACTAATTCTTTTTTGTTTTCTTTCTTCAACAAAAAGTTCACTTTGAAATGAATATAGTAATCTTTATATATATAATTGAATCTACAATTGTCTGTCTACGTGTACAGTCATGCGCCACTGAACGTCCTTCAAAACAACGTCCGTCTGCATATATGTCTGTGGTTAAATAAGGTTATATGAAGCTCAAACATCTTGATCAGAGAGCAGGATGTAGCGGATGTAATCAGATGTATTAGTGTAAACAAAGCAAATGCGTTTCCAGACATATAATGCAACAGTAATATATAACCTCCAATCCTCTATGTATTTCTTGATAGTCGTAATAACCGCTTGTTTTACCGGCTTACGTCTGTACTGTACAGTATTTTTTTATCATTATGGCAATGTAAACTTTCCCTCCTTGAAAATAAAAGTTTGCCATATAACAGCTATTCAGTCAATACAGGCCCTGTATAAGTATCTCATATAGCTTTGCTGAGTACTCTTAGGTGCTTAATTTCCCGAGGAAGGGGGATTCTGTCACTATTTAATAAGTGGGGGTGTTGAAATGGTAGGGTAGGAATCTACGGTCACCAACACAATTTAGTAGGATCTTAACAAAATAAAGTCATTAGGGAAAGAGTTATAGAAAGGATGATGTAAGCAAATGGAAAGTAAAAATGTGCTGTATTAAAAGGAAAAAAAAGTTAGTTTTCAAAGTATTTTTCAAAAATAAATAAGCAGTCGGGTGGGGATGGCAATTACACACCGAAGAGTGGACACACTATATAGTGTTCACTCAACATTCAAATTGCATGATGTCCTATTTTACAGAGTGAATCGTGGACATTGAGTGACACATGATTGTATGTATGTATATATATATATATATATATATATATATATATATATATATATATGCACATCCAAGTAATAGGCTAGAATTTTGCACCTAGGGAGGCTGAAATTTGGTGTAGGGATACATCTTTTTTATGATGATGATGATCTCAGGTGTTATTTTAGGATACCAAAGGTCATTTGTAACTAATCAAAGCAATTTCTAGCATATTATAGAGCTTGCTATCGAGTACAAAAATGTTTTTGATTTCACAAATTGATAGGGTAGATAAGGTCAAATTCAATAGGATAGGTTGTGCTGACCTCCAAGTTCATTGGAGATCATTAGAACTCAATTTGGGATTAAAATTTTTTTTTAGCCAATTTGCAGCCAAATAAGTACATTTTTAGGTAAATTGGTGCATGGGGTCACCATGAGAAGAAAAAAAGATGATAAGATACATGGTGCTGACCTCCGAGGTCATTGGAGGTCAACAGAAATTTAAATAAAAATAGATTTTTTTTCAAATGATAGAAGTCGAAGAGCTGAAAAACTTGTGCAATAATGAAAGATATCATCAAGTAAAAATTCAAAAATTATGACAAAGGCAGTCTCTCAAGATTGCTAGCCTCTACCCAATTCCTCCATACTTATCCCATAGCCAGGACTATATTGATTGTTCTTGGATTTGATCCCTAAACAACCTTTCCATACTGGTGTACAAGGAATAACATCATCTGACTATATTATGCATCAGAATATTTTCCTTCAGTAACAGCTACTTTTTCATAAGTAAATTGTGTTATTAATTTTTTTCATTTGTTGTATTGTGTAAGAAGAAATATTTTTTCTTGTGTTGTTATATTTTAAATTTCTTCTCATAAGGGCAATGCTATGTATTCCTGCTAGTCATCTATATCTGTGAAATTGAGTGCTTTCAGCTGGTCAAGCAGCCATTTTCATAATAAGGAGTTTGTAGTGGATATATTAAGTATAAAATACATTTGAAATCCCGGATACCTTGGCAGAGCCTCTAAAAGGAATTTTATCAGGGAGCACAAAGTTTCTTTCAGGCCCACATTCTCTTTTTGATTAGGCATCCAGTTTTTATTGACTTTGGACCAACTTCGGACACTTGGGTACCCTGGGCATGATGAACATCCTGTAACCTCATCTCATAGGCCCTGGATCTGAAGATCATCCCATCACATGGATATTTTTATTTTAATCATGAGAGCTTTTAGAACTTACAGTCTTTTACAATGGACTTATATGAAATTCAAGTATTGTTGATGGGAATCTAGTGAATGAGTTTATTAGATGTGCTAGTGCCAAGCAGTTTGTGTTCATACTATCATGAGATTGAAGTAACCGAAGGTGTATGTGGTTATATTTTTGCATGTATATCTTCCCTTATATGTATCAATGCTTGACTGTTTATATTTAGATAAATATATGTTATATGTATATACATAGATGTTTGCAAATATATCCTACTTGTCGCTATCATTATTTATTTTGTAGCATATATCTTAATATTCATACATGCACACCAACACATATAAGCAAGTGTAGAAGTAAGCAGTAAGTATATAAAGATTGAGAATGTTTGTTTATCTACATTGATATGTTAAAATGTGTATGTGTGATCAAAGGATAGAGTTGGGGCAGTGTCAGTTTCTCTTGGCACAGAGTATCCACCCAGTGTTTAATCCCCATCAATATGCTTTAAAAAACTTGATATGGCTGAACATCTCAGGTACATTAGCAATGAACTGGATAAAAGCAATCTAAGATCTTTTTAGTTGCCATGCTCCTCTGATTAAATCTAGACCAAATCTAATTTTCATCTTTGCTCAACCAATCAAATATTGCAAGGGATTTGGGGCTCTTGAATAAATAAACTCAGTTAAAATTAACTATTGACTGCTATTTTTCTTTCTTAGCCAGTGGGAATATTACTGTCTTAAGGATAAACTAGCTACCTGTATAGTGCTTGGTGGGATAAAATTCACTTCAGTCCAAACTAGCCTCCTCCCTTATGATAAGATACAAAACATAACAAGATATTAAATTGCGATAGAAATGAAAATTCATTTCAAACTGGTCTGGTTAGTCACTCAATAGAAACCATTATGTGACCAACATCATTTGTTAGTGTGCCATGCTGGGGATGATCAAAGGGAAAAATGGGAAAAGGGTTGATCACTGAATAAGCTACTTTTGTCACCTTTTGTTGTACAAGGATCACTATAAAAAAAAGTCTGGATTCTAAAAAAACAAGCATGAAAGCTGCCGGACACAAACTAAGGGATCAATTTAGCATAAATTTACATTGTAAATTGATACCATTATTAAAACCTATTTAGGAGGGTTTCAAAAAACGAAAAGAAAAATCTTTTCTAGACATAATAAGGAATAAAAGTTGAAATTTTCAGTCCTCTTGTTCCGTTGGTTCAACCTGTACACATGATACACACAGAGTCAGCCAGACTCACTTGAAAACTGAAGAAACCTATGTCAACGGTTTCGGTTGATGGTTTCTAATATTAAATTACAATAGAAATGAAACTTCATTTGAAAAAGAACTGTGCTGATACCTTGGTAAAAGTAGTTGATCTATAAAAAGTAGAAGTACATGATAAGGAAATATAGTACATGATAGGGAAATTGAATTTTATCTAGAATTAAACATTGCACAGATCTGGAAGAAAGTAATCTTTCATTGCCTGTTTTTATCAGAAAATACAGTCTCTCAAAGAATGAAAAGCTGTAGGACTAATTCAACTCAGATCTTTGTTCATTTTCAATCTGATAGCAAAATAGAATGGAAGTATCAACTATTAACAGCAAGCAAGAGATTACAGTAAGCACTGTATTTTTCAATAATTTGTCAAAAAGTAAAAGCTGAAGTTTTCTCACCAAAAATAATCCAACTCCATCTTTATTGAGTTATGATTTATTCATCAGACTTACAAGCAATGGCTTGTGAGCCTAAACTGCTAACTGTTGCTCTACAGCAGGAACTAATCTAAGTTTAAGGTTTATGATAGTTTCTTCTTTTTTTGCCAACAGTAATTGAACATAACTGTCACTGCATAAGAGGTCCATCAAAGATGATGCTGTCAATCAGCACTGCGACATGAGAGCATAGCAAGAAGCTTCAAGTACAAGAATCTACAGGAATTTGACACCACTTCTTCTACTCTGGAATTACCAGTCTGTGGAACAGTGAAAAAACAGTCACTTCTAAAAATATGAATATATATATAAAAGTAATCTAGAAAATAACATTGGCCACAATCTATTTACCTATAAATCCCTTTATTATTTACCTCAAAATCTACAAATCAAACCAACAAATAAAAATAAAAACCAAGGGAAAGAAAGACTTATATAATGGCTTTTTTGACTGAGTGTATATCAACCAGGACTTAGGATAATATTATCTTCATCATTCAGAATATTCTCTGTAACCATTTTCCATCATCATTGTCTTTATTTCTACTAATTGTCCTCTGTCTATTTTATCATCTTAAAAAAAACATCCTTATAATCCCTACAGTTATAATAGTTTTTCTATAACTATATATGATTGCGCCATTTTATAAAGAAACTTATTTGAAATGATCTCCCGTCATTACATGGTTAATATTTGACTCAATTCAGACAATGTAAATAGAATAATCAATTAAAGAAAATGATGCTGCTGTAGGAATCAAACCTATCACCAATAGGGTAGCTGCTTCAACTTAGCAATGCTCTTACTATAAAGCTAGACAGTTGCCGGTAATGCAAAGGCCAAATGACTGCTTTCAACCCTAATTCTCTCCTCATTTACTCTCGGTCTAGTCGTCTCTTTCAACAATCTAAACAAAGAAAGAAGATGGGGCTGCTCTAGGAATCAAACCTGCCACCAATAGGGTAGCCGCTTTTACGTAGCAATGATACCCTACAGGTGGTATGTTCGATTCCTGCAGCAGATCCATTCTCTTCAAGTGTTTATTCTATTTACGTTGTCTGAATTGAGTGATATATTAACCATGCAACCACGCAAGATCATTTCAAATAAGTTTCTATATAATATAATGCAATTTATAATTCATTCTATTGGAACAAATATGTCCATTTCTGAATACATATCCATATATGTATGTATGTAACCATAACCCAGCAAAAACGGCATAGTGTACAGAGAAACCTCATTGCCCCAGGGTACTCTAACTAGGAAAATAAAATAAATCCGTTACATTATGTCTTCATAGGGGGTTCTATTTACTTTATAATTACAATGCTGAACTGGACCTCACTATCGGTCCACATGATATCTTTAAGATTTCTGAAAGAATTTCAATTCACTTGAAAGATTAGGCAATGGGCTGAGGAAGACATGTTTCCACTTTGGGATAGATCTTGGAATTTCCAACAAAGTCCCCTCCCCCCAGCACAACACAATATCTCTTGAAATTCTCAATGAATTTCAGTGAAATATTGTGGGAGGGTAGTCAGTGGACTAATGGAAAAATGTTTACATTTTGGGGTGGAACCAGGAATTCCCCATAGTCATCTATCCGGCATCATCACTATGTGTGCACAGAACAATATCTCTGAAGGTTCTCAATGAATTTCAGATATTTTGTGGAAGGCTGGGCAATAGGCTGAGTGTTAAAATTAAGGGTCAATTTAGGAAATTTTCACAGTCACCATTCAAGTATTCTGGTTAAAATGAACTATATTGAAAAACACAAAATTTTAAATATTTTTCTTTGATGATAGATTCTATTTACAATGTATATATACTGCTCAACTGGACCCTCTGTTTCCATCCATTATCCAAAACTACTGTTTACACATAGCGTGATTATAAAAACAAAATGACTTGACATCAAGCTTAATGGCCAGCAAAGACAGCCTTTAAGCAAGTTTAAATGAAAAAAAAATGAGATACTACAGAGGTTCCAGCTCTTACACTAAAATTAATAATATTCCCTAAGTAGAGTTATTTAAATTTTTATTGAATGATGTGACTGACATGTAGATTTTCATGTTTACCAATAAGGATGCAACACATGCATTAACCCTCTAAAGTCATTATGTAAAAAATGAATAAATAAAAGTAAGGAAAAAAACCCTGTCTGCATTATACTTTTATTTGAAAAGGAGAATGGCAAATCAATATGTAGTATGTAAGCACAGAAAATCATTTTATATACCTCTTCCCATCTCTTCTTGATTAGGGGCTACCATTCAAAGTGCTAAGGATAGGTGTCTATTAGATCAGGTTATTTCAAATAGAAAGCCCAATCTCAGTCAGTTATATCTATAGTCATTAATTAGATTATTTAATTGGTGCAATAATGTGCCACTGCTATAAATTTACTTAGTGAAAAGCAGCATTTCCTAAAAGAAGAATGTGTAAAACAGTAGGAAAATTACATAAGAGAGTAAGAAGTTTAAAATAAGAAATGAAGCATTGTTTCCTCTAAGCTTTATGAGTGTGTGAGCACACATGTTTTGCAACCAGCACACGACAGAAATTATTATGCACACAAAAGATTTCAAATTCTGTTGATAGCTTACTAGCTTTCATTGAAAAAACATGGATTCCCCATGTTGAGTTCAAAAGTGTGCACATGGTTGTGTTCGAAACAAATGTAACAACATTTTCGTTTTTCTTCTTATATTATTTATTTTTATGATTTTAGCCATAAAATATTTCTTCAAAGTTGAAAGAATGTATAATATTTACCTTATTAGTGCTTTCCAACACCAGAAATATTTCTCATCATTTGGGAATCTGTAATATTTGCAACAGTGAGGATCAGATCTGTGATTGCAATCAGGAATAAGACATTGAACCATGATGATAGTTGTATGCATGCTTTGCTTCGATATGCTTTGTCGTCTGCATCCTGATGGAAAAATGTGTGAAAATCACTAAAAGTTATCAATTTTTTTTTTCAGGTATAAATTAGATGTCATATACTGACAAACTATGTGAAATTGCTGTCAAAATGACCAAATAACAATGAAAAAAAGGATGAAACAAGATTCTCCCAGTACTAATTTACTATTTTTATTGGATCCCAGCTGGAACAAGAGATTCAGTCATGACGTCACGACTTTGCCACTATATATATATGCATATAGAAATATATGTAATAGAAAAATAAGAAAGGAAAAAAAGAGGGCAGTTAAGGGTTACAATTTTTTTGAACTGGAAACAATGAGGAAAAGGTAAAAAACTAAAGGGGAAATATTTTGGGGCAGAAAATGGTCAAGGGGGGGATCATAAACTAGTAAACAAGTTTGTGGTATAGAATGAGTCTCTTTCTTCTTGCCCACCCAATGCCTGTTCCTGAACATTGTACCTATTGTTAGCACATCAACTCTGACAAGGTTTTTTTCTTCTTTGGCTCCTTTACCAGATCTTTCCCATGAGAACTCCATAGACAACCTGAGCCATTGGTCTATTTTATCTCAGTGCAATTTCCTTTTTCTCCAATCTCCCTCTCAGCTCTTCACTTTTCTCTACACTTTCTTTTCTCTGTATGTTGGTCCCATCACCACCTGCAACTAAAATCCTTCTGGCCAGGGTCAATGTTTCCTTATTGTTAGAATCCTGTCTTAAAACAGCAACACAGTGCATCTCACCTGGCAGATAATTCTCTTACTTGGAAAGGGACAGAAACTAAACTTTCACAAGCCCGAACCCCTCTTTAGGCTGCCCCTAATATTAGAGTGGATAATATGTGTATTAGCAGCAAGCCATGGGAAATTATCCCATCTCAGGAAATGCTGTCACCACAGGTGTCCAGGATCACAGACAGAGGCAGGATGCTGCACAAAGCCTTTTGTTTTTATGAGAATTGTACTATGTGGAGATCTCTTGACTTGTCACTAAATTTAGACATATTTCTAAATGTAACTAGCTGTTCTTTTACATTTTTTCCTTCTTTTTGTTCTTTTTTTTCACTACAAATCATATTATGAAAATCCCATTCCCAAAATGGAATAAAAACATTTTAACAAGAGCAAACAAACACATTAAAAATTAACCCAAGAAGTTGATTTTTTTCAGAAGACATTGAATACATTTTAAGGCAAATTATCCATGGGATCTAGCACCCGATACTCTTTTTTTTGAGTTAATTGTGCATCAAAGAACTTTGCCCGTACAGAATAAATTTTTAAATATTCCAAGTTATTAACCTCTATATATTTCAAGGAATTTAGTGTCTTTTCTCATTTGTTTTCTGTTTTTTTTATTAGCACCTTAAAGTTTTAGTGAATATATCAACTTATACCTAAATTTGCCTGTCTATCTGTATATATTCTCATTAGATATTCACATTATTTGGATCAGTGTTCTGAACATTTTTAAATACATAAAAGTCTTTCACTACTATTGTTTTATTGCTAACTTCACTCATCTTATTGCAATTGCTTTATCTAACAACCACCTGGGCTGATGGACTCTTGGACTATTAGATAAAACAGCATGAAATCAAAAATCAAAAAGAAACTTCCAAAGAGACTTGAACTCACATCCCACTTTGCCAACAGAAGCATTGATGATTTGACAGAGGATAAATCTACAGCCATTTTTTTTATCAGAACTTTTATTCTTAAGCCTTCAAGTTAAATAGCAAGCATTCAGAATAAAGATTTAGCTTTGGATATAACTGACAAACAGAACAGGCCTGGTTAGTTACTTGATAGAAACTGTTCCATGACCAATGTCTTTTGGCAGTATGTTGTGTTGGGGGTGATCAATCAGAATTGGTAAAAAGGGAGATCAATCAATAAGTTACTCCTCTTACCTTTTGTTGGAAAGTGATCTCTAAAAATGTCTGAATTTCCAAGAACTGGACACAAACTAAGGGGCCAATTTAGCACAAATGTACATCACAAAGTGATCCTCCTACACACTAAAAACCTATTGTGGAGGTATTTTCAGCAAAATAAAAAGTTTTTCCTAGACATGTTAAGGAGTGAATGATAAATGTTTAAATTTTGAGCCATTTAGCTTCATCGATACAGCTTATACATGCAATACATACATAGCCAGCCAGACCAACTTAAAAACTGAAGAAAGTTTTGGTTGATGGCTTAAATATATGAAGAAACTTGCAAAAAAAGAAATATATGTAACAACAAAAATAGTTAATCTCAAAACTTCAGAAAACAAAGTAGTAATACTGCGAGATCATGGACAAATAGTGGCATAAATTAAGCAGGAATGAAGACATTAGGAGAAGGATTAGGAATAAAAACTCTACCTGGCTATAAGGGGGCTTCAAAGACCAATGTAAGTTTTGCTATGTGACAAACCCAGCACCCATGGTATTGGATGTGAGTTCAAATCTTTGTTCTGAATTCAAAAACTATGTATAACTACTTGAAGAATACATGGAAATTTCATGGTGAATATTTACAATTTAAAAAAAAGAAAGGAACACTACATATATTTTAATGATACAGAAAAAATGATTATGTGAACTTTTAAATAATGGTTCATAATTTATGAAGTTATATACAGTTAATGAAAAAAAATTATCTTTGATTCCAAGACCTTCATCAAAGATAATACTCCTACTAAAAATTACTCTTTTTCTTTTGCTTTGCCATTCTTCCCTAATTGACTATTACTATTTTTCATTTTGATATTTTTTATTCAGAAGTGTTTGGTGGTAGGTACTAACCATTTCCCATGGACAAAAAAGCAACTAAAAATATTTGATAGAAAGCATTATTATATGAATTTGTATTATATGAAACTTCATGAAACAATAAAATTATGTACTAACAAGCACACAGATATGTAGGTTTATACCCTCTGAATACTATGACTTAAACAGATACTAGACATACTTCTAATAAAGGGAATATCAATGCGTTTACTGACATTAAATATTGTTTTTTCTCCAGATGAACCAATTATAACACCACAAATAGTGTACTAGGAACCACAAAATTTTCAGCAGGCTGTCCCATTGTTGTAACCACTATGCTGTACATACAAATTTTGAAGTGTTGATATTTTGAAAGAAAGGAGCAGCATGAACAGTTACCTTTCCATTTTTTCTAAAGCCAATTATTATTTGTAAATGTTTTTTATTTTGGTTGTTTTGTTTTGTTTTGTTTTATTCAGAGCAGACTAATCAGTTTGAAAAGCTAAGATGAGGGGCTGAGTTAATCTTTAATCAAATGTTCTTCTTTTCAGGACACGAGGAAGCCAATAGCTTAGAAGAAAAAAAAAAAGAGGGAAAAAAAAATATTCCCAGTGCACTGCCATCAATCTAGTTTAAAGGAATAATGTGCTAACTGAGGTGTATGGGGGTTGGAAATAGTCATATTTCATCTGAGCACTTGATTGTCACATCATACCTTACCTGCTAATCCTCCAATTGTTTAAGGTTTACATGAGCTATGGCTGCCATCTCTTCAAATCCAAAGGTTAAAAAAAGCAAATGAAAAATGAATAAAACAAAAAGAAAGTTAAAAAAGAAAAAATTTTAAAAAGGCATCTTTACCCCCCACTGAGTTTTCTGTTTGTGCTTATTTTGAGTTTGCTATCAAAAAGTGTGTATTGATACCACATTTGGATGTAACCCTTTCCAGTGTTCACTCTCAGTTTCCTAAATAGCACAATACTGCACTTTGTTCTCAGTACATCTATCATGCACCAGAACATTAATGGCATTCAAAGTTTATTTCTTTTCTCATTGAAAAAAAAAAGAGAAAGTACTCACAGTTTTATACACGGTGAAAGAGGTAGACACGTGATATCACACATGGAAAAATTAACTAGGAAGAATCAACTGATATGAGATATCCTTTGGCATGGACAGCGGAATCTACTCCCATGGATTAAATAAAGGGTTCAGTTTGAAACTCCAAGGTTGTTACCATTCATGGAAGACACCAGAATAAGGAAGAAGATGAAGCTTCCAAAGCTCCTAATGGAGCTTCATCTTCACCTGAAGATGAGGACTGTAGTCAGAGTAAATCAGTGCATAATGATAATTTCTCATCACACAAATTGAGGACGAAATTAAGTCTGGCATAAGGTTATTTAAAATGTTCAAAAATAAAATACCTGCTAGGACAATGGTGCCCTCTGAATGACATTTCAGAATGCTCTAGTTCTCTATTTTTACTATGGTAGCTATTGACGGTAGGGGCATCAAGTCATGGACAGGACCAGATCCAGACCTTGGGGGCTCAAGGTACTTCAGGTTTAGTGGGCCCCTTATACACAGAAATTGAAATACTCAGTAAATAAAGAAATTATACATCAAAGTCTGCTTATAGCATGTAATTGGAACTAATTGAAGACATAACAAAATAAATTCCAAACAGTAATTATTAATTTATTTGTTATTGAAGAGACCAATTTTTCAATTATTATATTTTTTATAGAGGGGGCCTGGCACAATTGCCCCTTTTGTCCCAACACTGGTCATGGACATCCTAAGTAAGCAATAGCAGTAAAAAAAATAATAATCAACAGTGACCTTGAGCAAATTTCTTTCTTCTACCCCCTTACCACTCACTCATACATATGTTAGTCAGTAATTTATATTCGTTTACACAGTTTCTTGTACACAAAGAAATACGATATCCAGAAATCAATTCTGTTACAAGATAAAGGTATAAATATTACTCAATGATTGAGCTATGAAAATTCAAAGTTGAATGCATTGGACGGCAGCTGGAGTAAACAAAATGCTTCATTAGTCATATAAATACATGTAAATTTACACATTACATATTTAATTTGTTTACAATGAACATATATAGGTTGGCATATATGTATCTTGAGACTTGATTAACTTCACAAGTTATTCTTCCTATAGAAAGGTCACCTTCTTACATCAAAAAGAGAAAACATAGAAGTGTTGCAGATGTTTCAGACATGTTTCAGTCATTAGTATAAATTTAAAGCAAAGTATTTCACAAAGAGTGAAAAAAAGGTTTCAACAACTAAATCTAGGTAGTCCTTTGAAATCTGGATATTTCAAGGTTTATTGATTGGGCTTGAAGTTACCGTATGCTTTTTAGAAAGTGGGTCTGGCTGACTGGCTGGCTCTCTATATATGCTTCACATGTACCAATGGAGCTACAGGACTTAGAGTTCAAACATTTACTCCTTGTGTCTAGGGAAAAACTTATTTTAAAAAATTCCTCCCAAAATAGATTTTTTAGTAAGGGTGGTAGATGTAGAATTTACAATATAAATTAATCCTAAATTTTGTGTCTAGTTTGTATCCGGCAGCATTCATGTTTGTTTTTTGTTTTTTTTAGAAAATTCAAATTTTTTCAGTGATCACAGCTCAACAAAAGGTGGGAGGAGTAATTCATTCATTGATCCTATTGGATGACTAACCAAATCTGTTTCTTTCCTCATTTAAACTGATAAATGAAAGAAATTGAAACAACTGTTTTTTTCCAAATGATCTATTTATTTCATGCCTCTCCTTTTGTCTATGTAGGCATTCTAACAGGAATTAATCGATGAATGTAAACGTACAAATGTTAATTAATATTACCACTTTTTCTAGAAATTGAATTAATGCCAAACGCAAATAGCATTCAATATATATCATCTATCCTTCAAAAGATATTAGAATTATGTATATTGAACGATGTAATTACTTTTTTAAAAACAGCACATGTAATTATTTCATGAAAGAAAAAAGAGAAAGGTAGTGCCTGTAGTAGTTAAAGTTACAATCTGTGAAGACAATTTTAAAAGTTGTCATGCCCTAGTTGATACTAAATCATGCTAGTTCTAAAATACACTCATTTGTAGACTTAGGATTAAGATATTCAGAAATATAAAAGTGGGTTACAAAGATATTCTCTGAGTGGCTCATTTGCTGTGAATGAACCTAACCTAAACCTAAACCATTTTTTTTAAAAAAAACACGGGTAGGTACAACAAGCTTTTTCAAGCTCAATGCTAAAAATACCATGTGACCTACCAATCGCAACTCTCAGTGACAACAACTGCTACTATGCCCACGGTTGCTCGCACTTATGTGTTTACATATACACACATGAATATCACAGTCTCTACAATGCACATACAGAAGCACACATGATAAGACACATTTATCTTCTGTTCTGCTCAATATACATACACTAGTTGGAAACTGTCCTATCAGGTGAGTTTCAGCAAGTATATATATATATATATATATATGATTTGGCTCTGTAAATGGAGATCTAGGAGGGTTTTCCACTCCTTTTCAGGTCCCAAGTCAGTGGTGCCTGTAAGTGAATAGCTCTAAGGTCGGTGCAGTTGGGTTATAAGGCAAGGTGCACCACACACACACACACACACACACACACACACGTGTATATATATATATATATATATATATATATATATATATATATATATATATATTATATATATGCCTCTATATCAGCTCACTTGCTTAACAAACGCTGGAAGCTGTATTTCGTTTTTCACCTTTTTTGTAAAAGTGAAAAAGTGGTGTAAAGCAAACTTCAAAATATGGGGAATATCAGTATATAAAAGTAATTTAACAAATGACATAAACTAGAGGTTGTTGATAAAGTTTGAATAATTCATATTTGCAAGGCTCCCCTCTAACCTTTCCTTGATTCCTCAGAGGAAAAAAACATTTAATGAGACTTTACCAGATCAGTTCTGGGTTTTATTGAAATAATTCTCTTCTTGTATTTTGTTATTCATGAAGACCCATCATATATTGGTGTGTAATTTTAGAGAAATAATGGGATTAATCCTTTGTATGACTCTTTTTTTGTCTTGGTAGATTGTCTTAGTAGATTCAGGACTTCAAGATACTGTGCCAGGGCACTGAGTATGGAGGAAGTGCTGTTCTCAAGTTTCTCTTCCCCCACTATTGACACACTGAAGGCTTCCAAAGGAAAGAAGTATTAGGAGATCAGAATGGCTGCAGATGATCATCCATCTATGAACTGACCAGGCTCTATGTTGCTTAACTTCAGTGATCATACAAGAACTTATGATTTGGCCATAACTAATCCTATGACATTCCCTTTTTAATTCTAAAAACTACATATTTTTGTAGTAAAACTAGTCAAAATTTAAAAGCGTATTCAACTTCTTGAAGTAATTACATTCTGATTACCATTGTAATAGACTAGAGAGAAGCAAAAACATCTATTATCCTCTCTAGAAACAAAAATTACATATGTACTGAATTTTAATGTGAGACATTGGCACAACTTTGTCATCAGTCACTCTGACAGGTCTCATCATGGCATGTCTTAATTGGTATTAGTAGGATGACATGGTCAAGGGAAATTTAGCTTTATGCCTTTAGGAAATACATAACCACAGAACATACAAGAATTCATTTCATTTATTAATCCATTTCATGTCACTAAAAAATCATAATGTCTCATAACTGCCTCATTAAGATGGCAAATATATGATTTTAAACATTAAATTACAAGTAGGAAAATTACATTTGCAATAAAGTAGATTTTAGAAATATACAAGAATACTGTTTGTATAGATCAAAGATGTAAATGACTTGCTATATGATATTTTTTTAATCATTCAGACCAGTATCCTCAACTTTGTTGTTTTTATCATGTCTCAGTTTCATGTCTCAGTTTATGTTCTTTGGCCCTCTTCAAATATATTTTGCCCCGGTAATCTTTAAGTGTCTACTAAGTGTTCTATTATATTTATATCTATATTTTTACAAGTCAAGCTTTTTGTTAAACTGCCATCCAAGTTGGAATTGTTTTTTTTCTCCTGTAACAAGAATAATCCTCACCTAATTCATAACCATGTGATCGGAAGATTGTTCTCTTACCAACTGAGCTAAACTGACTTGTCGCACATACCTTTGAATTTATTCATCTATATTATGAAGTACTAACATGTGTATGTGTATGTGTTCGTACTTCAAGATGTTGAGAACTATGCATCACAGAGCAGAAACAAAGGCATGTCAGAAATCAGCAGGTCTATAATTACCTATAGTACACATCTTTAGGTCGAATTTTGCAAAAAGAAAATTGGTGATTTTCATGGAGCCTCTGTTCACGCTCTCAGAAAATAAGTGTGTCAAAAATCTTTCTAATACTTTCTCATCACCAATTTTCAGAAAAACTATCAAATTTAGATCTATAAAAATCAAATTTTAGGTATATTTCAAATCAGCATCATCCAGGATGTTTTTTTCATCATTTGTAGTCACTCACATGTGTGTGTGTGAGGGGGGGGGGTCAATAGTATTTTAAAAATTTCTTTTTTATGCAGTAATTCTTAGGTTCAAAGTCATGGCGGTTCAATAGCTGAGTGGTTAGAGCACCAGGAAAAAGTATTGGTGGACCATGTTCAAACTTCAACTGGAAAAGTTGTTTTTTTTCCATTCAATTTCTTATTTTTTCAAATTATTTGACCTTTGAACCTTACAGATATTTTTCAGTTTTCATAAATAATTTCTTTCAGGTTTTAGTGGAGGTTCTATTTACAATGTAATTATAATACTAAACTGGACACTCACTTCAGGCATATTCAAAATCAGCAGCTCAGAATTTGCCTTTCAAGGTTGAATTCCACAAAAACAAATTCAATTTTTATAGGGTCTGCATTTGCAAACTAACATGTCAGTTGAAAATATTTCTTCTTTGTTTTTTTTTTCATCTAAATCCTCAAAAACTATAGGAGATAGATCTATGAAGTCAAAAATGTACGTGCATTTTGAATTTGTCAGGTTCGAGAAGTTTTTATAAGAGAAGACTCTATTTACTTTGTAACTATAATGCCAAACTGCAAGCTTAATTTACATTCATTATAAGTGGTCATGGATGTGAATTTCTCTTTCTCTCAAGGCTTATGCCAGTTTGCCCAAGATTGTGTGCTCGTCTGCGGGTGTCTGCCTTGGAATGCGTGCAGGCCCAAATGGCAAAGTATCACACAAGAAAAACAAAGGTATATCCAAATCAGCAGGTCACAATTTACCTTCAACACACATATTAAGGTTGAATTTTATCAAAAGTAAACCGTTGATTTTTTGAGGGAGGAGTCTTTGATCACACTCACATGACAAGAACTAATTTTAGCCCTAAAGAAATCGGTGAGAGCAACAATACACCAATGTTTAGAAACGTGAAACGCGGTAAATACAATTGGCGGACTGAGTTTCAGAAGTTCTGACTGTTGAAGAAAATTTTACTTTTTCTTTCAGTTTCATGTGTTTTTAATTTATAAGACCATCAAATTTTCCAGAAATCTGTCAGTTTTGAGAAAAGACATATTTGAAGGTTTTATAAGTTCTATTTATAGTGTAACTTTTCATCCATCATAGGTGACTATAGACATAAATTTCTCCTATCAATACTAAAACTAGTTTGGCTGAATCTTTCTAAGAATCTAACCCTAAACAAACAATAAAACATGTTTTTCTTAAAGAGATAACGATGACCCTAATCCAAATCCAAACATAACCATAAATAATGGGCAGAATTAGTCTGCTTTGTCATGCAAAACTACTAACACCAAAAGTGATTTAATGAGTTCTCAGTTTTCAGAAAAATTAATCTTCAAGGTTTTAAGAGGGACTAAATGCCTGACTGACATTTTTTTAAAGATCTCAATAAAATATCATTTGCTTCCCAATGTTGTGATGTTTACAGATTTTTTTCCACAGGCATCGCTGGGTATCTCAACTAATTATACATAAAAAGTATAAAAGTTGCAGTAATCATCTTTAGTTGGAATAGTACCAGAGCGTTCTCTATAGTTCAATGTTCCAAAATGAAGTATTTCCATTATTCCTTCAGGCATGCAGCATAAATACACCCGAGGGAGTGCTAAGTATATGTTGGTCAAATTGCTGTAATAAAAAATACAACAAAGATTAAAATACTAATCCTAAAAATATGTGGAAATAAGCATTTACTCAATTTTTTAGAATTTTTGCAGCACATACCAACAAAAAACACCAAAAATTAACTTCATCATACAATACAAACATTTAATAAAATAACATCAAGAAAACTGAGGTTTAATTAATGAGATTGACTATTACATGGATACTACTTTCAAGGGGCTGAAATTCACACTATGATTAAAAAAAACAAAAACAATGAATTACAGTAATAATACTGATGTGTCTACAGATCAAAACATATTTCCTATGGACAAAACATGTAAATAAGGCTGCGTAGTTGCCAAATCCTTCCTCTTTTTTTTTCTAGTTTATTTTCTAAATGCTTAAACTAACATTCTACTCTGCTGGTGTTTCTTCTGGTGAAAAATTATCAGACATTTGACAGTCACTGTAGCTGAGAGAAATTATTTACAGCTGGATGTCCAATCGAATTCTGCATGAAGGTAGGAAGGAATCAAAATTCTGTTATACTAGGAAACAAAAGAAAAGTGTTGATGAAAAAAATATATCAGAATTATTTTATCAAAATAAATTTTGATAATATGAAACTGAAAGTAATAATATATCGTTAATGCATTTCAGTCCAGCTATTCAGAGTTGTGTTTAAATTTGTAAAAGGTAGATAGACTTGTGTAATCATGAATCTAAGCTACTGAAATATACCATAATTACCGTGAGTACCCATTCAGAGATTTGGTAATTATAGTGAACTACCAGTAAATACATATCAGTTTAGTCCATATAAGAAATAGTGGTATTATATACTGACCCAGTGATAATATGATATTAATGAATTTTGGCCTGTGTCACTACCTGTGATTCTTTACACAACTGAAGAGCAAATGAAGCAGCAATGAAATATTTCTTTAAAAATACACATCACCACTGAATTCAGGAGCATAGATAATGCAGGTCAATATTGAATGTAACTACAGTTATTCATAATTGCAGCACAACTTAATTTATGATTTCTCTGTGAAGTATTTGATTGGACATGAGTTTTGATGCATACAACAGAACACAATAGCATGGAAAAATCAATTTCCCCATCGTAACATTCATGTTCAGGATGATACCTAGATTCACCATAGATTTGTTGACTGGTTCTCCATGAAGAACTAGGATCAACTTTTAGATGTGATGCATAGGAAAATCCATTTTTCTTGAAAAAATATTGGGGGTTGACTTTTACATGAGGTAATGATTTTAAAAGTTGGATAATCTGGCAAGTGTATTATGATTTTTGTCAAAAAAGTTTAATAAAAGACAAACTCAGATAATTTGTTGGTCATGAGTATCCACTGCCACTCTTCCTAGGAAGGGGGGGTTATTTCCAGGGGCTGGAAAAAGGATATGTTTGGAACATATATCGTGGTAGCAACCTTTTTACTAAGGAAGAATAATACCATCTTTTTAAGTGGGTACATCAAGTTGAATTTATATAAAACAATTGTATAGCACCATCATTCTTTATTGACTATACATTTCCAACTTTTAACCCCCTTACCCTGGGGGGGTAGAGGGTCAAATGCCGAGGCTGCATCTGCCCCTCCCAGTGGATGCCCATGTTATTGGTACATTAATTTAGAACAGCTCTTATACTTATTTCTCCTAATGTATATGTGCTCATACATATCCAAACATAAGGATGTGCATGCATATGTATCTTTTTTGTTGAGATAAACAGGAAACTGCTTCATTAAAGCATTACTTGTAAGTTTGCCTCAGTATCACCACACCCCAACCTGATTCATCTCTTCAAGGTATTATTTATTAACGGCCTGTCTGTGTTCTGCATGTAGGAAATGAAGAACCAAAACTGTAAGAAATCTAAAATGTAAATAAAATTTTCAGGGTGTTTTCTAGAAAAAGAAGAAGGTCAGCAAAAAGAAAACAAACAAAAGTTGTGTAAAATTTGACAATGCACAATCATTCCAGTATCATCTTGTCAAATTGTATTGCAAAAGAAAACCTTGAAATGACTACCGTTTATATATATACACAGACACACATACATTTCATACAAACACACACTGATAAGTATATATACACATGTATGCATTTATGCAAGGGGTCTGGAAATAGGGGTAAATTACCTAAAATGGGGTAAAAATGGTCATCAGGGAGTGAAAATCATAATTAATTCTTGAACCTGGAAGGAGTTTATTCTTCATTTTGCACGGTGTGGTTTTGATCAGTACAGACAAATTTTGGAATGAATTGAATAGACTAATCAAGGTGTTACTCTATAGACATATTACTGTATACACATGCATATACATAAGTTCACATATGATCATATTTATATGTACACACATACATATACAAAGACACATATTATGAATGGATACAGATGTATGTATATATTTGAATTGTTGAGCTTATCTCCTTTCAATTATGACCATTTCTAGTTTCTTTTCTGTTGTCATCCTCTCCCAATTACTCCCCCATCTTTTCCTTTGCAGCCAGGTGTAAATGATTATCTTACAGAAGGTTAGCTACGTTTAACTGGACCACACAGAACTACAAAACCTAGTAACAGAGTATGTGGTGGGAGACAAGAAGAGCTAAAATTGGGACGAGTGGGTAGCAATGTACTGATGGTGGGCAGGTTTGAAGGGTTGGTTGAAAATTGGTTTTTCCCTCATATTTCTGAGTCAATTTGAGAAGCTTTCACCAGGTTGGTTAATGAATGTTTTCTGTTAACATGTTGAGAGAGAGAGAGAGAGAGAGCTGTGAGAAGAGCGGAAAAGAGAAAGGCAGAGGAAAGAGTAAGTCAATTTTTAGAATCCTAACAGGAAGTGATGAGATAAGATTGTGAAGAATGGAAGAGTGAAAAAGATGGAAGAGGTTAATAGAGTAGAGAAAGCTTGGATAGAATGAATATCAGGTAAGACAGAGGGAAAGAAGGAGTTACAGGGAAAAGGATTCGTTGGAATAAGTACATGCATATAAGTATTGGAGAGAACATGGCATATTCGTACCAAGTTATCAAAAATATTTTCAGAATAGAATGTGCATGTGGGTGAACAAAAATAGAGAGTATGGCAAAATGATTATACTGAACGGTTTCTCAGGGTCTTCAGCAGTAAGTGAGCCATACTTCATTTTTTGAAATGGAATGATCTTTTTGAAACACTGAATATTGTCACCCTTATAAAAACAGGATTGGTCTAAAGAGAATCCTCCTTCAAGACTACCAGCTAATTTTATAAATTGTAACCTCATTCCTTTCTGAAGAAAACAGAAAGATTGAAAATCAAATCAAAACTGTGGTCCTGAAAATACCTCATTCTTACGATTTCTTATAAATTGGCACCATAGAAATAAGGTATTGAGAAAAGAAAAAAGAACCCAGTCTATATCTAGACCTACTAGATGTATTCTCAATACCAGTATTTTCACATTGGATGAATATTTGTCATTAAAACACCTGAATATAATCTAGTCAATTGCAATGACAGGCTATCAATTGAATTTTAACTCTTGAATTCATGCAAAAAATAAAATGTCAATTTCAAAGGAAATAACTCATGAATAAAATTATCTCCATTTGATGAATTAAAACTGTTCATTTTATTCAATTCATAGAAGAGTTCCTCTATTTTTAAGTGATTCATGAAAGAGTTCCAGCATCAATTACAAGCAGTTTGAGGCACTTTTTGAATTCAAGAGTTAAACTTCTCATCCAGTCATTTCCTTACTGCTTGCTCCAGCACGGTTTCATGTTTTAGAAATAAAGAGTCTCCTTCTGTCTTGGTCAACACAAATAGTAAATGAGAGATATTTTTCTCTACATTACGTTTTTCATCCATGGACTCTTCTCTCATACATATCAGTACTCCTAGAAGTTGTGTTCTTAGGACACAGCACTGTTTGATCTTGCTCACTCAATAATATGGTAAAGCAACAACATTTGTCTATGATGGTAATTCTTCAGATAAATTTTGCATATGCTGCAACAAAATTCTTTAATTCTTAAATCCATTAAAAAAAAATCAAGATCATTATCAAGGGAGATAACTCTTGGTTGAAATTTCCTTGCATAGTTCGAAAAACAAATAGCAAAGAAAAAGCAATCTCGTCTTACCTTAGCCTATGATCGTCTGTCTCCAGGTATTCTAAAGTGCATGTAAAGAGGAAAAAAGTCTATCAACTGAACTTAATTCTTCATCAATTACACTAATTAGACTAATTGAATTCAGCAATGGATGAGAAGCATCCATAATTAGTTGTATTCTCACAGGTTAATGCTCATGCAAAAACTGTTGTAAATTGGTTGGGAAGTTTCACACATTTGCTGTATTTACTAGATACTGTACCTTCAGATTACTAATCATTTTGTCTTCACAGAATTCTCTTTGAAATATTTAATTTTCTAGAGTACCATAGAAGGTACCTACTGCAGTTCTTTGGTCATCAAGATGAAAAGTTCTAAGAGAGTAGAATAATAAAGTTGCCTTAAAGATAGCAGATAATAGTGGAATAAAATGATAGATAGGTTGTTCAATACAGTCAATGTTGAAAATATTTTTTTCAATTTTACTTAATGAACTGTACAAACATTTTGGTTCAAAGTTCATACAGCTACAACTTTGAAAACAATAGTAGTACCTCTAACAAACCCTTCATCGACTCAAGGATTAGGTATAGTTATGAGCTTCGACATAACCACAATTAACTCAGTGTCTTCCAGTAATTACTTCACTATATTTGTTGATTCTTTTTTTCACAGTATATAGTAGAGCCATAAAATGTATGCATAAACTAAATGATATACATTGACCAATGGGCAAACATGAACAAACCCTAAAAGTTTTGATGACCTTGAAATAGATGTGTTTTTCTGACTGAATGATTGTTTCAAAAAACAAGCAATATGTTAATTTGAAATTTTTGGTGAAATTACACAAAATGGCTACCAAAATTTTTTTTCATGTTAACTTAAGTTTATGGGGAAGTATGCATGTTATGTGCACATGTGTTCAAATGTCACAGAAGATTTTGAAAAGTTCAAGAGGATGTCAAAGATGATGAATGTTGTGGATACCTATACATGTCAAGCATCATCTCTCCATCAGTAGCAACCATTTATACAATTCTTCTGATGCTGGAATGTTGACTATTTCAAATGATTTGTTTGATTTTTCAAACATCTTTGCCGATTCTTGATGTGTATTGGTGTACACTATGTTTACCATCATCAAAATCCTTTGAAAAATCTCTTGTGCCACTAAAGCACAAGTGCACATGACATGCATTCTTCACCATGAACTTCAGTGAGTATACAGAAAGGATTCAGCAGCCATTTTGTTCAATTTCCTCCCTAAATTTGCGTTGTTCAATCTTTAAACTGACCATTTTTATGACACATCAGAAAGATATGTCTACAAGTGTGTATACATATATATGTGGCTATTTATTTCACAGAAAAATATTTTCAACATAATCTCTTTTCTTGTCAATGCATTTGACCGACAATTTTCCATTAATCACATAGATCGAAAATTTATCCAGTTAAAATTTTAGATCAAAACTCAGTTCACAACTTAGTCAGACTATGCACTTATTGATCCATTCTCCATACTTTTTTTTTTACATATTCTTTGCTCATACTATTGTATATAAAACCCTTAAATGTTATGAAATAATTCTATTTACAATCTGTCCAAGAAACACTTGCTTAAAATTTCATAATAGTTATATTGACATTGGACAAAGATGTACCTGTATAAAGTGAATAAGGATCATTGTTTAACAAATATATGTTCTATGAAAATATGAATGTGAACTTTGAGTAATGAGCAATGAAAAAGTTGACGGTTCATAGAGGAGTTAAAAAATAGTTTCAACAAACCAAAACTACAAAACGAAACATCTTGATATTTGGAAGGTTTAGAAGTAAAAACAAATCATCAAATTGAATCAACTTTCTATATTTGAAGATGAATCAACCAATCAAACATTAGAATTATGCACTGAAGACACACGCTCCAAAATATAATTAGTGTTCCTATCTACTTTATAAATAAATTTGCTGATTTTACTTCTACTTCTTTTTTCTCCAAGTATATATTTTCCTATATCATTAAATCTTTCCTATGTCACAATATGCTTATTTCAGTCATATAGATGGCCAGGTTATACTCGTCTTTATTTATCCTGGCTTTTGTTTAACTTTGTAACTATTTCCAAGAACCATTTTTTCATTACTGTTATGTTCATCTTTTTGTTGCTTTTTACAACAACAGTATTGGCCTTAAAAACCAAATTGCAGTGATTCAGAAGAGAAAACTGATAATTAAGCACCAAATTTAGAAATTTTTAAACTAATATTTGTGCAAACCAATTTTAGCACTCAAGCTGTACAGACTGAAAATCAGGAAAAAAGTAAATCAATTCAAGTGTTTCACTGCATTCAGATCCATCCAGGTAAAAAATGTCTTTTCTTTTCACATTACCAAATATTTGTCACACATGGCAAACCAAGCTTGGCAAATACATCGTCAGAAGAATAATTTTGAATAACAGATGTAATGAAGTGAATAAGTAGTGCCTTTATGCAGTTGTCCCTGCTTAGGCTCCACATAACACATTACTAATTACTAGGCCAATTTGTGATATGTGAAAATAGATTTAGAGGCGACAAACACCCAAAGTGGCATCACTCATTTTACCTTACGCTATTTTACCTATAACTAGGGGAGAGATGGATTCATGCCTTTTCAAAGGGCATTACTGTGAAGTGAGCACAAACTGCCTCAGCCAAAGTTTGAGGTTGGCTGGCTGGGTTTATTCTCTGTACTGTTAACAGCTTGGATATTCCATGCTTCAAGAACGTAATCAAAATGTGATTATTTATCTTTTAATCACTGCTATCCACAATATACTGGTTTAAATACCATTGCTGGGTTTATGTTATTCATGTGTTCTGACATTCATTTGTATCTATGTATCCAGACCTCACCTAGCCATGATGGTACATAGTAGAAATAAGAAATTTTGCATCCACTGCTCTCAATGAGTGGAGAAAATTTTTTCTGTTGTTTTTTGAAAATTCCCCTGCCCAAAATGAGTTTTTAGAGGAGGGACCAATTAGCAATGTAAGTTTCAGCTAGTTGGTCACTCAGTTTGTCCCCAATATCATTCATGCTCATTTGATTTTTTTATTCGGACATTTTAGAGATGGCTACCCACAAAAGGCAAGAGAAGTAACTTATTTATTGATCACCATTTTTTCTAATTTTTTGATTGATCATCTCCAACACAGCATGGTGCCAAAAGACATTGGTCAGCCAGAGGGTGAGAAAACGCACCCTCTCGCATGTATCTAATCTGTTATGCATGTAATAAATCACCGCTATTCACAACAGAATTGTTCAAACATTGGTGCTGGGTTTAGGTTATTCATGTGTTCTGTCATTCCTAGCTATCTTTGTATCAATGTATTTGGACTTTGCTCATCTCTAACCATTCATAAGGGAATTATCTATTAAATCATGAATTTATAGTTCAAACCATACAGTTTGTATTTTAATCAAGGTAATTTTATCACTATCACTGCTCAATTTACAGGGAAGAAAGAAGCATAGATGGTTTGTGGTGATTCATAATTTCCATAATAATAATAAAGTCTAAAATTTATTTGGAGTCAGTTGTGTCTGACAATCAGAGAGAATTGTCATGGTTGAAGTTCAAAGAAAACAACAATTTTTTTAAAAAGATGTGATCAAAAAGGGTATGTGCAGTGAAGAAGTTTAGGACAGTACCAAGTATGCTCTACATTGTCAAAGAGTTCAAGATTGAGCTACTAGACAAAGATCACTCCATCCCACCAACACATCATGGGCCACTGAGGCAGGGTGAGGCCCATTCTTCCCAATGTCTTACATTAAGAACAACAGATCATGGAGAAAGCCTATGACCAACAACAGTCTTTAAAGGATGATTATCATTATGATATTATCAGAAACCATCAACCTAAACTTTCAACAAAGGTTTCTTCAATTTTTAAGCAAGTCTGGCAGGCAGTGTATCCATTATGAGTACTGGGAATAGAGGGCTGAAAATTTAAACATTATGTCAAGGAAAACATTTTTTTAAACACACCGGAGAATAGACTTTTAGTAGATGGGTGGGGTGGGGGTATTAATTTGTGATTTAAGTTCATGCTGAATTGGTCCCTCAGTCTTTTGAAAATTTGGACTTCTTTATTGATAATTGCCCACCAAGAGTTGTGAGAAGTAACTTATTCATTAATCACCCCTTTTTTTAATTTTTTAATTAATCAACCTAAGACGGCATGCAGCCAAAAAAATTGACTGCATCATAGTTTTTATTGAGTGACTTACCATACCTGTAATCCTTAATAATTGTCCAAAGTTGTCATCAAAATACAGTATACTTCTTGTCGGATTATGCATTAAATTAAACAACTCAATCAGATGTACAAGTGGCAAAGAAAGGGATAATTGGTAAAAACACATTCAAATATTGGTGATGTGGAATGGTGTGGCAAAATGAACCAAGTAATAATATACAATGAATTGCAACCAGAAAATAATATTTCCTATTTAATTTCATGACTCAAAATCAATCTGCTGAGTGTTTTTTAACCTGTATCGAGGCCTTGAAACTTGGGAAAAATCAAATCAAACCACAGTAATCTCATTAAAATTGACTGGTTTACAAAGGCAACTTTTTCGGGAAAAAAAAGAATTTCAATACATCTTATCATATATTTGTTGTACTACTTAAACTTTCAATAATCAACATCCCATCTGTAATACCTATACATTGGATCTGGTGTAATTCTACCAAGATATTCCTTTTGAGTCAACTTGCTGGTCCCTAACCCCAGATAAAGAAGGAGGGTTGAGTAATGTGGGGTCTTGCAACTCAGCCATGTGAAACCTATTTACTACTAAAACCACAACAGCATCATCCTAGTGATCACCCAAGTTATTGCCAAAGTGATCACCCCAGCAAGAGCATGGTTGGGAAAATTCATCTTAAGAAAGGTTCATGAAGCATACTTATAAAAGTCTACAGGAAACCAGTTCTTTGAATAACGTTATAACAAGGTGAAAACCAGGATGGGAACCTGGAACATCAGAACCCCGTCAGAGAGTAGGAAATCAGTTCAAGAGGCCGGCTGGAATCGACAGAGGAAGAGAAGAGTTGGGAGGCCAGAATAGAAATGGAGAGGATCAATTAAGAGTGGAGCCTGGATGGCCAGACTGACATGGCCCCAGCTGAGTGTCCAGAATTGAGTTCACTGTTGTAGTGTGGTTGTGGCCCTCTGAGTTTACAAGAATAAACAAAAAACATTGGATGCAGTATAATATTTGGAAAACTTTCTCTGAATAAAAATGTGTTCTATAAAGGTGAGCAGGTATGGTGTGTGTATCTAAGAGGGAAGGAGTGAGAGAGAATTTTTTTTTTTTGCTCCCGACCCACAACTGACAAACCTTCAACCAGGGTGGCCAGATTTCACAAATGTAGCTTTTTTTCCAACCATGTTGGCTTCATGATTTCAGTATGGCTTTTTTGTTTTATCCCATTTTTCTTTCAACTTGGATGGCTTTAAAATGTCACTTGTTTTTTTTTTTATTGATAAATCATAAAATATATTAATGCAGAAAATCATTGCTCACTTAGAATATAGATACTAAAATCAGCTTCACCATAACATTTTTATAGACTATCTCTGACCCACATTAAATAGGAATGCACTCATAACTTCTGAAAAAATATCCAACATCCTTTTTTAAGAACATATTTAAAATGTTCAAAATATTGTTATTGAGTTTTGTGTTTGCTGGAAAGGAAAAAGAGCGAATTCGGAAATTAATGTTTACAATTTATCAGCAAAACAAACTATCAAACACCATGTTGATGGCTGATTTAATATTTTTTCATGAAATCTGTAATTCAAAAATTGACTAGAAATTGAAGATTTTGCCAAAAAAGATGAAATCATTAAAGATATTAAGTTTCATCATTATTTGACTAAACTGTGGGAAAAATCCCACTTTCTGCTTAAGAAAAAACAACAGATAAAGTCTTATTAGCTAAAGTTCACAAGTACGCGTTTTTTTTTATTGATATTAGAATGCAGACATCCATTCCCAATTATTGAAGGGATGCATCCCTGGAAAATTGACTGTAGTGCAAAATTCTGTAATGAAAAAGCCATTTTCCCATTGATCTCCTTTTAAACTGTAGATATATTCCAAACAAAAAAAGCTCTTTTATGTATGGAAATACACATTTATGAAAACATAGAATACAGTACATTAAATGATTTATGATATACAAGGAGTCCCCGTATTAAGGACAACTTGTACATACAAATGGATAGCCATAAGGCTGACTAATCTTTTTTCCAGTTTTACCAATAAAAAATTTACATTAGCAGATTAAATCTTAGTTTGATAACTTTTGTTTTTGTTTCCTAGAATAAAGTTATTTTGTTTTAAGTGGGCTTTAAATAAGATTTCATGTGTATGAGGTGCTACTTAAAAGTTCCAGTAATTTGAATAGTGGGAGTAAATCATATGTAGTTCAGCCTTTGGCCTCTAGCTGGAGCCAGCAGCACCATAGCCATGCATGTGAGTGTACATGTTGCTAAGTTACACTTACTTTTGTAAAGTCAGTTTTTGCAATTTCATGGAACAAAAAAACCTGCATCAAGTTCTGCTTCAAGATCAACAAGATGGCTATAGAGACTTACTGGTTTCTTCAGGGAGCCTTTGGTGAAAATCCCATATAATGAAGCAGAATGTTTATTTCTGGTACAAGCGTTTCAAGGGAGGATGAATGTCCATCAAAGGCAATGATTGTTCTGGACGATCATCAACAGGTACAGCACCAGGAAACATTGAAAAGGTTCATCAGGGTATCCTTGCAAATCATAGACAAACTATCTATGATGTTTATGATATCGTAAGACTATCATACTGAAGCATTCAATGCATTTTGTTGGATCTATTGGGCATGAGATGTATTGCTACAAAATTTGTCCCAAAACCACTTACTTGTTGTCAGGCAGTTCCTGGCTTCCAAAAACATGTTAAACATTTCCCATCCACCCTATTCTCCTGAACTAGCCCCCTGCAACTTTTTCCTGTTTCCCAAGCAAAAATTCCGACTGAAAAGGTATTGTTTTAACTCAATCGAGGAGATCCAGAAAAAAAATCACAGGATGTGCTCAAGACCATCACACTTGAAGCCTTCCAGGGATGAAGGGTATTGTGGAAAAATCACTACGTCCGCTGTATACATACCCATGAGAGCTACTTTGGAGGTGTCAATAGGAGTAAGAGCAAGGGTAGGTCATTTCTCTACAATGGTCAAATTACTGAAAATTTTGTGTAGCACCTTGAGTATGATATTTTTAACTAAGAACTTGGCAGAAAATGGAAATATTCAGCTTCTTTTTTTCCATTTTAAAGACAGTTTTAGCTATTGATAATAAATACTTAACATCATTAGAAGTGTATTTGTTAACACTGTGTTGTATGTGTGTTTTATAATATGTTTTGATTGTTTATTAATTTGCCAGCACCCCCCTGCCCAATTGCTCTTCACTCAGCAACTTTCTTCCTTTTTGAAATGGATAATATTTTTGTATACAATCATATGTCCAATTTCTCCACTTTTATTGATGGATACTCCTACTTTGTTGGCCTGCAACCCCAATGAAATCTTCCTTCCTTCCTTTCATTTCTCTTTCTTTTCCTCTCCCTTCCAGCTCCCCTTCTTTTTTCTGGTGAGTGGGTTAATTTTAACTTCCCTAATTATGGTTCAGAGTTAAACTCCTCTCCTACTTCTACTATGACTAAAGAACTTATGAATCGTATAAATAATAAATAAATTTGTAGATTTGTAAGACTTGCCAGTTTGACTCAATCAATAAGGGAGCTTCCCTCCAATCACTTGGGTGTGATTTCAAGATATAATGTTAATTGTATATATCGATTTTGTTTATTGCAATAGGACAGACAAACAGTGAAGAGTTTACTCCCTTAGGTTAGGTGAGGATTGTTCTTGTTACAGTGGAAAAACAAAGTCAACTCCAGCCACTAACTTGAACTGGAGCTTGACAAGAGAGGTGGCAGCCAAGTTATCACTGACAGCAGAAAAAATTAATGCAAATGTATTAGACTGATTGATTACATCAAAGATAGACCCAAAAGGGAAACACGTAAAAATTTTAGAGCTAAAAATGGATGTTGATTATCCAGTAAAAGGTTATTTTTCTAAATGGTATGTTAAGTAGGAGGAAGAGATGTGAGGGAAATGAGAATGAAAAGAAGAGGCTGTAGTGTTATCCAGGTAGATAAAAAAAAATATCAGGTTTACATCCTGCCTTGCAGCCAAACTTGTTTTTTGGATAAGAATGAAGGAGTATTCTATATCTTCAGCCATTACTCAAGTGACAAGAATGCAGGCTATGAAAAAGGGTAAGAAATAAAAAAGGGAATTTAGAAAAAAAAAGAAAAGTAAAAATATTTTTCTCCTTTCCTTTTATTCCTTTGAAAAGAAAAAAAATAGAAAGAAGGAAAACATGACAGCTTTAAATTTTCTAAGTATAATATGATGTACATTAAAGCACTGAAAATTTTTGATATTATGCATAGCTTCATCACATCAGTCAGATAGAAATTCAAATGGAAAAAAAAACCTTTCAAAGTGTGAATGGTGTATTCTGCAATGAAAACCAAAAAAGAATTTGAACTTCACACTTCAAAGTTCCAATAAAGTGGTGTCTTTTTGAAGTATCGATTTTTTTTTAAATTGAAAAAGTGAAATGTGTGTTCTGTCAAGGAAAACAAAATATAAATTGAGAGTCACTCATTAATGTTCCAATAAATGTGGTGTATTCATGAATCTTCAATAAACAATTACCAAAGAGTTTATAGTGAATATAATCCAGTTTGCAGAAATTATTATTCAGGCCATCTGGTTCATGAGATTTTAGCCTTTACATCTACTTACTCTCGTGGTGTGCCAGAGAAGGTCTCCCTCCACTTTCTCCAGGATATGCATCCAGAGGTAGTTGTAGTAGTAGTTGTCATAATAATAGTAATAGTTTGGAGCTTTGAGATTCAAAATAAATCACCCAATCAAGGCTAGACTATATATCATGGTAGTGAACAAGGAAAAAAAAACATGCCAAATAGTAGAATTCACTATTCCAGCAGACCACCAGGTCAAGTTGAAAGAGGGTGAGAAGTTAGATCATACCAGGACCATACCTGCAAACTGAAGGAGTTGTGTAACATGATGGTAACAATTGTGCCAATCGTAGTTGGAGCCCTAAGAACGCCCCCCCCCCCCAAAAAAAACTAGCAAAGGCTGGAGGAATTAGGAATCCAGGGAAGAACTGAAACTGATAGCACGACTGCAGTCGGACGGAACACTGAGGAGAGTCCTGGAGTATTGAGGAGACTTGCTGTTGCTTGATCTCCAGCTAAATCCACCAGTCGCTACTGGAATGAAAACATGAATAATAATCATCATCATTGTTGTCTTCATTATTGTCATCAGTCCCCCCTTCTCACCCAACCATGTAAAATTATGTCTCTCCAACTAACTTTTACTTCACGATCACTGTTTTGTTTCCTTTCCCTACTAGTTTCAATACAATGCAATGGGCCACTGGTAGAAATTCTTAGCTCCCGAATTCCATCCAATCTGGCGTAAAAACAAAACAAAACAATAAAGAAAAAAAAATTGAAGCTTATTCTTCATTACTTCTTTTTTTCCCTCTACCTTAAATATCTCCACCCGATTCACGTCACTTCCTCGCCTAACCAGGTTTTCCCTTCACTACCGGTACACACTTCAGAAACCCCACTCGATATGTCTTCCCTCCTCCAGCAGCCTTAGGTGGTTGATCTACCTTAGGTAGTTGATGAGGAACAGTCGTAGATGTAGGAGGTGATAAAAAGTGGAAAAGCCAGGAGTCAGTTTTAAAAGACTAGGTAAGAAGAGGCAGAGGTGGAGGTAACAGACCTCGATCCCATCCCGACCCTGACCCTCCTCTACTGTCAGCCACCGCCCGCCGCCTCCACTGTTGATAATGGTAGCTAGGCAGCGCAAAACGGCAACGCATTAAACTTTGGTAACACATTGTTCCATGTCTGTGATGTAGAAAGGTAAGAAGAAGGAAGGAAGGAGCAGGGAAGGGAAGGTGGATGGAATTACATTGCTCTTAGTAAGATAGATACTGGTGAAAGATGGGGAGGAGGAATATTGGACTGATGGCGATGAAGTAAAAGAAGAGTTTTTGGAGCTTTTTTTGGTAACTGTTGCTGCTGCTGTAGACTCTACGTTTGGCCGGCTTGTCTTTCGGCAGCGGCGGAGGAGCCGTAATATTTTTCTTCAGGTAAAAATACGTTGGAAGTGACTGCAAAGAAAAGAAATGTTAACTGGATTTGTTAAAACGAAAGCCTCTTTTCTCATTTGCCAAAGAAATATCAGAAATATCAGAAATATCACAGGTATTTTTTCCACCCGTAATATTTTTTTTCGTGGGCTTTCTTTTATTCTATATCCGAAAAACGGCAAATAGGTGCACTGGCTTCAAAAACACGTACACGCAACAACCTATGCCACTTTTCCCCCTGTCCTATATCAATTCGCTCGCAGGTATATAACTGTTACTAACCATCATCATCTTGTTGCGTGTTCACTGTTCATCATTCTCCATTATTACCAACAATAAGAATACCTTGTTCATTGACCTCAGGTCTACTTTTCCCCACTTGACTGATAGTGGAACCAAAGTTATCTGAAAGTATGTATGTATGCACATGAAGAATTTGCCCCACGAAGGAAGTGACGGAATTGAGAAGAATCAACACTAAAAAGTTATATAAACTGAATAATCTAAGTGTGACCTCACCACAAATAACAATATTTAGATGCTTCTTTCGGACAACCAACTGGAGAAAAGAAGAAAGGATCAAACAAAGGAAACAGAAACCGCTCTGGCTGTGGATTTATTACCTACTTTCATTTAAATAGAAGCCCACAAAAATAAAAACAGAGAGACATAGGTAAGTAGCATCTTTTCAAGGAGTGTTGTAGAAGATGAAAAGCAGAGGAAGAATACCTTTAAAAATACATTTTTCTCTATAATTGCGCTTAGTTTTCCGTTTTTGTGAAACTTCGTTCTCTTCCAAGTTTTTGCCTTTTCTTTTTATTAAAATAATGAAGCAGTTAGTTTCATATTTCAAAAGTTCTAGAGTGATTTCATCGAGTTTTCTATTGTTTGCTTTTATTTACCAAGTATTTTTCTGTTTTGATTTTTTGAAACAATTTACTCATAAACTGCCATCAAGGATTTTACGACTGACTTTCGCATCTTTCTTTGTTCCGTCGAATTACTTTTGGTACATTTCCCCAATTTACGTGGATCAAGATTCTAAAACTCCCATTTCTACTAAATTTCTGAAGAGGCCTGGGCGTGATCAAAATCACAGTCCAGCTAATCAGTGATGAATATTTTTTCAATAGCAGAAAAATCGGAGTCATGTAGCGAGATATTGGAAATAAATCCAATTTGTTTAAGAGAGGATATGGTTACATTTGAAACAGTATGGACAAAAAATTCCTGTTTTTTTGGGGGGGGGGGGGGGGCTTTGTGCTTAAATGGAATTAATTTTGATTAAGATTCCTTTAAACGCTATTTTCTTTTAATGAAAATGTATATTCCTATGTAGTTTGATCCGCTTTTAATGAATATAATATTCATTTCTTCCGGAAATCGTGCATTTTGGAGAAAAAGTAACTTTTGAAGTGGAGGCTCCTCCAGGTGCAGGTTCAATTTAGGTGATAATGCAAAACAGGACCCTTACTTTAGGTCAGTATTTTTTCTGATTGCGAATGTCTGATTTACAATGTAAATATACTGCTATACTAGACCATTACTTCGTATCCGTCTTTATTCATGCGAGTATGGCAGCACCTATGGCTGCAATAGAGTGTGTTGCTAGTCATGTCATTCATATTTTTTTAGTTGATGCGTTTAGAATGAATATGACCTTCATTTTTTCGGATTTTTCTCGACAAATGTCAAATTTTCGAGTTACGCTTTGATTTAGCCTAATTTTGATGACGGACGTTCATTTTCTGTGCGTAATCATGGAAAATCAATCTCTTACGAGTGCATGCTTGTTTCCAAAGACTTCGTTAGTTATTGCAGACTTTTTTTTCGGATCTTGCATCCAATACCAGAAAAAGGATTATCTCTACTTTTATTTTATTTTTCATACCGTACATCTTTATGGGGTTAAATTATAATGTTAACCTATGAATGACAGAGACTGTAGGCGTAGGAGAGTTGCAGCAATGTATCTTGCATCAACGAATATGTTTTTCTTTTTTCCTTATGAAACATCTTATAACCACAATTAGTAGGCCGTTGGTTGAAATTGAGGAAATGGACAATTTGTAGGACCATACCACCCGAACTTGTGCTTAGGGTCCCTGCACTAAACTGACCTTGTGTGACATTCTGCCTTCATTTGGAAACGGATCATTGATCAATCAAACGCTAAAAGATGTTTTAATCAGCAGCTTTCTAGCTTCATCTTGAGAATTGCTTTTTAAAACTTTTGTAGAGGCCATACAGAGGCCACATAAACCGTGTATTTCCGCGGACAAGGCGACCTTCAGATAAGACAACACCCCAATTTCAGTTTCAATTTTATGGTTATAGCTCAGTATTAAGTGACTGTTTTTGTACCTGGTAAATAGGACGTCCCAATTTTGGGGGATATTTCTGGGATGCTTCTGTTATATTATGCGCCAAAATATACGGTTTTTTGAACAATCACGTACATTGACAATTTTTAAGATAAGGGGAACTAGAACAAAGAGCTGCTTTTTTTCATTTTATCGTTCAAATGGCAAAAGGCAATGAATGGTCATACAAAACGATGAATTAGAAATGATTTTTACAGAACTAAGGTTGCCGCTTGCCAGTGGGTGCAAAAGTGAGAGGTGAAATAGTAATCGGTTAAGATTCAACTTGGGCAAAGGGAGAGATTTTTTTAAATAAAAATACCTATCCAATGTACACTGATCTGGTTTGAATGAATCTGACCTTTTCTTCTTCAAATCTTTCCTTTTTGGAAAACGTAACTTTCAAAGTAGAAGCAAGTGAATTGGTTTTAAAGCACTTCACCGAAGTAAGTTATTATCGCTTTTCTGATTCATGTATATAAATTAGGAATTGTTACGTTCGTCAATAATTGCTTCTCATTAGGTTTCTTAAAACAATACCCGACATACAATGTTTGCTCATTTTGTTGTACATATTTTGTTTTCTGGTCATATTTCCCAAGGGCGGTTATTGCACCATCTTGGTAAAATGAGAGATCCCAAGAGGTATTCGGATGACGTCACACAAACATGTAAACTCGTCACATAAGAAGAGAGCAGATTAATTCTGATCGCAGCAGTATGGAAGAACTACTCCAGGGACCAATATTGATATTTTTGCAAATTGGTACCACCCAAGGTGGCTAAACAATTTTTATATCTTTGTCTCTAGTTTATACATTGGTATGATAATCTTGCCTACCTGGTAGCTTCATGATAGTTATCACTCTGTAAACAAACTTACCCCCAATATGAATTTAGAAAGCACTGAAAGAGCGTATACCTCTGCTAACAGAAGTGATTGCGCATGGATCCGCCTCAAAATTCAATCACTTCTTCCATAGCCTATTGCCTAGCGTTTTACAAAATTTCATTGAAATGTAAGGAGAAATCTTGGAGATATCAGTGCATACACAAATATATAGAAAGATGGGAAAATATATCTCAATCGAAAAAATATTCCTAGATCCACCCCGAAATTTAACCAAGTTTTTCTTCCCCCAAAACCAAGCCTTCAATGAATTTCAGTGAAATTCATTGAGAACCAGAGAACATCGGGAGATATTTTGTGGCTAAAGACAGCTTGGATGTAGGGGAAATAATTATGCATGGATCCATTCCAAAATCTCATGACTATTTTCATAGATTATTACCCATTCTTCCACAAAATTTCATTGAAATTCATACAAAATTATTCAAGATATCATGTAAACAGACAGACAAAAAAGAGAGCCAGAATTGAATAAATTACTCAATGAATTTGGAAGAAATTTTGTGGAAGAGTGGACAATAGGTTCTTTGCTCAAATTTTTGAGCGGATCCATGCACTATTATCTCTCTACATTGCAGCTATCTATCCACACCACACCATCTTCAAAAGTTCCACGTCTGTCTACAAAATATCTCCAAAAATTCTAACTGAATCTCGATTACATTTTGTGGAAGAGTGGGCAATAGGCTCCAAAAGGAGTCATGAAATTTTTGACCAGAACCATTTCCAATTATCTCTCCTAGCTAACTATCAATAGTTCAAAAAGTTTTCTTTCTATCTACATAATACATCTAAAAGTGTTCAATGAATTTAAATGAAAGGACAATAGGCTTTCAAAGAAGTATTTAAAACTTGGAATGGATCCATATATAATTACCTCCCCCACATCTTAGTTATCAGTTCACATTTGTGTTTCATTTTTTGAACCAGGGTTCATGACATTTGATTGTAAATACTTCAAAATGACTTGTTCTGAGGCATATGACTCTTTTGTAAACTTTACTCAGCATGAAATTTCCTTTCCAATGATATACAATATGCCCACATTTGATTATTTTTTTTCCATTCATGCACCACAGCAAAAATCTATCATTATGAAAAATGGACCAAAACTTTTTTGCAACTGATTTGGAATGTTTACCCAAGTTATTTTGACTCGCTGAAGGTCCCTCGAACATGTCCGATCGATTTCATGAGTCAACTCAAAAATTCCTACAGTCTTATTACATTTTCCTTGCAGTCTTTGAATGCTTCATAGAGTGCCAGGCTCTCAAGATAGATTATTGTCACTAGGACAGGGGTAGGCTATTGTGAATTTTCCATTAAAACTTTTTGTATGCCAAAGTAGATACCTTTTGCGATTCTATAAAAGTAAAAAAGATTTTGTTGCAATGAGGTCAATATTACTGAACTATTTCCTGTGTGAATGCCAAGTGAAACACCATTTTGAATTTTCCATTAAAAAGTAATTTAGCTACAAGGCTAAAGGAGTTATCATATATTATTGTTTTCACATTGATCCTATTAACATTCGGGTACCACCTTAGGTGGTACCAAAATCTGGATTGGACCCCTGCAATAAATTACTTACAAAAAAATAACCTATCAAAATTGACTGGGTATAGTAAGATTGGGTGAAAGGATTTTGTTTATATTTTTAATTTTCTTTGAGGAACAAAGAACTAAAAATAATCCAGTTCTAAAAAATATATCACTGAAAGTAGAGAAAGTAGGAAAGATTCCTAAGTTTTACATATTTTTAATGAGTGTGTATGTGTGGTGTGTGTGTGCAAACATGAACAATTAAATTACAAAAATTCAAAACGAATTGGTCTATCCATCAAAGCCTCAGTGTTGAAACAGAGTTATTTAATCTCATATTATTTCCACCTTTCTCTTTGTTCTTACTGTAGTCTGCATCATTTATTACTATTACTAAAGGCCTTCCCCAGTATAGCATGGTTTGTTTTATAATAGGGGAGATAGTGGATATCAAAATCTTAATCTAACTCCAAAATAGCTGGGTCTAGCTCCAAAATAGCTCAATCAGAAACTTGTCATTGCAGCTTGGTTATAGCACAGTTGGCTTTCTTGTACCTCAATACCTTCATTATAATGGGGTGCCTATACTACTAGTTGTTGTGGCATTGTATTAAGTGTTTCACCATATCTAATTCATGATATATCGAGTATATAGTAGGGTAGTTTTAGTTTATCCTACTCGCATTTTCTAGTAAGCAGACAAATATCCATAGTTAGATGAATTCAAATCGATCATTTCTATGATATGTCCTCATCAGTTGATACTTTTAGAAAAAATGTTACTTAAAAAATGACTTTTTCACAAAAAAAGTATAAAAAAATTATAATGATAATACGTACAGGAACATACAAAAATGTAATCACCTAATGGACAAACCCTAGGTCTGACAAATCGTGGGGAAGGTCTATGTTCAATGATGGATAACGATGATGTTTGATTATTTTTGAAAACAATAATCTAATGAGCCAGGAGCCCAACTTTTTTTTCTTTGAAAAAATTTTAAAGGTTTTACTTGTCTCAAGCTTTTCATCAGGATGTGGTTTATCTTCTGAGCTTGTCTGGCAGTAAACTTGTACAATCTTTTTTTGTTTTTTGCTCTTTACAGTAAATTGTTGCTTTTGGAGTCTTCAAAACCATCGATTACTGAGGATTTAGAAAATGGAGAAATGATTTTACTCACTTCATTATGGTTTAGAACTGAACTTTAGAACTGAATTTCAACAATAAACAAACCGATTCTGTGATTTTGTGATTGGTACTTGTTTTTTCTACTAGATTATAGTTCTTATATATATAAAATATCATATGAAAAGATCTTTTGTTTCATCTTGATAAGTTTTGGGGGAACATCCGGCTTTACCGATTCACTGCCCTACCACAAGTATCTTTCTAATCAAGATTCTTGCATGTGATAAGAGATGAAATTCTATAGTTGTCTTTGGTTCTTTTGCCCTGTTCTTATAAACAGCTAGATTGAAGATAATTGCAACTAAAGGATCAGTATCACTTGAATATCCTTATTGCTAAACACTGTCTGATTCTGTCAATTTTAGTCCATAATCTAGGCAAAATTTCATTCTCCACAAATGCATAATTCAGAAATTCTTGAATGGCTCTATTGTGTTATATGTTCAAGAGTGTGGAAGTAACAAATGCACTTTTATTTGTCATGGCTCAATCTTCAGTTATTTCTGACACTGGTCTTTTGCATGGGAAGAAGTATCAGACACCAGGTAACAGAAGGAGAAAAGGAAGCATATCCTTCAGTTTTAATATGTTAAGACCTAAATCTAACAGCAGAATCAGATCTGCATCAGATTTTAGAGAAAAAAGATGTATTACTTCTCTCATTCATTAAACAAAAGACCTATCCTTCTGATTTTAGCCAGCTGAATGCCTTTTGTTTAAACAATGCTTTACCTGTTGAGTATGCATATTTTCCAGCAGTTATCTTTTCAGCATATCAATAAAACTATATACCAGCAATCATTGTGCTGATAGTTATTTCATTTTTGATGAGCAGGTAGAGAAGTTACACACATACTCAGCACAATCAACTAGGGATGGTAAAAACAACAATGAAGAAAATATTAGTCAAGATAATGCATGGAATTATGACAATACTTCATATCAGAACTTCAGACAAGAGTTAATAATACTTTGATGTAGTCTTTTGTTTCCCTTCTCCAACAACACACAATGGGGCACCTGGCATACAGTGATGATTAACAAGGTTGTCTCACAATACCATTCACTAATAAAGTGATTTTTTTTCCCCACTGGGTGCCTTACTATTATGGCCATGTGCTAAAGTATAAGTGGGATGATTCGTTCTTTTTTTCTTCCACCAGCAGAATTTGATATTCACTATGTCTGTAATGATTAAAATGAATGAAGGTTTTGATGTATTTTTTTAAATAAATCCCACTTGTGATATCACAACTAGTGATATATGCAATGGGTTAGTTTCAGTTGATGAAACTCATATGTTTATTTTCTTTTTTATTTGGTAAAAGACACTAATACCCAGTACACTCATGAGATTACTTTGCAGGAGCAACTCAGCTTTGTTTACAATTCTTTTGATATAAAACGTTATTTTGTCACACACTGTATTTTGTCTCACTCTCAATGTAAACAAAGTTGTTAGGGAAAAATCTATGCATCTCAGAAAAAAGATATCATCATTTATCAATTCAATGTAGATTTTTTTCTAAATACTGCTCTAAATATGTATTTCTGATGAAATTATATAATTATTAAGGATCACTTCAACATTTTCCCCCACCTCAGAGTAGCCATTTGAATATCAGGCCACTAAATTTTGTCAATTAAATGTCCTTCCCCAAAAGCAGTTTAAGGGAAAGAAATGCTTTATTTTATAGACCAAGTTGAAGATATCATTCACTGGTAGGAATACATAAATTTGTCAGCTATGGGTTATCCCACTTCTTTATTTTTGACACTTGAACATCCTTCCCATTAAACCAGTATAAAAGTGTTAATAAAGTGATCCTGTATCTATTTTTAGTACTTATTACAATGATTAAATTTTTTATAATTTTCATGAGAGAGTCTTATTCGTTTTTTGGTGATTCTTTATATTACTTAATTTCCACTCTGCCCTCTGTTCTATAAATAATTCCAGAACTACTCTATGAGTCAGATGGAAGGAGGAGAATCAAAATGGTCAAGTGATTTGAAAGTAAGAGAATTAAGTGAAAACTAACTGTCCTTTATAGTTGACAAAAGAACTGAATAAAAATACTACCCAATTAAACCAACAGAGGATGAAGAAGGTAACAGCTGTGTATCTGTTGTGTCCACGTACAGAAAAACTAAATCCGGTCATAAATAGATTGTTATTGACTTTGAATCTTTCTGATAATAAAAACTGCTACTATCACTTGTATCACAGACAAAAGAACTGATAATCATCATTAAGATCAGCTTTTTAAGTACTTGCTACTATTATCTTCAAGTAAAAAAAAAACCTTGTTCATCAGACAATAAGACAGACAGAAATGCTTGTAGGTTACTAATATTCAATTAACAGACAAAAAATATCTGGGATTTTGCTATTTCAATGTTTATTTATACCATGCACAGAATACGATTATCATTAGAGGTCCTCCTTCTATCTTGATAGATAATGGAATGACACTAAAGTCATCTCTTTTGGGCACAAGCCTGGAGAAAAGCATGTGAGGATCCTAGGAATACTCGTCAATAGAATACCCTTCTAAGCTTTGCTGATGTAGACCAAAAGTAAGTGGAGTGTGATAGGTTTGGCTGCAGGAACTGCCAGAAGTATTTCAAAGTTGGTACCTGTTTTAAGGAGACCACTCCTTGGTTTGGTTTAGTGTTGCCATTCTCCTAGACTTGTTGGCTTCTCAAGGATAGAGATCCCAGTCTTCCCTGCCTATTCTACCCATTCATGTTTTTCTCAAGGGCACTACTGCACAATGAATGTTAATTCTGCTTGCTGATTTCATTGGCTCTGCCATTAACCACCATGCTATTTGCACCTCCATCATAATCCCTATCTCAAGGTGGTATTTTTTTTCTATCTTTATTTTTATTCTGTTGTAACTAATAATTTGCAAGTTTACGAAAGATGAATGGAAATCATTCGGAGCCAGGTTTGATTTTCAAGTGAGTTCAAAGAGAAGTGAATTAAATATGGTGCACAAAGTTATCACTGTCTAAGTTGATAATTTGAAGATTAATGGATTATTTATTTATCATTGCCATCAGAGAATGATGGCTATATTTAAGTAATTTTGCATTTGCACAGTACTTACAGATTATCAAAAACAAATGTTGCACTGCATTTTCTTGTTTATGTTCAATATTTCCTGAATATTAAACCAAACTAAAGGTAGAATTAAGTAAAGATACAAAACAAAGATTGGAAGAGTCCACTACAAAGAGGCAGGTGAATTTCTAATTGTCACATTTTGTGAGGTTGGGTGTGTATAGATATTGGAAAGTGTGTTGCTTTTGTGTGGATGTAAAATGTGTATAGACAATAAAAACATGAATATATACACATTGTGTTTTATCATATGTGGAGATTCTGCTTAATTTTTCCTTACAATAATTCTTATTACAGTTTCTTCGAAATTATTTTGATATCATTTGTAAGAACACAATTTTATTCTCACCATCTTGAAAATCAACTTCTTTTCAATGAAAAATAGGCTTCACCATTATTATCATCTTCTCCCTGCAATAATAATACGATAGCAGGATGCCATCACTCATGTAAGAATCATCTATGGAAATGTCAATTTAAGGGTTTATCCTCAAAAGTGTCTAGTAAGTTGGAATGAAGGCAGTGGGAATAGAATTAGAGATTAACAAAAATGTCTGACCCTCGTTTTGTGGCCAAAATGGTATAGTATTGCCTTATGACAAAGCACCCTATCCGCATGGAATGGGATGAGTTTGAGTCTAATTTGAAGCTACTTCCTTCTTTTAAATTCGCACAGAGTAACATGCCGGCAGAAGGATTTATCAGCCAAGGATGTTGTGATAAAAAGCAACAAAAGATGGAAGAGTAAAAAATAAAGATTCTGGTATGTTAGTCACTTCTTAAAATAGACAAGGTGAATAGTGATTTTCATTGCTTCTTATCACTTGCTCTCTCTCTCTCTCTCTTTCTCTCTGTTCATCTCTCTTGCTCTCTCTCTCTCTCTCTCAACCACTACCAGTATGTCCATATTTATTTTTCTCTTTCTGTATATCTTTCTCATCTCTCTCTCTCTCCACCTTCTCCAACAATCCTTCTGTCTTCTTCATTCCTATATATTCCACTGTACTTCTTATCTCTCTTCTTTTATCCATTTACATTTCCACCTATTCCTCTCTCTCTCCCAGCCCAATTTCTTTCTTGCTTTCAGCTCTGCTCCCTTCTTTCTTATATATCCAACTTGGGTTAAAAAGAATGGAAGATAAGGTAGATCTTTTATCTAGGGACTAAAAATATTTCAAGTATATCCCACAGATCAAAACAATGTAGAAGGAAAAAAATGTGCTATCAGAATGGAACTAAAAGTGGAAAATGTCTTACAATAACACCTTTCTTGAATTTCTTGCCTCCCTGTAGATAATACAAATACCACAAGTGTAAAAGAAGTAACAAGCTATAAACCAGCTGGCTAGCTAAGTGCTCAGATTGTTTCCAAGAATCTTTCTTCCATTAATCAAAAACTGGCTCACAATTTTTCAACGAAAAAGAAACAGTAAAAATAAAATCATATAAGAACAAAATTCTCCTCTGTTTTTAATATGATTATTAGTTTTCATTTACATCCAAATTGAATAAAATCTTGGAGGAATCCCTATGATTTTAAGCACTTCACAAATCTCCCTGGCCTTCAGTTATTGATTATTACTCAATTTATAACCAATTGCTGTGGCCAAGTGGTAGAGTACTCAGCCCCAGTTAAGTAGATTATCGATGCTGAGTCATACCAAAAACTTCAAAAAAGGTATTCAATGTCTCTCTGCTATGCACTCAGCATAAATAGTAGGAATAGGGACTCCATCAGGATATCTTACTAGAGACATGCCCATGATGGGTGCCCAGTGCAGGAGACTGAAAACCCTGCATCAAGTTACCAGACCAATGACTAAGCTCAGTTTAGTTTAGCACAAAACCTAATGGGACTGGCATACAGAAGTTAATAAGATTACCAAGTGAGATATATTGGTTGACCATTCCGATGATTTTGTGGCTGTGTAGAGATTTACGTAGAAACCTGTGCATGAATGCTTTCAAAGTTGGAGGGTCATTACACACGGATGATCATGCTCTCTTGGCCTCTAAGGTCATTTTTCCAATGATACAATGAATTGTCACAACTGGCATCCTCTCTCGATGCATTGGAATATATACAACCATCAAATCCACTATGAAGGCCTATGTTGTCCAGTTATTTGTTCACCTGGTGATGTCTCTAAATGTAAATGTTACGTGGACATGATAAGGTTTCTGATGATTGCATAAGATATAGATTAGAGTCAATCTCTCTAATACCTCTCTCTCTTCTTAACAATCTCTTATCTATTTTCACCCATTCCAGTACATTTCCATGTATTCTTTTGCCTGCACCTAGTTTTCTTTAACTTCCTTAGTTTGGATCTTTCTCTTTTTCATATTTCAATGTTTATTTACATCATCAGAATATTATGACTACATCAAAGTATAATGAAAAGAAGTGACATTCATTTTCTACTTATAGAAGATCCTGCATGAAAATAATAAGAAATAAACAAATAGAGCCAAATGGAATAAACAGTACACTTTGATCACAAATCCTATTTGTTGCTGAATATGTTGGTATGTAAGACAGGTGTTTTATTTAATTTGATATTTACAGTTATAAGGCTTGGATGAGTTGCAGTGAATGGTAGTGCTTCAAATACACTTGCAAACCCTTATCTTATAGTCTGGCATATACAGCAATCATGTATAGATTAATTACAAACATGCTTTTCAGTCACCTCCATCCATTTTTTTTATATAACTATAGAATTTTTAAATAGATAACAAAGATAAAAAGCACAGGCAGACCAGCCAACGTGGCTCTTCCTTCTCATTGAGATTCACACATTTTCAGCGGTGTGCATAGTGGTTGAAGGTATCTACACTCATCATTAACCTTCACAAATGTTGGCCAATTTAGTAGTTTCTTAATATTCTCCTTGAAGCAGAATCAGTGAATATTCCATGCATTGTGTCTGGCAGTGAATACTAAATTGGACATTTTGAATTTTAGAGAATAGAAGTGAATATAGTTTTAAATAATGTCTTATCCATTTATAAATTCATGTATGCATGATAAAAAAAAAACAAGCATAATCATTAATTTTCAACAAATTCACAAAAGAACATGAAATTGTGTGGATAAATAAGGCTGGATTGATAAGTCTATACTGTAGCCTGACACAGTCATTTGCTAAATTTTTACTGCATTATGTTTAATCTAAGTAATTAATGGAGAAATCCCGAGTTGAGTGCATTGACAAGGAAGGAGGTTATGTTGAAAAATACACATTTGTTGTGTACTTTTTTCCATCATTAGACTACAGACATTGATTGACCCATATATATTGAAAAATGCTTTTTTTTCATCTCTTGAGGGTACCTGATGTATATGTATGTCATCAAACATTGCTGAGTGCTTCTGAGTTTTCCCAAATTTTCTAGGCTAAAAATAACTTATCAGTGCATAAAATAGGGTGTTTAGCATACTAACTGCTAAGTGTCACTACCAGCTGGTAAAAACATATTCTGATAGAGTCTGAAACATAGTAGGTATGGAAACAGGAAGTGATTGTCAAGAAAGAAAATGGCAGCCTCCATGTCAATGCAAAAAAGAACATTTTGAGGAGAAGGAACCATTGGTTTACAGGAAGAGGTAAGGTCAGGTGAAGGGGATGAGAATGCTGTTTATTCAGATTCTTCCTGATTGGAATAGATCATCAGATGAAAGTGTGTCAGGTGAGGATGACGGAATGATGAAAACAAAAAACTTTTGGTAATCCAATTTTATTTCATTTATTTTATTAGTTAATGTAAACCATTATTATTAATTTTTATCTTCATCTTAATTGTTGTTGCTTTTTTATCTCAACTAAACTTGAACTGAGTTTTCTTCAGAAGTGGATAAATTAATTGACAGTGTAGATCGGAATGAAGAATAATTTCAAGGTGAGAATAGAATTCACTACCCTGTATGCAGGAGGGTGTTTTGCTTTACGCACATCCACTCTTATCATTAATTGTTATTAATTAGTAGTTCAGTTTCAGTAATCCAATTTCAACTTATTTATTTTATAAGTTTAGTTGCAATAAAAATCAACAGCAGTTAAGACGTAGGTAAATAACAGAAAGTTAAAAATAATGATTAACAATAAACTTGTTGCTAATAATATTCTGTATAATATTTCTGCCGAAAATGATGTTCCAGCATGGTAAAAAAATGTTTATTTTTGTTTTGTGACTTGGGCTTTTTTAATTCTAATCACTGTTATTTCTTTTCATTTACTTTATTCTTTGAATGTTTATACTGTTTGTTCATAACAATTTTAAGAAGGATATTCAAAATCCTAATTAGAAATGATTATCAATAACACATATTCTCAGGAAAACTTTCAATATATATCATGTAATAATATGTTTACTCGAGAATTTGTGCAGCAATAAATCTTGACAGGATTTTAATTGTATTCCACAATATATATGATACATTAATTCACGTATACTTTTCTCCAAAAAATGTCACAAAAGGTAAACATAACCTTCATTGTTTAGGGCTACAATTGCCAGAACTTGAGTAGGTGTTGAATAACTGGGTGATAAACAGTGATAGAAATGGGTTTTGGAATCTAGGTATATGGTAAGGCTTGCTTTGGGGAACTAGGTATATGAGAATGTCTCCACTAGTAGACATTGAACATACAAGACCCTTGGAAATTGAGAAGTATGTATAGACTGACCTCCCATCCCTTCCCATTTGCATCCCTAGTCATAAATAAGAGGAATTCTGGGAAAGGCTTTTTTAGTACTATTCCCTGATCAAATGAGGGAAGGGGGTCTTATATACCATCAAATATAGTAGTTCAGTCTTTATTATCAAATCTGTATGCTCTGCCCTGAAAGTGTCAGATGATGAAATGATTATCAGCTCATAAGATCTGTGAACATAGTTTTAATACATTTGAGACTTCTTGTATCCCTTTCCCTCTCATGCTCTTGATTATAAATCCTACTCTCCCAGCTCTGTCCCATTGTCAACAATTTTGATCCTGGTGTTATCATAGACACTGTATAGTGGTTGACCATAAAAATGAATGGGTGTGTAAGTACTGGTAATGTGCTATCTGAAATGACATGATCAGCTCAGCTGGCAACAATAGCAATGTTTTTCTTTTCAGTAACAATTTAAGATGATCTATCTATCTATCTATCTATTATATAGATATATATTATATATATTATATATATATATAGATATATATCATATATATATAGATATATAGATATATTATATATATATTATATATATTATATATATATTATATATATTATATATATATTATATATATTATATATATATATAGATATATATTATATATATAGATATATATTATATATATATATAGATATATATTTTCATTCCACTGATCACAATAACCAAGGAAAATTTCCTTCTTTTTTCTCCAACTCTCTCCTTCATCCCTTCCAGAGAACACATATACATTAACAAAATTATGTCAGGTATAAAATTACATTTTTCAGCTTCTAAACAAGTCTCAATCTTTATGGTTTCTGAGATCAACTTGCTAAACACAAGAATGTTGTAAGATTAGTCTTCCATCTCCTTTTCCCAACACTTTTAGGGTTTTAAAATCAGCCTTCATTATTTCCCCCTCACTTCTGTTGGCTGTTTGAATGTTATTTCAAAAATAAAACAAAAGTTCTAAATTTATGACAGCTAACTTTTTTCACATGCTGCAGATAAGAATATTTCTTTTTTATATGCAGATTATTATCTGGTAATAAAAATTCTATTTACTATAATTTTTACCAATCAAAAGTCTGTACACTAAGAGGTACCTTCATTTGATGTGTCAGTGCAGCAAAATGAGATAGTCCTTATTTATATCAAATAGCACTAAGTTTTGGAATATGAACAGGAATCAGATACCTCCCCTATTCGAAATTCAACAGGATTACAAAAGCCTATACTACTTTTAGAAGACCCTGATAGGTTATGCTAGAGCTTGAACAAATCAGCTTTACCATCAAACTCATACGGTGGTTCTCACCATCTCCTGAATACCCGTGAGACCAGCATTGTCTGTAGGGAAACATGTCAAACAGCTCAACCACTTCCACATGAGCTGCCTCCACAAAATCTTTCACATCAGACAAAATCCCGGGTATAAAGTTTAGAAGCAAGCTGGCCTCCAAACTGTCCTCTTTCTCTTTTGCGGAAAGTGCAACTCAGATGGTCTGGTCATGTAGTGCTCATGATTGATAATCACCAAAGAAACTGCTACATATAGAACTTCCCTTTGGTAAAACAACAGTTGATGGAGGGAAGAAATGCTTCAAAAGCTGCCTTAAGATTTTCCACAAAGATCTGGACATTGGCATCAATTCGTTTGAGAGCATTGCCCAGTACTGCTTTGTGTAGTGAAGTAAGATCACAAAAGGGGACAATATAGCTGAAGCCAGGAGAATAGCTGAATTTAGGAGGAAATGCACTGCATGCAAGCCTAAAAAAATCTATAAAAGGGGTGTAGTGGAATACTTGCTGATGAATTTTCAAGTCAGTAGACAAAATGATACGGCCAGAAGCACTGAAACAAACAAACACATGCAAATATGAAAAAAAGAATAGAATGCTTTACCACCTTTGGTGGCTATGGTTGTTTAATGATACTGGTAGATATCTGTCTGATGGTGGCTGAATGGTGTCAGAACTAAGTAAATGAAGAAATTTATAGGGATCAGAAAGAGATGATAAGAATAAGATAAATATCCTTACCTCACATAGATGAATCACCATAGCCTGTGCTTGTACCAGGACAAATTATCAAAAAAATAAATGTATCTAAAATTATCTGAAAATATTTGGGTATTGTTGGTCCAAAGTGACCATAGAGAGAGACCCAAAAAAGCACTTTTTTGAAAAACAAATTTTTAGATGGTGTCTAGTGGTGCGCTCATACAAATTTTCAAGGTTGTAGCCCCCAAAATGTGATCAGGAGTGCCCATGGACACCCAACCAATGATACACAGGCACTCAAAAAAAAAGAAGAATCTGTTGCCCACTATGCTGGTTGGTTGGACAGGCCATTTCTGCAACTACGATGATTCAATAGAGCTTGAGTGAGAGGAAAATGAATGACAGAGAAAGTGAGAGAGCAAGAGAAAGAAAGAGAGAGAATGAAAGAGCAAGAGGTGAGAAGCGAATGAGAGAGCAAAGGAAAGATAGAATGAGAGAGAGGAAGAAAGTGAGAGAAAAAGGAGAAAGATCATATAATGAAAGACCAAGAGATAGATTTGGTGAACAGGAAATGGTGCACTGATAATTTGAATACTTGACAAATACAGCTTTCATCACAACTTGTGATAACAATAAAGCAGCTGAATGTCTTTGCTAAAGAATGGAAGTAGCAGGCTGACAAGTCTACCAGTTACCTTTTCTTTTACCACCAACACCACGAAATTGAAAGAAAAATTGAAAGAAATACAAACTAACTACATGTGTTGCTAACTTCAAAACTCGACATGCTCAATAATCATCAGGAAGGAAAAAAAATGGCTGAGAGTTAAAATTTGTAAAACAGCTCTTTCCTGAGACTATTGTTTAGTTACTGATTTGTTGGGGTCAGCTTTTCATTAGAGTTCAGCCAAATCTGGTTAGATTCAAATTAATTGTGTAGGTAAACTGAGAAGGCATTCATGAGTCAGGAATGAAGTGGTTTGCCACTTTGAAGCCTTTATAATACATTGTTATATATTGTTGAAAATGAGCCTGCATTATGAGATATTATGGAAACTAGTAACTGCCTGTTTCTTTCCTGACAGCTTACCTAAAGCTGTGTTTTCTGTCAGGATGTTTGCAGAGTACAAGAATACCTTGGATAGTATGGTTTTGATTAATGCAGGTTCTGATGTAGTATGGTTAAGCTATTGATGTACAAATTAATGGAACTATGTATAGGCTAGAAAAACAGATTAAATTATAAGGCAGTGCTATTTTGAACATTGGGGAAGATTTGGGAACCAATTAAACACTTTAATAAAGGTATATTTGTAATGAGAAGGGTTAACACAAAGTATTGTCAACTAAAATTCTTGTATTCATTTTGAATAGGAAAAGAAATTTATGCATCACCAACCGTAGCAGCAGTAGTAGTTGTCGTTATATTATCAGCAGTCAGTGAACGAACACATGTATGCACATACTGCAGAGTAGCCAACTTTTTGTTTGTATATTTGCATTACCTCCTTCTTCTCTTTCTGTTTGTGATGTTACAGCCAGGCTAACAGCTCAAAAATCATGATGAAGAATAATAATTTTGTGATATCTTGAAAATTTTGATATGTAGATGGTCTTCTACATAGATGAGTAAATATTGTAAGGAATGATTCAATAGCATTTCAGTAGTATCACTATCCTGCATTTTTTAACTATAGTTAGAAACCAAACCTGTCAACGTAGGTTTCTTCAGTTTTCAAGAGAGTTTGGCTGGCTAGTTGGCTATCTATCTATATGCTGTGTGTATATGCTGCACAGTGGAGTTATAGGACTTAAATTTTGAACATTTACAATGTCTAGAAAAAAATTTTTTGTTTTTTTTGTTTTTTAGAACTTTCCCCACAAAATGATTTGGGGGGTGTCAGTTTACAATGTAATTTTATGCTAAATTGGCCTACAGCGTGCAGTGTTAAGATGTTGGTCACATGGCAGTTTCTATCAAGTAACTAATTGAATCTGTCTTCATCTTTGTTGTGTTTACTTTATTCAAAACATGTTTATCAAAAGAAGTATCAAATTCAATTCTAATAGGAGAAAAATCCTTCCATCCACTGTTCAGCAATAATCTTTATAAGTTCATAATGCCCAAGCAGTAATTACTTTAAAATCTTTCTATTTGTAAATGTATTGAGATTCATTCCTCTATCTATAGCATAGAAATGCTTCTTTGCAAATGAATATACTTTTCCTCTGTAACACTTCTCCATCATAATGAATTATTTTCTCCACTTTTATTTGTAGACATATTAAGATTCATTTATTTATATACATCATAATTGCATTCAGTGTAAATATAACTTTGCAAATGAATATACAATTCCTCTGCAACTCTTGTCCATTGTAATAAATCATCTTCTCCATTTTTGTTTTCTTTGTGGAAAAAACATCAAAGCATTCCTGAATAAAACTCCAAAGACTTTGTAGAAGAAAAAATGCAAAAAGTAAGTGTATAAATATATGTAATCCACTCGCATTTGAAAGCTTGGCAGACTTTTCTGATAACTATTCAGACAGATGCCTGCAAAAGTTTCTCCATTTGCAGACCTACTCCTGGGTTTGAACTTTGCCAAATAAGCAGAGACAACATAACGCCTGTTTTAATTACAGCATCTGATGATAATAAACTATTAACTCCTGACTGAAGATGGCATGTTCTTTTGGCTGAGAGTCAGATATTGGGAGCAGGAGAATAAAATTGATAATGTAAAACAAAACATAAAATGAATTAAAAAAAAGAAGAGTTCATTAAGTAACCAGTTAGTCTTGCAAGTCATCGAGAGTAAGCTTGATCCTTTCAACAAAATTTCTGCCAAAACATCTTCAGCAATGATCCCCCAAGTGGATGCTATCACTGAGGGGGCTGGAAGGGGGCATTGGAAGATAAGGTGTGGTAATAATAAATAATAACATTGATACCCCCGAGGCATAACGTGGCATGCCTGAAAAGAATTATTACTTTGAGTTACTTCTGTACAATTAGATTTTTGATCATGAAATAAATGCTTGAATTAAAAGAAATGTTTGAAAATCTTATTTTCAATGTATTAGTTTTGACTGACTTTATGAAACATTTACTCTATAAGAGGGTAGTAGCCAATAAAAGTTTTGGAAACACTGATCTAGAACATCCACTCCATGTATCAAAGTTGCTGAATTTATTGACTATTTGTAAAATATATTGTGATTTCAGTCATTAAGAATATTTTAGTTCTTGCTTGTGGGCCTTTGAGGTGGAAAATGAGATAACAATGTTAAGTCCTGGGAAAGCAAAAAACAGTCAGAAATAAACATAGATTCTTGCTACATGAACATTGATAAATATGATGGTTGCATTGGTTTCTGTGGCTCAATGGTTGCCAAAAAAAATGAAAGAGGATGAATCAAAATAAGTTTTTCAGATTTTTCTCATCATTTTTGTTGTGCTTTAATCCCCGCCTATTTGGGGGCTAAAAATTGTGAATAAAAAAAATCTACTAATGATTTAGAAAAGCAAATTCAAGTGGCTCTCTTATCTGCAAGCACAACCATTATCATACTCTCCGTTTACAAGACACTGGGGGATAATTCATCAGTCAGAATATTGAATTTAAGGCTATGTGGTCTATTATGTCAAATCTGATTAAAACAGTCCTAAAAAGCTTAAACATATAAAGGTCTCCAACAGAAAACTGCTGAAATAGAGAGAGGGTGGCAATTAGTTGTTTAACTCCCAGATATCCATTTCTTTTTTATTCAAGCCATAAAATTCTTTAAAATATCATATATTTCCAGTGAGTAGGTGCTCAAGAATCTCTATAACAATCTTTATTTTAATCCGTTCAGTAATTCTATAGTTGAAGGTTTCTTTTCATGATGACATATGGTTATTTATATACAAAATGTAAACAAACTATTAAATCAATCATAAATCACTTTTCTCCAATTCCTAACCCTGGGGTTTCATCAGAATCAGTCAAGTTTTGAGAAATTTTCCCAACTGCAAAGAGAATGCATTTTTTGCTGATGAAATGCAAACAAACAATCGGATCGGTCATAACTCATAATATTCCCGTTAGAATCTCTCCACAAGCCTACATACAAAATTTCATTGAAATATATTAAGGAATACTGAAGTTATCTAATAGACATCAACAACAATGATAGACACCCATAGTGAATGATAGTCCCTGAATTTTTCCGCTAAGTACAGTCTGCATTGAACTGAAAATCAAAAAGTCATCAGTTCAATCAGATTTGTGATTTGATATCAAGTATTTAGTTCTTGGTACCAAAAATGTAAAGCTCATCAACCCTAAATCTTTAAAGTCCAAAAATACTTCAAATTAGAAAGATTATGATAGAAAAAACATGAATGAACTTTTTTAAACAAATATTCAAAGAGGTTGAATCAAAAATCTACATCTGCATAAGTTGAAACATATGGTTCCATAAGGATAGTTGTATAAAGGCTTTAAGAGTGATATTTATTTCTATATTGAAATTAACTTCAACAACAAAACACTTGTAAATTGTCCATTAGGCAGATGAATTTATGGATTGTAGAGTTAATGTCATATTTAATTATAATGAATTTAGTTTCATGTATGTATGTGTAGTACCTTGGGAAGACTATGTTGTAAATGTGACTGGTATAGAATTTTGTTGGTTTTAATCCAGGCTATGGAACTGAATAAACAAAATTACCATAATGATTGGATGTGGCTCTTCAATAAACTCAAAGTGGAACAAAACAAACCAGAATCTAAATTAGGCACATTCATCCGAAGAATTAATTGATCAAACATTGTAAAAAACAACAAAGATGAGGATAATGATTTGATATTGACTACTCACTTCAAAGTACCAGATGAAGACACATTGTTTGATTGTCCAACTACTAAAACATTTATGTCTGATTTGATGAAAACCTGTTGAAAATTTAGTGATGTTTTTTCTCTGCCAAAATATCGAATCAATGATGATAATTAAATACCCACTACCACAAAAAATCTTCAAGGTTGGGGACTGATTCCAGAAATGTTTGGGTTTTGTGTTGTGATATATATGTTGAAAATCAGAACCTAAGAAATAGCAAAAATTATAATAAAGTAGAATGCATAAGAAATAAATATTTTGAGCTTAGATTGAATATTTGAAATGTCATAGGGATTGATATTTAGATATAAGCATTAAAATGTACTTATTTCAATCTAAAAGGAATAGGACCAGGTCAGGTTAGTCACTCAATAAAAACTGTCATTTGAACAATGTCTTTTGGCAACATTTTGTGTTAAAATTTGGAAAAAGTGGTGACCAATGAAAACATTACTTTTCTCACTTTAGTTGGACACTAAAAATATGAATTTTCAAAAAACAAGTGTGAATGCAGCCATACACAAACTAAGGGACCTGTTTAGCATAAACGTACATTGTAAATAGAATCCCCTAATAAAAACCTATTTCAAGGGAGAATTTTGAAAATAAAAACATTTTTTCCAGCCATAATTAAGAATAAATGGTTAAATCTTCAGCACTCTAGCTCCATTATTATGGCCTTAATGTGTGATACATACATAGCCAACCAGCCAGACCAGCTTAATAACTGAAGAAACCTATGGTAACAGTATTCTAGCTTCCTAAGAATGTGTTTTAATTGCAGCTTGTCCCAAGTCTAATTTATATGGTCTTGGTGCAAAGATATTACTACAGTTTCTAAGTATATAGTGTGGGAGAATGTCTGTGTTCAGAAGTGAAAGAAAGAACAATTTTTCCTGTATTGCTAAAAAATGTTAATACAGTGTAATAAGATTTAGTATCATGAGGAAAAATTGAAACCTTACAGGCAATCAATTATTTCTCATATCCTCTAACTTTAGGGAAGGCTATAATTACCACATGGATATTGATATTTCATTATTGATGAGGTCAAAGTAGGGGATACAACATGTTGATTAAGAATCAAAAGGTTTTTCTTTGGAAGTTATTAAATATGATGATAATTGTATAATATTTTCAGTAATTTGTGTGAAGGATTGGACCTAGACTAGGAAGCATAAAAATAAATCTGAATAGTTAATAGAAACCATCATGTGACCAATGTTTTTGGTAGCATGTCATGATAGGTGTGATCAACTAAAAAATTGGAAAAGGTGTGAGGAATGGATAAATTACTTCTCATGCTTTTTGTTGGGCTGTGATCACTAAAATAAAGTGTTAACATTGTCAGACACAAAATAAAAGACCAATTTTGCATAAACTTACATTGTAAATTGATAACTCACACTAAAAACTTATTTTGGGAGAGGGAATTTTCAAAAAACAAAAAAAAATAAACATTTTTTTCTAGACATAATATGAAGTAAAAGTTTAGATACATACATAGCCAGCCAGATCATTTTGATAACTGAAGAAACCTATGCTGATAGTTTTGGTTGATGGTTTCTAACAGAGAATATGTTGATCAAAGGTGAAAGCAAATTTTTTTTCAAATCCTCAATTGATTAATTCAGTGACAATGGAGAATCAGTGGAACTGATTTGAATATTGGTTTATGCACACTCTATCCAATCATGTGTATGATCAAATTCAATACTGTGCAATCAGATTCAATAATATGTACAGCACTTTTGAAAAGATCAAAATCAGTGGTTTCACGCATTTCAATCACCAGATTCCCTCTGGAATTATAAATGGAATCAGAGCAATCCTCATTTTTCTGCCTTTAACTTATTAGGAAAACAAAAAGAGAATAACATTAGATATGGTGCAATATTCAGATACTTTTTTTTTTAAAAGAAAGAGAAGCAGATAAATGCAGCATACAAATATATTGGTACATCAATAGGTCCATGGCCTAATGATGAAAAAAGCATTTATTTTGTACAAAAAATATTTATACTTCAACATATTCTTCTTTTTTGCCAATGTACTCAGCCCTATGATCCCCTATTAATCATGTAAATCGAACATCATACAGTGAAAATTTCAGAAGAAAATTAATTATGCCTGGCTACGGACATTGATCCACACTTAATATGAGTTTGTGTATGTGGACTTGTATGAGATGAAAGAAGATTATGTTGAAAATCAAATACCTTGTTGTGAAAAATGAATACTATTTACTATTTTCATCTTTAGGAAGTGAACTTATTGATGTACCTATATATATATATATATATATATATATATATATATATATACTGCAATACCTAGAAGAGTGTGGTTTTTGATGTTTGGTTAAGATATTGCAATACAAACTAATATAATGAAGTATAAGCTGAAGAAACCCACATTAGATTTTAGTTAGACCTTCAACAGTGCAATTTTGTGTGCACAAATTCAGTGAACAAATTATCTGGACTATTCAAAGTATTGCTAAACCTGAAAGATGACCAAAGTTTCTTTTTTTCTTTTTGTCTGAAAATTTGTCTATAAGAAAAACTTGAAATTTGATCCCAGGATTTATATAGAGGTGCTGATCACTGATGTTTTTATAGGTCAATTTATGATCAAAATTAGTACTTTAAATGAGAGAATACTCAGGGAGACAACTCAAAATCTTACCAAAAGGAATTGATGCATTTCCCTCTGCACTGGTGTGAAGGGGTTGTGCAATTAGTAATCATTTGCTTTCCTGTGTCGTTATATTTTTGTTCCAAGACAATGTGAGTATCCCAGATAGTATACATATATTTAAAATATGTTGACCTGCATATTGTAAGACTATAAAAATATCATTTGTATGTATTTATGTACACTTAGACAAAAATGTTATTCTGAGGAAAGGATTTAATTACAAATTCATCATCAACAGTCTTTCAATGTCTGTCGTTGGACATAGACTTTCCCCAGGATTCGCCACACTTCTCTATCATGGGTGTTGCAGAGCCAGTACATTCTGAATTTGTCTTGCTCGTCTCTCCATCTAATATTCTGCCAGCCTCGGCTCCACATGTGATCTCGGGGGATCCATGTCGTGAGTCGCGATGTCAATCAGTTGTCAGCCATTCGTGCAACCTGGCCAGCCCACTGCCATTTGAGCTTTTTAATGGATTCTATGATGTCCCTGACTCTTGTCTTTTCCCAGATGTACAATACTGTCTTGTGGTCTCTCCATGTGAAGCCCAGCATAATTTTCTCGTGTGAACGTTGAATAGTTCTCAATTTGCAGATCTGTCTCTTGGTTAGGTTCCATGTTTCAGCACTATAGGTGACTATTGGGAGGATGCATTGGTTATACACCCTTCTTTTTAGGATTAATGGGTTCTTCTTATTTTTGAAGGTTGAGCTAGCTCTACCAAAGGCTTGCCATCCTAATGTGATTCTTTGCTTGATTTCTTTTTCTTTTGAGGGTCTCCTGGAGATTTGTTGTCCTAGGTAGAAGTAGTGATCCACTTTCTCCAGTTCTGTGTCTTCAATTTTGATCTCAGTGTTTTTATCTCCTATGTGCCTGTTGCATATGATCTTTGTGTTGCTGAAGTTCATGTGTAGTCTGACTTTCTTGCTCTCTTCATTATACAAATTAAATAAACAGAAAAAATAATTGAATATATTATAAGGTATTCATTCGCATCATCTGTGCAGAAAATAAAAATGTTCACTATACAACTGATTAATGTGGTAAATTTGTTCCAAAATTTGCCGTAATGTTCAAAATGACATTGTTTAAGGTCCTATACTTTATGCTTAGTTACATTAATTTGTATGGCAATCTCTTAACCATACTATATCAAAACTGCATTAATCAAGGTATTGATCTATTACCCATTGAATCAACCATCAAGCTACATTACTAAAGCTGATGTTATGTGCACAGATATTTGTTTGTGAATGAAATTGTATAAGTGGGTGAATGCTTACAAGAGATTCATATATTATGTTGAAACTGAACAGGTTTGATTACTCTTTCAATAGAAACCGTCAAGTGACCTTGTCTTTTAGCAGGATGCCGTATTGGGGTTAATGAAATAAAGATTTAGAAAAAGGGTGATCAAACCTGTTATTATATACATTCTTTTTGTGTCAGTTCATTTTTTTTAATTATATAAATGCAACATCTGAAAATTTTATATTTAAGACGAGTTGTATTAGGCAGAAGTGCTTATCCCCTTGAGTTATTATACATAGCAACACAGGGCTGGATCCAGAGGGTCTTCCAGAAGACCCCCAGAATTTTTCTACCGTTTTCTTTTTGTCTCCGTGCATGACAACCTTGTCTTTCTCCTTAGGTGGTCAGAGGTCCATAAAAAATGAATTTTACATATTATCACAAGAGTAAATGTTTTGTAGGGAGGTAATAAATTTATATTTCCAGGCACACATCTTTCATCTGTGTAAAAATCATGATGGTACAAAAAAAAAGTAAAATAAATCATCAAATGAATCAAAAGGGGGCAGTTTAATCATAAAGAAAATTTGTATGATAGTACCATAGCATCTTTAACCCTCAGCTGCAAGGCTGAATCTACCTCTGCAACATGTAAGCATTGCATCAGACTAGTTTCATATATTACATATTTCATCCAGTATTCATTCCATATAAATAATTTGCTATAACTTGTCAGCTCATGTGTAAAATGATGATTTTCTTTTAAATTGATGTATCCATTCAATCAATGATATTTATTGATTTCTGGCATAAGGAAAAATAAATGAATAGAAGTACTCTACAAATATCTGAGCTGTACTATGTTCAATAGAAAAGCATTGATCAATTAACTGAATGGTGTTGAATAAACCAGGCTGCTATTACTGTTTTCTATATATCAGTGTGAAAACAATTATATTCTGTGATAAATTGATTATTTGAAAGTAATTACAGTGCAGTCAAAATGTTATTATACCTTTTTGTACTTGATGTAAGTGAATATATTGCGTTGTTATTACATGAGTGAACATCTTGTAACAAAACAGTTGAAATAAGTCAAGATTTACTTCAAAATATCTTATAGGATAAAGTTCATAATTCTTTTTTGCAATAAAGGCTATTTAACTTAAAAACCTCGATTTAAGTTTTGTGAATTTCATGTTCTCTAAGAATATCATTACTTTAAAAACGATGAGAAACATAATTAGGTCATCAGTATATATCACCTATACAGAATGAGTGTAAAGAAACTCCCTATAGGAAATGAATAGTAAGCTGATAATTTATCGATCGATTACAGTCAAAGTAGCTTTACTTTGGACCATACAATGGTAGAATTTGTCAGGTGTGTTAAAATTGAATGTAGACATCGACATTATCTATCAATTTCTGTAAACGTTTCAGTCAGGCCTTGATAGACTTTGAAGGAAGTCTTACAGTATGTTGGCCATAACATATCAAATGCACTCCTCAAGTTGATCCAGAGTTTGCGGTTTGGTAAGGTACACCTCCCCATTCACCAACAATCACATGAAGAAGTCACAGGGCATAAGGTCAAGTATAATTTCTAAGAGGGAGTTAATTCTCATCCACCCAGTATGAATTAATAATGAGGATTATTTTAGAAAATTCTCACTTAAGCTAAAAAAATTATGCTATTATCTACCAATTTTCATTTTGATTAATTAAATAGCAAAGAACTTGACCGCCTGATTTACAAACTTTAAGAATCAAAATATAGTCATTTGCTAAATTTTGATCTAACAAAAAAGATGGTCAAAAAAAATATTTTTTTCTAAATATAATAAAGAGCAGATGTTGAAATTTTCTGCCCTTCACTGACAGTGGTGATACATACCTAACCAGCCAGACCAATTTAAAAACTGAAGAAGCTTATGTTGACAGTTTTTGTTGACAGTTTCTTATATTTGTGTAAAATGAATGCCATTTTAATCATTAAGCTACAGACTTATTGATGTACTCACATACAATATGCTTTCTTCTATTTCCTTATAGGCGATTTATTTTTGATGATTCTGTTTTCAGCAAGATGATAAAAAAACGCTATTTTTTTATCATTGTGTTCTCAGTAAGATGATAAAAAATCATTATACCTGATTTTGTTATTGATAAGCACATACAACCAACTCTGTTGCACAGTTTTTTGTGAATTCCCCAAGTTAGAGCATGACATCCTTTCAAAGATAAGTGGGTGATTGTCATATGAAGTTGAAGTTGATATAATATTTAACAAGTACCACAAGATGATAAATTAGACAACACTTCATCTCTAAACATACTCTTATATCATAATTTACCTAATGTCAGTCCAGTTGTAGGTGACAGTATAACTCAGAAACCACTCAACATATCCCCAGGACTTTTTCTCTGTGTACTAATGGGACTCTGGAGCATATTTCTAGCATTTAAGCTTTTTTTAGTTTTTGAAAAAGTAATAGTGTGGGGTCAGCATTCACACTCTCCCCAATAATTATGATTTGATTTCCTTGTAGCTATCAATCATGATTTCTTATTGGGGCCATTGGCACTATTTAGACCTACCACAGGAACTAGCAGTAAATTGTGCCCAGTCAGGTTTTCAGCTAGTGTAACAAATTCAGAATTAAATTATGTAGAATTCCTTTTTCTCCACTGTCTGCTGTACAGAAGCAGTGAACTTTTCATGTGGAATGCAAACAAGGGATAAAAGCAACTTCTTGGAACTGAAACAAATATCCTGTCTGGCTGGAAATCACTGTTTGTAGGGAAGGGGGTAATTGCATTCCAACTACAATGAGAATCTTTTCACCTATTTTTTCCTTTTAACTAGTTATTGCATTCATTTTCTTCTTTTTTTTTCTTAATTGAATAATTTAAAATTATACTTGAGTTATACCTCTTATTCATGCTGTTGTGGTTATATTATCGATCCGTATACATGCATATTTCAAAAGACTGGATTATTTATAAAAATTTACACATGCACATACCATGTGTGTATGAATTTTTATTAGCGATTAGGTTTTTTGTAATTCTCTTGGGGTAATGCATAGATTCTCGATAAAGTTTGTCGAAATTGTTTTTTTGTTTATTCCCGTAGACTCCTTGAGGAGCTTAGGGCAGCAACAATTCTTCTGTGGTTTCAGCAGTAAGTAGGTTTTTACGGAGTGGAATTGCTAGCCCTATGCCAAACCTTCCTCTTTTACCTAAGCTTGTCTTTTATCTGACAGAGTAATCTTTTCTTAAATGGACTGCCTTTCAAGGCTAAAGGGTTCCAACTGCTCAGCTATTTACCTGTAGCTGGGATAAGAAGATTCATTACTTCGCAAAGAACATAAATGCGAAGTGAACATAAACAGCATTGGCTGAAACTCAAACTCAGTCCATCAATTCTGTTCTCTGTGCTAGTAACTGTTACACTGCTCTGCATCTCTGTGATTAGTCTAGGTATTTTAGAAAATAAACATGTCCACAGAGAAAAAAAATAAATGCAAAAAATCAGTATTTGACTCACAAACAAGAAATTGTGGTTGATTTTTAATATTCAAATTTTTATTGAGTCCTTAGAACCTTATCAGACATCACTTATCTGCACTTTCTTCAAGGTTTGACCTCTGCTCATAACTGAGGTTCTTATTGCTATAAGCTAAGTAAATCTGTCAACTTTTTCAGCACAACTTGTATAATTAGAGGTTGTTTTTTATCTACTTACTAAACACTCAGGGATTCCATGAAAGTGTCTTCAGCCTTTGAAGTCAGTCTTCAGTATAGTCAGACTCATATACCTAGTATATTCATACAAAAGTAAATTGTTTCATCTATATTCTTATTGTTGGCTACATGGATACTACTTTTGAGAGTCTGAAATGTATGCATAAAAAATATTCTTCCTTTCATCCATATTACTTGAAGGTTTTTTAAGCTTTTTTGACTATGTACACAGTGTATGTACAAGCTTGTGTTAATTACTAAATATAAACTGACTTGGCTATACAATTAAGGGAGGTATTTGTATGGCTATTCTTTCCTTTTTTTATCTTGGAAGCCTCAGCTTATCAATTTATTAGTTTGACTTTAAGACTAGGACAATATAATATCTCAACTCAAATGCCTGTGCTCACCTATGAATTCCTGGAATATTCTTCAAAAATCTGATTTACTTTTCCAAATAATTTAAGGTAAATTACAATTTCTTTGCGAAAATTAGCAATCTTCACTTTTAAATGAATATGTTAGTGACTGAGCCATATTGACAAATCTTACATATTTACAAAAATTTATATTAAAAATATGCTAGGGCTTATTTCATTCTAATGAATAATGCATTTATGAGATTTAGATTTCGCCACCATGTTTTGAAATTATGTTCAAATGATTGGTTGCTGACTCTCTTACTGACTAAGCCAAACTGACAAATCTTATATATCTATGAAAGTTTATCTTACAGATACACAAGGACTTATTTCATTCTAATAAATGAATTCCTCTGTATTAAAAAAAATTTCATAACTTTCTATTAATATACTTACGATACAAAAGTTACAGTAATCATTTCCAGTTGGAATTGGAGTTGGAGTGGAGTTTGAACCTGCAGCAGTCAGGTTGGTTATTTATTGTATTTGAAATTCTCAACCTCAAGTAAAATGTACTTTGTGCAGAGTTTGGTTTAAATTTGTGCAGACATTTTTATATACATATTTACACTTACATATCTAATTTTATAGGGTAGATTTCTTTGTTCCATTTTATTTTTTTGAAATTTCAGCAAAGATAACTTCTTCAAAAGTGATTAGAACATTCCAGCCTTTCATGTGCTGACCCCACTGATCTCAGAATTAAAAGCCTTTTCAAAAGCTGGAGATTCTTTGATGAGATGAGAAGGAGGTAAAGAAAGAAATGGAAAGCTATAGGAAGTGTAAATATTTCAGAATGTCATCATCACATTACTTTTTAGAGATTTTTGCTTTTAACCTCTCACATGGTAGTGATACATCAAGCATTCTTTAAAGTTAGAGAAAGAGAGAGTTTGACTGGAGAATGATTCATTGCTGCTAATGATAAGGTAGAAAGTATGTAATACCAAAACACATAGGAAAAGGGGTAATGGCCCACCTTTTAAAGGATTCATTGTTGAAGAGGCTGTCAGTTATCTAAGTGACATACTGTAAGAATATTTTAAATGAGTACCTTGTTGACACAATGGCTATCATCAAATTCACTCCTGGATAGACTGTCTCATTAACCATGTATGTTGGCCTGGAGAACTAAGTTCCATCTTTTTGTTTTGAGATGGGGGGAAATATGTTTGATTAAGTAACAATGTGTTTCCCACCTCAAGTCAAATTATCTAAAAAAGGATAAGAAAGGAGCTGTAAGTGTTACAAACAAAAGATTTCAACAACAGGCTGTGAAAAAAAAAAAAAATCAAACTGGATATATATTATTTACATATTCAGGAAGCAAGTTAAACTATGAATTTTATTGCTGACATTTTGTCTGCAATACAATTTGAAATTAGGGAATCCAGATTTTGGTTTCTTACACTCTTTTATAGAAGTTCGTTTTGATTTTCTTTTTTGTAACATTTTGAGATTTTGGTCATCGATCATATTGAAACTTTTCAAAATATCTCAATATTAAATATTGGCACTCAAACTGAGAACCATGCAACATGCACAAGAGAGAATTATGCTTACCATCATGTGGAGAGGTTACAAGACAGCACATTATATTAGAAAACAAACAGGAGTCAGAGATATCATAGAAACCATTAGAAAATACCAGTGACAATGAGCTGGTCATACTTCAAGAATGTCTGACAACTACTAGACATCACAATTCACTACAGAGATCCCCAGAGATCATGAGTGAACTGTAGTCGGCAAAAAATAAGATGGCATGACGAGCTAGACAAGTTCAGAATGTTTTGGTTTCGCAACATCCATGATAGAGAGGTCTGGTAAATCTTGGGGAGGGCCTATGTACTACGACAGATGAAGATGATGAGGATAATGATAAACAAATTGTAGCTTAGTAGAGCATAAAGCCAAATGGAAGGGAAGATGGAGTAGAAAGATAATGTTGCACCATGCCGAGAGGGCATGCCCACCTCAGAAAGATTAGCATACGAAATCATGGTGTTTATCTAAGCTCAAGCTTGAAAATTGACCATTAGTGGCAGGGAGAAATATGCAACCATTTCAACCGCAACTCAGGTTATATAGTTATTTCCTAAACTTACTATAGTCAGACACAAAGCCATTATAGTTGGGCAATCAATATCCAACTCACTTGGCCTGAGAGATGAGTGTGACTATGGTAAGTGCCCAAAAGGTAGTTCATAAGGTTAGCTTAATGTGGCACAAGAATACAAATGTGGAGCACCTAGCGAGGATTGAACATACTACAAAAGAAATGCACTTGGACACTTGCTTGCTTGTTAACTTAAGCTCCACGATAAGTCAGTATTGACAATCCAAGCATAATAACAAATAAAAGAGAACATGAGGTTCTTTTAATCAAAGAATTTTTGTATATAATTAATAACTTTCTGAATTGTTTTCACTAATTTCAGTCTTTTTTAATTTGCATCAAGCATTTGAAAAATACAGACATCCGCCATTATAACACTGATGTTGGGGCCCAAGATAAATAGAACAACTGCAAATAACCGAGCTGCAATTTATTTAGCAATTTTTTGGTTACCTTATGTTATCTTACAGTTGGATTATATTGCAACCCGCACTGTAACAAAACATGTTATAAGGGGGGGGGGGGGGGCTGTATTAATATCAAACAATATCAATATCAAACAAATTTCATCTTTAAGCATTTTATAAACAATACCATTTTCAAAAACAAAAAAATTGTAAAGGCATTAAAAAGCCAATAAAGAAAAATTATACGGAGGTAACGATTTTCTATCTTCTCAACAAATGGACTTATCATCATCGGATCTTACTATATTCTTCACATGCATAAGAGTAAGTATGAGATGATGAAAAGTGAAATTGCTTTATACTGAATTTAACTCTAGAACCTACGCACAGGCACTCAGCCACCACAACCATCACCATAACGTGATAAGAATGTGTTGGATTGTCTAAGGGGGAGTAGGCGAATCAAATGAAATACTGCTGTCCAATGATAATCATTGTAGCATGGAAGATATTACAAAAACTCAGAGAATCATCAAAAAAAATTTATCACAAGAAAACTAAACTAATCACAACTCAATTTATAACAGTTCATAATGCATCCCACTACTATACATATATATAACCTATTTTTAACCATAATTTTAATAATTTATTATTAATATTTTAACTATTATAATACAAGTACACAGCAAATACTCATAAACAATACGTGTATACTACACAACGTTGATTGTAAAAATAAAAACTTTGGATTTTTAAGCACAAATGATGAGGTAAAGCCAATAAAAAAAATATGACTAGTGTAACCAAGTTGAGTTTGACGGAAAAACATTTAACTGAAATTCTAGAGAATAGGATTGTTTTTTTTATAATAGACAATATGATAATCTAATGAACAAGACCCGTAAGTTCAATATAAAGTTTAAATGCTATCATTGATAGATCTGGTCACTCTGAGAGGGAGATTTTCTTAGGTAAGAAGCATATTATCAAGAAACACCTTTCTATCTAGTTTCAAGTAAATCTGAACTAGCTGAGGAGTAATATGGGGACAGACCCACCAGCTGACAGATGGACAAAACCTCTAATAGAGGTGAAGACATCTCTAAAAAGCAATATTATATCCAAGATCTATCAGAAGAGCATTTACTGAGTGACAATAGCTTTTGCAAGTTAGAAATAAGCAGTTATCTGTTCATTATAAAAGGAGAACAGCAAATGATTTTTCCTTGCGCATTTTGAAACCATGAACCAGTCATAGTTCATGAATCTCTCAGTGGAATTAAGCAGAAATCCTGTTTACTTTTAAAAGAATTAGGTGTCTAAGTTCCCTGAATACAATACCAGTTCTCACTTGCTATGTTGCTTATTATTATTAGTGCTACATGCCCTTTCTGATAACATGGTGTTTTTGCAACAGTCTTTACTAGAATAATTTCTCTTCAACAATCAGAACAGGGCTGTACGAACCAGAAATGGCAGAAAGCAGAATTTGTAAACTAAAAACAAAAACAGCTGTTGATACAAATTAAATTAACATGATTATAAAACTATCAACATGAGTCATGCATATTGATGACTTTGAAAGAACAGGAATAAAGTCATTGAAATAATGAGATAATGTTTAAATGATTTGTTCAAATCAAGATACCAACCACACACAGAGGCGGAGTTGGTGGAGGGGAGGTTATTTGAAAACGTTCCCCCAGGCCCTGAAGGTGGGGGCACAAAAGCTTTATGAATAATAGTTCACTTACTGCATTTCTACTGATATTATACAATAACAAATCACCCCAGATGTTGGAGAGGGCCCTTCATGAAACTAAGCCCCCACAAATTTCTAGCTATGCCTCTGCCCTAACAATCAAACCTAAATCAGCTGCTTATAGAATTTAATCAAAACAGCAACATTATACTTCTAGCTCACAGCGATAATACACATATACTAGTTTCTGCTGTAAACATTTAAAATAAAGAACAAAGCCAATAGGCCTGGTTAATCACACAATAGAATCCATTATATGACCAACTTCATTTAGCAGCATGCCATGTTGGGGTTGATGAATGAAAATTAGGAAAAAAGGGTGAACAATGAATAAGTTACATTTCTCATCTTTTGTTGGACACTAAAAAGTCTGAATTTTAAAAAAACATGCAGAAACTAGTGACTAATTCAACATAATCTTACATTTCAAATTGACCTTCAACACACTAACTCACTAAAAAACTATTTTTGAGAGAAATTTAAAGAAAGAACAACTAAAAACGTTTTTTTCTAAACATGATAAAGAGTATGTGATGGAATTTTCACCTCTCTAGCTCCATTAGTGCAGCCTGTGCACATCACACATATATTGCCAGCTACACCAGCTTAAAAACTGAAGAAATCTATGTTGACAGTATTGGTTGACAGTTTCAATATGAAAAAAGGAAATAGTTGGGGTGGTGGTCAAGTAATAGAAGGTAGTTTAAAGAATTCATGAAAAATAAAAGTCTGTTAGAAATGGAAACAAATTAATTAAAAGCAAGTTTGTAACAATTAGAAAACAAAAAATGAATCATAGACGGAGAATTCTTTAAAGTTTTTTCTATGTTTTAAATTAAGTACAATTATGATTAAGAAAATTTCTTCTGATTAAATTACTTATCTTTTTTTTATACATTACAACTTTAAGATCAAAGAATTTTTTGCTCATGGGAAGCAAAATATAAGACGGCTGAGAGTATTTAACAAATCTCTAAATACTTGGGAGAGTAAAGCCAAAAGCAAAGTTACTTCCCATGTTGCACCATGCATGGAGCAATGATTTTTGTCTCCATGTCTTAAACAATACATGGAGACCCATTTAATGTTAGTAGCAACTGTGGATGGTTTTTACAGAGCCTAGGTGCTGGCCTAATGCTCAAGATGGACTATCTCACAGGGCTTGAAGGCTCTTGCTACCCAGCTATTCACCCATAGCCAGGGAGAAAGTGCATTCATGTCTATCCCAAGGATGTTTTAACTTGGTCTACTGATTACATTCTCCATAGCATTAAACAATAGGCCATGCACACATATCTTGGAAAATACATACTTAAATTTATTGACCTGAACAGTGTTACTAACTATTTGTTAGATTTCTGTGAAATGTAAGAATAATTCCTTTTAATTGATTTTTTATCAGAATAAATATCTGCCATGACTTTCACCCTTTCATGTGTGCCTCTGTATCAATCTTTAATCTTCATCTGAGCTGAAATTCTGTAGTTTTATAAATCTACAATTGCTATGATGAAGGTAAAGGTGGGAAATCAGTGCAATTTTTAAAAAGCATACCCTAAGGTCTTTTTTACACTCTTCTCTTCAAAAGATTTAAAACATCTAATGGATTAAATAAAGTAAACATAGTTAATAAAGTTGGGATGTAAAAAATAAATCAATGACAATTCAACATTAATACAGGAGATTTTTTTTAATAGATTGATCAGTGTGACTGGGAGAAAGATAATTAAAATGACCACTGTTAGGCTTGAACCAGAATCAGTTGGTTAAAGTCAGTCAGAAAAGCCACAGCATCCACATCCACAGATATAAACCAAATTGGACCGAGCAATGAAAATAGTGTGCCTCAGAGCTTTACAACAGGTTGAGGCAGCAGCAGCAGAAAAAAGAAGGAAAGAAAGAGAAAGAGCAAGGAGAGATTGGGGGAGAGCAAGACTAGAAAAAAGGTGAGTTGGTAGTCAAGTGGAGTGGAGTGAATGAAATTAAAGGAAGGTTTGACACCAACAGCAGCTGGTAGGTTAGGCATCTAATTGTTGCCCTAATGTAATCTGACCATTGTGTTCCCTGATTGGAGGATGAAGTAATTCATACATCAATACTTGTGTTTTTTTCAGCTTCCCCCCTCCTTCTGTCACTCTCTCTCTCTTTTTTCGTTTGTGTTGAGGGGGATGTGTGTGCAGTTCTTTGTATGGATCTCTTTGTGTATGGATGCACAGTAACTCTAAAGCGCTGGCTCACAGCTGAAAGATCTTCCCTATCCTTTGGATACAAACATTGACCACAGTTACGACCACAACCATTACAGCAACAAGTGAGGGACACACAGCCATTTGATGCACAGACATAAACCACGGTATAGTAAACAAGCCAAAAAAAAAACAAACAAAAGTCTGCATTAGTGTGTTGCATGGTTCATTATATATCACCAGGGAAACTTTGAAAGAAGCCTCAGAAACATTCACTCTAAAAAACGCTAAAAAACCCTTACTTGAATTTCTTATTCTTTCATTTTACCTGTTTCTACATCTTTGATTTTATTTGGAAACACACACACATGCGTGCACACACATACACACACACATAACACAGTGTCTTTTCAGTTTCTGTTTATCTATCTTTCTTTTTCTCTGTGGATTTTTACTACAAATCAAAAAAAGAACAATTTTTGTGTTGGATGTTTATCTTGACTCAGGTAAGAGATTCACTTTTCATGGTTTCAGTTTTTATTTAATTTTTATTGCATATTTTTACTTTTATGGGTTGAAAGAATAACCCAAAGTTTGAGTATTGGCTGTAAATTCTTTGGATAGATGAATTGTTTAGAATATATGCTGCATCCAAGAATTTAAATTATGGCATCTAATATAGTAGTTTCATTCTGTTTATATGATGGTTTCCTTTCTTATGATCCCTGTACATTTGTAATGATTAGTGCAATTTTAGTAACCGTAAATTCCATCTTCTTCAGTTGTTCAGTTTTTATCAGTTTCCGAGTCAACTTGGTTCATTTAGCTTTGTCTTAAGAACATGCTTCTAAACCAAACTAGATAATCATAATTTTTTTTGATAATATATATTATAATAAAAAAAATATATATAACTTGCTGGTTGCTGGAGAACAGAATCATTAATTCTTTGACCACAAAAAACAAACAAAATTGGATGGCATAATGGTAATGAATTTCAAAATTTACTATCTTTTAGTATCATGAAGAAGAACTTTTATTTTCTTTTGTATGCTATGAAATACTTTTAATTTTGTGGCTGAAGGATTGAAATACTTTTAGGATAAAAAATATCCTTGTTCATTAATATAAGTTAATGATTATTTGCAATTCTAAGTATGCCTTGTATACTTTTCTGGAAGTTGGACATATTCACCTTCACAAGTATGTTGTTGATGCCTTTGAGACAGTTTATCAATTGGATAATAGATATATATTTTACTTGCTACTTCAATTTGATAACCGAGTCTAGTTCATTTAATCTGATTATTTGGGAATTGAATTGTTGCCACTTGGTATGTATCTATAGATATATAGTTATCACTTTTATGCTTCAACAGTGTCCACTTATTAAGCATAATTTGATGATTAACTATGCTGGCAAAAAATTCATTATATCCTTGCTATACTTTTTTTTAAATATCATGAAGGTCCACAAGAATATCATGTTACTCTATTTTCAATTAAGCATAATTATTATTAATGTGATTGCAGCTCTTATTGTTTGTTATTTCTTAATTGCGTCCTTTTTTACTTTGGTACCATTATAGGTTAAACTAATTTGCCATCCCAAATTAGGATTTCAGCTTGTGAAGTACTTACTAAGAAATAAAAGAGCAAGAAAGTATGAAAACAAAGAATTCCAATTATTTTCTTAACTATTTGCCCATTGCTCCAAAGAGCAGATGAAGATCTTTTAAAAAATATTAAATTATCAGAGGTTCAGAAATATGTATATGATAGAGGTGAATATCTTATGGTAATGTATATAGTGAGTAGCCTTATTGCTGCAGTGATATTCTTTCAAAAGTAGTAATTGAAAATACTTTCATGTAAAAAGTTTGATTATTTAGAGTTGTGGCAGGGTTGTTGCTCAATGGCATCTTTAGATCACATCATTTCTGAAACTGCAGCTGTATTATTATATTTATTATTGTAATAGTAGTAGTAGTAGTAATAATAATAATAATAATGATAATAATAGTGATAATGTATGTATAATGTAGAAACCATTTGGCCACTAGTATTTGGCTTCCAATAATAATTACCAACTGCTTTAGAGCTCTTAGCAATAACATCAGCTACAACTAAATAGGAAATAAGAAAAGTAGCATATTCTTCATGTACATAGCATGTGGTATGGTTGGTGAAATTATTTTAGCATTCACCTTTGCTCCCTTGAATAATATATTTTCTGAACAATATAATCTAGTACAATATATCAGTGATTCCCAAAGTGGAGGGTACAATTAGCTTCCAGGGACACCATGGGATATTCAGAAATTTTAATAATACAAGTAAATTACTAATAAAATTTATTTAAATTAAGTTATTATCTATGTCTTCATATGAATAGAACAATTTTGCTTTACATCTTGAAGTGATGACACAACTCAAACCAGAGGCAGACACATATGAACATGATTATGACTGTTCTGTATTTTCTGACATAGGACAAAAAAATATTTATGCACCAAGGGCACCATGATGTAGAAAACTTTGTGTACCATTGCAATATACTATATGATATTCTATAACTCTATTCACTACTTTTTAAAGAAATGTATTCACCAGTTGTATGGGGGGTTGCTCATGGCCTAATTCAGTACATGCTTGTGTACACAATTTACTATATTTCTATCAATCTATTTTAGAGTTAGATTGATAATAGACTGACGTAGAGGCATATAAGTAAATAGAAAAAGATGAATAGAGATAGATATGAACAGGGAGAGACAAAAATAAACAGAGATAGCAAGCCCTAAGCAAACTGATACAAACAGAAAGAATTATAAACTGGCTGAGATTGGCAGATATGAATAAAGTATTATGTAGTCAAAATCCAAAATCTAGATTATTTTGTCTTATTTATTGTTTATAACTTTGATAAGAGTCATTAAGATTGCAACTCTTATTCAGGTAATCGAATCTTCTTTCCATCCTCGATGTTGGCAACACAATGTTATAGCAGAAAAAAAAGTTTGTCACTCTTCTTGAATTCTACACCTGACAAGATGAGAAGAATTGGTCTAGACGAAACATTATGTTGACAGTATCAAGGATGGGAAGAAGAGTGTGTATGCTCATATTTGTCATGGACTTTTCAAGTGGAACTATGCATGGCAAATGCATTCCCATACCAGAGAGATTTTGCATGCCTCCCATCTAAACAGTGCCAGTCATAGAACAATAATCAGCAGATTTGACTCAAAGGTCATTGTTTTTTAGCTTGATTCATACTGGATGCTCCAATCTTATGACCCTATGCCAGAATAAACTGTTCTTGATAAATATATGTCTGAATATCTAGAATGAATTCAATCATATGAGTTCACCATACTTTGTATCAATTGCTTTAAAAAGATGCTGAAATTCTTCAGTTGGTCCAGAAATGTCGATTCTATAAGAATTGCTGATATCAAACAATTGACATAACTTGCCGAAATACTGCCCTATGGACAAGGTTTTCCTGTGTAAGGCTTAAATGGGGCCTTTTGTCCTAACCAAAGATCAAAAATGTTTTTTAAGCTTGCCTTTATTCTATACCTCTGGCTAAATGCACAATTATGGCTACATAGAGGTCACATACAGATTAACAGAATCAGACTTTTAGTATTATAAAGATAGATTGATAGATAAATGGGATTCAGATTATGGACAGACATTTAGTAAAGTGAACACGGATTATCTCAGTCAGAGTTTGAACTGAGCTCACCAATTCCATTTTCCATGCTGCTAACCATGAATATTTTTTAAAATGGATATGTACTCACATAGACCCATATAATTAGGGCATTTCCAGCTTATGAGGTGCCACGTGAAAAATTGTCTCTTTTTGCAGTTTGTCCGTGAGGGAGCAGTTTTAATCTCAAATTGACCTGTGTTGACCACAAGTGCAACCTATCACATGTTCATCTTCAAGTCTCTTTACCTTTAAATACTAATTTCCAGTTCCTAAGATCCAGCCATTTGGTGAGCCATAAGACACATTCAAGCAAATATTCGTCTGCTTTATAGAAATAGATATACCAAAATAATATAGTAATTCAGTGCATTTGATTCATTTTTGTAGATATTTGTTATTGTAATTCATTAACACAGTCACCAATGAATGAAGTCTTTTGCAACTTGCTCTTTCTAACTTACAGTTTAATAACTTTGGAGCATTACCAGTCTGGGCTAAACACTCTACCTGGCATTAAAATTGTGGACTTCGTAATCTCCAGTCAAATACTTTTCCTACCAAGGTATTCACTGGTATGTGCCCTAGCTAGCAACTAACCTACTTGTTGGGTTCATCTAGTAAGTTTCAAGCTCTCCTTACTCCTCATCACTGTCTCAAGTCACTCCACTTTCTTTTGTTATACTGAAATTTCAGCAATTCCAGCTACTAAATTCCCCAGTTCAGTTGTTCTTAACCTAATAATTTCCTTGAGGTTTCAGAGTCAGTTTTCTAATTGAAAAAATATATTCTTTCCCTATTTATATTGATCTATTCATTAGGCTCGGTGAGTTTGTATAGATAAACATACAGAATGGTAAATCGATAATGTGTATATGTATATATATATATATGAATTATAAATTGAATTATGTAATATAGAAACTTATCTGAAAAGATTTCCTGTCATTACACAGTTAATATATCATTCAATTTAGATGGTGTAAATAGAATAAACGATTAAAGAAAATGAGGCTGCTGCAGGAATCGAACAGAATTCGATTCCTACAGCAGCCCTATAATCTTTATTGGTAATACAGTTGCCGCTAAGATATTTTCCAAGTAAATGTCTAACCTAGTCTATTAATATCCATCCTAGTCTATTTGTATTTATGTGCCTATTTCAGCCAATTCGTAACTCTATCAATTCATATCTATGTATTCATCTTTTTACAAATTTATTTGCACAGTGTTTTGAGATACAGGCAACACTTTCCATCACCTACCTGTCAAACAATGATCACACACACACATATCTAAATGGGGATTTGGGTTGTAATTCGTCAGTGAATGCAATATCCAATTTCAGAGTTTGAAAACTTTACTGGTTTTAGCCAAATGAGCTTGGGTAAATGCAGTTAATTTGCTACACCATTTCCTGATTGGTCAACCATGGATTAACTTTCATGACCTGATATAATTAACCCTGATCCAGCTTAAATGGATGTGCACTTCGAGGTTTATCCAATGTCATTGTCATGCTAGAACTTGATGAACCCCTTGTAAGCTGTCAAATGAATTATAGTCCCTTCTCTAAAAGTCAGCTTGGTTTGATGTATTGATCCAGCTGAATAAAGAACTACTTTGGAATAATTCAGCTGAACACAAGAAATCAGTTCTTTTCTTATGTTGTGGATCCTATGATGCAAATGAAAGCTACTCAATATGTATATATATCCTTAATTCAAAAGGTTTACACACATCTAATGTCCTCAACAAATTCCTCCCAATGTTTGAAAATATTTTTTTTACCCAGATAATAGTTCATTTGTACAGATATTATATAACTGCATGATGAATAAATTTTATACCTCATTAGAAATTTTAAAATCATTAAAATCTTCGATACAGGCTTAGAAATAGTTTTACTTGGACAATTTTGCAAAGAAAAAGTAAAAATATTTGAATTTTGACCAAAGACCTTGATAGAGGAATTTTCACAGTTCTATCAAAATAAGAATCAACATGTTTTCATTTCTCTTTTTCCATCGGTTTGGTTATTCCATTTGATTTTTCAAGTGTACAAACCTATTGGTAATATAATATGATTAAAACATCAACATAAATAAAGTGCTTGTTATTAAGAATGGAAGAGGTACAGGTTTCACAGAACCATCAAACAGATATCTCCTAGCAAGCCTATTGAGGTCTCCAGCACATAAAAAGAAATGATAATATTCTGTATATTCCTCTATCTGATTCTGTTGGAACCATGTGAATAGTTTACTATTGCCTTCAATTTGAAGGCTAACAGATGACTTGTACATTTTGATGCCCACAAACTGGCAAAGTCTACCAGATGAATAATTACTTATGAAAAAGGTGGAAGAGGAGGACAATAGAGGAAATGGTAATAAAATAGACTAGTCGGCAATAAAATAAGTACTGCTAAGTTGGTTGATCACAAGATAATGAAATTGGGTTCTTTGGCTCAGAAGCACCTTTGTGTATTATGCAGCAGCAGTTATAAAGATACTAATATTATTTGAGGAAAGATTTTATTAAATATTCATAGAATAAAAACATCCCATTAAATGAATGGTTGGTGAAAGGAGCATACTTAACTCGATACTAAAGATTTAGATTGGAAAACACAGACATTAAAGTCTATGTAAAGCTTATTAACTCTCTCCCCTGAAAATGAACCCCACAATAAACAAATCTGCTAGTTTTTAGCAACTGGTTGTATAAGCTTAGGCCTGGATTATTTCTCTCTGCATTAATTCAGATTTGAACAATATCTTTTGATAGATAAATAATAGTTAATTATCATGAACTTTTCATCAAGTAATATACATATTGCTAAATAATGAAATGGAAATTATCCCCTAACACTTGATTATTTTCATTACACACTTCTTGTAATTTCATGAATGTAAATTAGTACAAGAATAACATTGTTATTAATGTATAAGTTTAATATTTCTGAGAAAAATTACGTGATAAAAATATCCAAGTGTAGCTAAATAATTTTTTTCATTTTTTATAATATATATTACTTAATTAAAAATTGTAATGATTATAGTATCCATTACTTTTGATTTTGTGTCATAACTTCCCACAATATTTAACCACTACCGACGAGGGTAGTATGTGAGTACTCGACCAGTGTCATGAAGGTGTCAAAATACGTCCTGATCCTGTCTTTATAGTGCAATTTGAAGGTGCTTCCCCAGAGATGAAATTCCCTTGACAAGGTTTACCTAGTTTTTGACACATCCTGCCTGAGACAAGAATACGACAAAGGAGCAGATACTATACTAGCATTTTAAAACAGGTGTAAAATCCTAACCTTGTAAAACATACAAAAGGAAAAGGTATGAAAATATGAAATATTGGAGAAATGGGTGCACTATGTGACTCTCATCTGACCTAAAACTGACCTGTCAATAAGTGAGAAAAACTTATTATTCATAATCCTTTTCAGTAGCAAAATAGAATTAGGAGGAAAAGTTAGTTTCAGATTGGGGTTGGGGAGAATAATAAGATTAACTTCATTTGTTTCAGTCCTGGCCAGGCAGCAGGAAAATAAAAGTGAAAGTAAGAGAAAAACTTTTCTTATTTTCCACTCTTACTGCTAAGAATATGCGGGTGAATTTTCTAGAAATTACAGTATTGAATCAAGAGGGAATATTTAAGGCTTTATTTATGTTAAGTGTCTGGATTTCTTGTACACCTCAGAGGCTGACAAGCTTGTTATTAGTGATCCCACTTACAGTTTGTCATATAAGGCTGAAGACTCTGTTTTCATTTGTCACTCAACACTTTCCCCCTTTTCCATGTCTTATTTTATTTAAACCTCTGTTCCTTGCTCTTCCAATTAACTTCACTTGTTAGAAACTATACACGAAAACTGTCAGTATAAGTTTCTTCAGTTTTCAAGTTGGTCTGGCTGTCTGGTTGACTGGCTAAGTATGTATGTATCAGGTGTACAGGCTGTACCATCAGAGCTAGAGGGCTGAAAACTCGCACATTTAATCCTTATTATGTCTAGAAAAACATTTTCTGTTTTTCTTAAAATCCTAAATAGGTTTTTAGTGGGGGGGGGGCTCAATTTTCTATGTATATTTATACTTAATTGATCCCTTTATTTGTGTCTGGCAGTAATCATGCTTGTTTTTCGAAAATTCACTTTTTCAGTGATTACTACCTAACAAGGTTCAGTAACTTATCAATTGATCACCCCTTCTTCCAATTTTTCAATTGATCACCCTCAAGGCTACATGCTGCTATAAGTTACGTGACAGTTTCTATTGAGTGACTAACCAAACCTGTTTTCTTTCTTTTCGAGAGATAATTACTCCTCCCGCTCTTTTTTATCAGTGTTTCCTTTTAATTTTCATTTCCTCTTTTTTTATCACAGTTGTTTGGGGTTTTTTTTTGTGTTTTTGCCTTTTCTTTACTTTATTCTTTCATATTTCTTCTATGCTATTTCTTTTTTCCTACTTTTCTATCTTCATCCTTCTCTCTTATTTTTCCGAAAAAAATTTTTTTTTCCTTTTTATTCTATTCCCATTTCTTTTCCTTCATTTTTTCATTCCATGACAGTTGGAGTTTTATCCCATATTTCTTCATCATTATTTTAGACATATCTCAAGAGAGTAATATTTCTGTAGCTCATTCCTAATGGAGTATAAGGCTGCAATAACCCTGCTGCAGTTTCAGTAGCAAGTAGGTTTTTATGGGATTAGAGTTGCTAGCTCTACGTCAAAACTTTCTCCTTTATTCAGGCTTGGGACCAGCTATGGTGTTTGCCAAGCTGTTCTTTTCTGTCAGAGTAACTATCTCTAAAATGGACTGCCTTAAAGGGCTAAAGGGCTCAATCTGCTCCACTATTTATCAATGGCTGAGGGGGAGAAGTGGATTCATGCTTTTCCTAAAGACATTAGTTTGATTTGAACACAAACAGTCTCGATCAAAGCTTGAACCCAGTCTGCCGATTCCATTTTGCCAGTAACCGTTACGCCACTCTCTACCTACTCAGCAATAATACATTTGCATTCAAAACTTGTTCATTTGTTTCTTTACACTGTCTTCATTCTTCTCCCACTTCACACTTCACTTATTTCAAATTACCTAACTCTTTTATTTTTCCCTGCCTTAACTGCAGTTCCCATAACATGAAACACTCAGGTGACAAACCAAACTAAATGGTTCAAATAACTGTATCATATTTTTTGTTCTTGGAATATGGTTTTTATTCATTTTTTAATAGCTGTCCAATGCGATTCTCATTTTGAACAAAGCCTTTGTGAACTGATCCTTTTCCCAGTTGCCAGTAATGTGAAAATAATGTCACATTGTTGAACAGATGTAAATTACTTTCTACTTTTTTATTATGCTATTTTCACCCTCATTGCATTACAACCACTTTTTGTGTAGGACTTGAATAACTTGGCCTCCCACCAGATCATTCATGCTAAAAAATTTTTAAAGTTCTAATCTGTTTTGCTTCTTTGAGAATCACATGATTTGTGTATACTCTAGCTAGTAGAGGTGGAGATTGTTCATTCATACATAGGAAGTAAAGGGAAAAGATTTCAATTTTAATTTTACAGACTTTTCTGTCTCCCTGTACTTGCTGTAGCCCATCATATAATTATTATAGCAGTTTTTTAAAGGAAGGACAATAAGCAAGAAAAATTGAGTATGTTGACTCTATGAAGAAAAATACGATTTATAGGAAAATGTTTGCTTACTTTCAATGAATAGTTTTTGTAATTATTTACAATTTTTTTTAGAAATAGCCACATACTAGCAATCCGATAAAGATATTATCAAATGACTACTTGTCATTACCTAGAATAGAACTAATAACAAATCAACAAAAACATTCTCTGGTTGACCAGTATTGGCCATATCTTCATTTATGACTGAATATGTTATTTCAAGAAATCTTGAGAAACATGGCCCGCATGCAGGTCATTCATATCATAGTGTATGAGTTTAATCCTTTTGTTTCAATAAATGTAAGTCATAAGAACAAGTTTTATTGATATAAATTCTATTTCATAACTCTACTGGACATTTAGAAGAAATAATACCAACATATCTTTTATCAGACACAATAAAAGATATATCCTTCCATTTTCAAATTTCAGAATATTTCTATACAAAAATACTTCACTGCAACAGTATAACAGATTTTAGAAGTATCCATTTTATGCAGAAGGCATGATTAGTGAAATATTTAGCCATAGTGATATGGCTAATTAAAGAACCAATCATGTTACCTGATGAGTATCATCACCTACTAATCAGTTTGTTGCTTGGAATAAAGTTTAGAATGAAAACAATTTTTTAATTTTCCTCTGCATAATATTTTAAGCTGCAAAATATAACCTTGCAAATATAATATGCAAGTTATAATGCTAATAGACAAAAAAGAAAGCCAAAAACATTTTTGATATCCTAACGGGAAAAAGAGTCTGGCTGGATGCTGATGATTGGTAGGTTTTTACAAGCAGAAATAACAATTTAGATACAGCTGTTGCTACCATGTAGCATGCTTCTATGTCTGCAAATATGTATTCTCATCCAGTTGCCTTTGAGTCTGCCAAAGACCTCATAACCATCACTGCCAAAGATGAGTCAGTGCCTTGATCACCCCTAGAGCAGCTTGAAGGTTATTTCAGGTGGCCATCAAGTACAAAGCTGAAATAGTCTTGTCAGGGCCTTTACACCTGAAAGAAATCAGCTTTAAAAGAGATTTTGCTTTTATTGCTATTGCAGTTGTTGTTGTGAGTATAAAGTGGAGAAAATTGTTTGCACTCAGTAGCAGTTGTGTAAAGTAAATACATGAAAATAGTTTGAGATTCCAGTGAGTGTCTTTTACGATTTAGGAATTGAAAACCAAGGAACTTATGTATTTTAACATTACAATATGTGCGTGTGTGTGTATGTGTGTCAGTGCATGTATGTGTGTGTGTGTTATTTATTCTTTTAAATAGTGGATTATCATTTTTAAAATTTATGTATGCTTGACAAATGAAGGCATGGTGTCTTGATTCATTAAGAATATGTTCAAACTTTCCTGGAAACTCCACAAAGATGGTTTGTACTACAAAATCCCAATAATGACCTTGGGTGTGCCACAGCGTCTCCCATTTACAAAGAACTGCTGTGAGTGAAAATCAACTGATTAGAAATGGTTGAGTCTACTGTAAAACTATTTAAAAATCTATTTTCAACAAGATTACATTTATTCTGAACGCTTTTCTATAATAACACTTCTGTAGCATTAAGAAAAGTTTTGAAATCGTACAAAATAAATGTAAATTAAGAAAGATTTTATGAATCTTAATTTAAAAATAAGTAAATTAAGCCACACGCACATGGACACCCACCCCTCATTTTACATATTTATACTTATACTATAGGATTATATGTAAATATATATATCATAGAGAAATGAATGAATGATCCAACATGATAATTATAAAAGCGTTATTTTTATAAGAAAGTCTTTTTGAGCTGACAGCCTGTTTTTACAAGGTAAATGTGCTAGTCAGCCTAGATAACGTAAGGATAGAATAAACAATTAAAGAAATGGGCTGCTGCAGAAATTGAACCTGCATCCATCAGTAGACTGTCTTAATGCAACACCACTCTTACCCTGTGAGCTAAAGAGCCAGCTGGTAAGTCAGAAGCTTGCTGTTTGGATTAAGGCGGCCTTCTGGTGGATGCAGGTTTGGTTCTTGTAGAAGCCCATTTCTTTAATTGTTTATTCTATTTATGCTGTCTCGGCCAAGTGGCATATTCATTGAATAAAGAATGGGAAGTCAGTTCAAAATATATATGTGTGTGTGTACATAATTATAAATGCGTTTTTTCATTAGAAACTCTTTTTAAACTGACTACCTGTTTTTTATACGGTGAATATATTATGTATGTGTGTGTTTGAGTGCATGAGTATGTGTGCATAAGATACATAATCATTGTATGAAATTGCTTATACTAAAATAATTTTGTTGTCACAATTTGTCACAAAAGAAATCTATCATGTTTGACATCTCTTCATCAAATATTCATCCCATAAAATAAAACATAAATTTGTTCAAAATTTTGAAGGAAATAGGCACCTAAAATTTGAGGTTTGGCAAAAACATAGAAAAGAAAAAAATCTTTGGGATTTGTTAGTAAATATTCAGATAAGATTAACATGGAAAATAAAAACAAATAGGATTTGTTAAGACCTTTTAAAAAATCTAGAGAGGAGGATTAAATTTATGATTAGCTGAAATCTCAAAGGAAATGATAAGCCTTTCAAACAAAAGGTGAAGGTTGCTATGACTTGCCTATTGTCCCCAATAGCATAATATAATAAAAACTCATTTAATTGGTTAGTGGTAAAGAGGATCTCTCCATATTCCCTCTGGTTAGTAGGATTCAACAGGAAAAATCAAGGGAAATATGGTGGAAAGTAAAGGATTCTAATGTATAGTAAAATCACTTTATTACAAATTCAGAATAGTTTTGTAATTTACTACGCTTGGTTTAGTCTAGTTCAGGGACACAAGTGTTCCGCATCCGGTAAGGATCAAGCTCATGACAGTAGTAATGGTCTATGATACTGGTTCACAATCACTACTCCACCAAGAGTAGCCAATTCAGAAACAGGTCTTAAGTTGTAATTATATTGTTCAGTTTTATAATTCTGCTGGTGACTTAGAGGAAATAAATCCAACATATCTTTCATCAGATAAGGCAAAAGATCCAACAATCCATTTTCCATTATAAAAGCATCTCCATATGAAGATACTTCACTACAACAGCATGATAGATTTTGGAAGTATTCATAGGAATATACTGCTGAGCACATGACAAGTGACATGTGAACCAGAGTTAGTTTTATAAAAGGATAGAAAGGAAGAGGATAGAAGAGGATTAGGTGGTTTACTAAAGGTTGAGATAAGAAAAGGGCAGAAAGGGAAGTTAGGTACTTTAATAAGAAGGTAGGAAGAGAGAAAAGAAAGGATATGAAAAAAAGAGAGGAGAAAAAGAAAGATAGTTAATAAGAGACTAGGTTGAGAGAGAAGGAAAGGTAGCTAAGTAGTTTACTGAGGAGGTAAGATGAAAGACATAAGGGAGAAAAGAAAGGTAGGTAGTTTAATAAGAGGGTAGGCCGGGGAAATGGCAGAAAAGGAAGATAGATAGTTTACTATTGGTGTTTCCACATGTTCGGCTAGTTTGTTTTTATTCAATGAATTATCCAAAATTCTATCCTCATCTCTGATGTTTCAATCACAACATTTTACCCAATGCCCTCTCTGACCTTTTTAGTCTCGACTGAAGTTCAAAGATTAAAATATAATCATTGTTTCACGTATATTTGGTGTATTATCTTAACGTTTGTTGTTTTGATCACCACATTTTGACTGATGCTCTCTTAAGCTTCATTAATATGTATGCCACATCTGGTAATCTTCAAGAAGCTTTGAAGGGAATCCTTTATCTATGTAGAAAATATAGCACGTGTTGGAGTTTTCAGCACATACAGTCTGGATATTTTCAGATTAACTGAAAAAATTTCAAGGCTTGCATTCATAATCATCACTTGAATTTATGAATTGTCCTGATGAGATGAAGAAAGTTTGAAAAAAGCAGATTATAATAGAGATGGTGGATTTTATTCAAATCTTCTTGAAGATTACCAGATGCATAGCATATGAGCACCGAATTCGAGCATTAAATTTTGGGGAAATCAGAATAATCCTGGCAAAAAACTATGTCAAATTTGGGGCACACCAAGCCCTTAGCCCCCTTTAACAAAATAGTCCCCATGCACTCATGAAGTAGTAAATATTTATGTTGATTGAGTTGAAGATGTACTGAACTAATTTATTATATCTATTAGACTGAGAATTTAGTACTAAATTAACATATACTATCTCAACTGTACTTGTTGGAAGAATTGATGATGGAGGCTATATATATATATATATATATATATATATATATATATATATATATATATATATATATGTATATATACAAACACGTATACATAATATATACATGAAAGATGCATTCCTGTCTCACAATGGCATTTTCTTATAGGGTGGGCAATTACAGTTTCACTGATCAGTGCAACTTATATACCAATCCAATAGGTATACAGCTGGAACTATGAGTGACTGCTTTCTCATCTATGATACTAGTGCATATACTTAGACCATAGCAAAAAATTTGAGAAATTACTGATGATGATAGATCATGTATAAGTTAGTAGTGAGTCTCTTAATATAGAAAAAAAGAAGCAATAAGTAAAAAAAATCTAGAAGTAATGGCAAAAATGTTCGAGGAAAGAGACATTCTTATTCTCAAGAAGAGCATTTGTGATAAATGTATTTTGTTATTTCTTGTGCTGCAAAATGAAATTTCAGGATTACTGATTAAGGCAGCCCTAATGTAAACAGTTTTATTCCATTTCCCTTAATGTCTTGCAAATTAATAATAAGAAAACCAATTTCTAGTAAAGATTATGCACTCAACTTTGTGCAATGTAGAAAAGAGCTTTCTTCAGTTGCTGCTAATAAGTACAACTGTCCAACAATAAATAAGTAAGTTTATTTCAAAGGTCATGTCAGAGCATTCTGGACTCTTCTGCATAGATAGGTTACCAGTTGAGATGCCATTGGTCCTGGGGAACAATCATTGCAGCCTGGACATTTTTGATTTCTTGAGTCTATCTTGACACTGGATCTGAGTATTCATCATGTAGAGTTGACTTAGTGCAAAAGCTATAAATAAAGCCATGCACATGTTAAATAATTGAACAGAATTCTTGTGGTAATGTAGGCGTGGCAATAACAACAGGTGTGAATGACACTGAAAGGTATCATTCAGACCCCAAAATTCATTACTATCAGAAAAGGACAACATACTCATGAAAGGTTATTTGCAGGCATTGCACCATGATTTACAAGACAACGGACAGCTAAGAGACAGCATATTCACAACCAGCCAGTTGAAAACATGCCTCTACCTTCTGTAGTATGATAATGCACTCATAGACTAGATGGAAACTATTATTTTCAAAACAGTTTCTTGAAGCCCTTCTTTTCACTGAGTTAATTCTAAAGAGTCTTGAGTAAATACATTTTGTACAATGTATTGAATCTTTTGATTGAATAAGTAATTTTTCTATGAATTTTTTAACACTTTGTTAAAATAAATCCGTTATTTCAAGTTCAATGACCTGATATTCACTGCATGTATACTTTACTGCATGTATTAAAAACAATAAACCAACATAGGTTTTTTTTCAGTTTTCAGTTTGGTTGGAATGGCTGTATTCATCATGCATACAGGCCACACTAATGGAACTAAAGGCCTGAAAATTCCAACATTTACTTCTAATCATATGTAGCAGAAACATTGTTTTATTTTTTGACCCCCCACCTGCCCCAATGGTTTTCTAGTGAGGGGTTCAGTTTGTGATGCAAGTTTATGTTAAATTGCACCTTTAGTTTATGTTCAGCTGTTTTCATACTTGTTTTTTTCAAAATTAAGACTTAAGCAAGTGAAGTAACTTGTTCATTGATCACCCTTTTGTCCAATTCTTCATTTGATCGCCCCAACACTGTCAAAAGACATTGGTCACATGATGGTTTCTTTAAAGTGACAAATCAGACCTATATATTTTACATTGATTTTCCTTCCATTTGTTTTACCTGGGGGTTGTCTGTCTGGTCTCACAATCTGAAAGTTTAAGGATCAGTATGTAAAACCTTTGACATATAAGAAGAATGGAAACTATTGTTATAGCTTGAACTAATTTGCATGGAAATATGCATTTCTTATAAGGAACTTTGATTCATACCCAATAACAAGGATAAAACCACAAAAATCAAAGAATATCTTGTCTCCATGTTACTTTCAAGAGGACCAATCTGAAATACTTTAAATGTGGATAGGAATGTATAAGAAAATATATCCAGTTTCTGTAAGATAACTAGTGGCTGCTAATAAATGTTGTTAAGAATGGTTGAGTGAAGGTCTTCAGAAAACGATGAAGAATTATGTACCTTGAGTCTTGCAATCATTCTGCTTAATTTAACAATGTTCAAGAAGAATTTAATTAGAATAGAAAGGTATGCATTATTCTATAAGGTCTGTCCAAGAAAGATCATTAACTTGATGGCATTATGATTGTTGACATTTATTGATAGGTAATTCCCAAGCTTAGCTTAATCTGGCACAGGACAACATTATTGGGCCATTTAATGATAACAAAATTCACTAGCAAATGTTTACAATAGTAGCTACGGGAATCACTGTATGTATGTATGTATGTATGTATGTATGTATAGATATACATATGTATCCTAAGGAAAAGTAATCAGTGACCTAATTCAAATTTCAATTGAGGCTGATTTTGTCCACTTTACAATGTATTCAATTTCTCCCAGCAACTTTTCCCATTGCCAGATACCAGGTATATTGGCAAAATGTTATACCAATGGCAAGTAACATAGGTTGGCAGATAAAAGAGTGGGTGAGTGAGCACTTGGACAAACCACTCTCCCATGACTACCTTAAATGCTCATGCAGTAGCAACAAAAAGCTGCTACCCCCCATAGTCAGCCTTGACAAGGACCAATATGATGATGATAATAATAATAATAATGAAATTAGCAGGTCTGCAGCACCTGTAATAACTGTGTTGTGGCATACCTTTATTTATGGATATACCTTTAATATACTGCAGAATTATTTTCTGTAAAGTAGTATACCATATGTTGGTTGCAGTTTCTATCGCATACAAGAAATGCCAATGCACACCTACTTAATATCAGATGCACATGACTAAGTTTGACCACAGTTGGTGCAGAGTTATTTCATACAAGTCTGCCAAACTTTTGTTGGCGATGTTCAGAAGCCTTGAGCTTTTGGAATTTATACATACTTCTTAGAATAGAATCTTTGAATAGATGAATCTACCATATTAATTGAGTTTGGATCAAGTTAATGGAGTGTGTGAGAAAAATGTCCCTGGCAAATGTTTTTAGAGAAAGAGTAATCAAAAAGTGTCAAGGTAAATGGGACTTGAAACATGGAAAATAGATTTTCATCATTATAATAAAATGTTATCTTGTAATGTGATATTATATTGTTATAATTTGATTAAATTGGATGTATATTAAAGATGAGGAAGAGACAGCTAAAAGTAAATTCCTTCAAATTGATCTACCATTCTTTGCATGATAAAGAACATGGAATATACCAATTGGGAAAGTTTGAACGATGAGAAGATAATCTCAAATCATAGGCATTGCAGAAACTCTAGAATATAGAAACATTATCAATAATACTGTCAACAGGAAAAGAAAGGTTACAAACAACATGATAGTGGGGTAGAAAGTGAAAATTAAACTCCAGGAGTGAAGGTGAAACTTCAACTACTGCATTTATATATATATTTTTTTTATAACTGTCGAGAGGTACTGGATTTCAGTTTGCATGAAAGCGTATTAGAATCAACTGGTGAATGTAACTAAGAATGTCTTTTGGAACCACTGGTAAAAAGGTCACTACATCAGCATTGTCAAAGTATTGATAGGAGAAAACCAATTTGCGCTAATTTTGGAAAGGATCAGCTAAAATATTGTGATTTCTTAAAGGCCCTACTCTCAAAGAAAATTTTGAAAAAGCATCCCAATTGTGACATGATCATATTTATAAATTTATATATATAGCTAACAGAGGACCATCGGAGTATAATCTCAAGATGATATGGAACTAGAATTTCATTATACTTGACTTTTTCAACATTGAAGAGAAATTGAAATGCCACTGTGGTGACAAATTACTGTTGGCAATTTGATAAAATAAATGTAATTAATAGATCAAAAAATAACTTTCTGTAAATGAGTAGATTCAATAAATAGAAATTATCATTAATTGGAAAAAGATATCCATGCAGTATTATATTTTGAGTGATAATAATATTAAATCTGCAATTAATTTTTGTACATCATTTTTTGTTCATATCACAAATCCCTTAAACTATTCCTAAGCAAAACATATTAATCACAGAAACATATTGATAAAAATTAAACAAATTTTAGCATTTATTTCATAATCTAAATTATAATTGTACAAAAGTATCTAAAACTACTTGATTGATTAATATGAAAATGATTAATATGGATGATGGGCTTGATGCTGTTTTATGTATAGGAGATATTGATTTGTATTCTTTGCCTCCCTACACCCTTCACAACCTTGTCTTCCAATGCCCTTTTTTTGCCTTCCAGTACCCTATCTCATTTGTGTCCTTTGATGCCCCCTCTGGGGGCACTGACACCCACTTTCAGGAATCACTGGTTTAGAATATATGCCAAAGAAAATCCAGATTCAAGGCTTCTATAGAAAAATGGTTAACAATTAATTCTTACTGACTACTTTATAGTGTAGTGAGTTTGATCCTCTTGGGGTGTTCTACTATTTCAATCCTTTGCCAGACTAAGATAGGTTGAGTAAATATCTACATTCTGCTTGTAATACAAGTTCAGTATTGTTGACTTTACGAATGTGCAGATAGACGAATTGTAGTATGAAAGAAACGTCAAAGAATCTGAATGTCCATCCCAAGGCTGAAGCTGACATAACTTTTGGAGGGAAACAAAAAAAAAGAGAAGAAGAGCAAATAAACTTACTCTTGACTGACATTTCCTCCCACAGCTTTCTTTCTGAAAGAAGAATCAGGAAAATTTGAAGAAATAATAATCGGTTTAGTGTTGAGAGTGTTGAACTTTTTTGATTACATAGTTGCTTTATTTGTCTTTTTCTCCCCCTTTGGTAATTGATTTCGAGAGCTTTCATTCTTTTCAAGATACCCACATATAATTTTTGTATTGTATTTTGGTTTGGAGTGTTTGATTTCCTTAGCATCAAGATCAATGAAAATTAAATTAAAGCTCTAGTAAGAGGATATGAGACCTTGTTCAACTTATTGCCACCTTTTTCCAAGTCCCTAGCAAACCAAATCACTGTCAGCTGTCAAAACAACAATAATACAAGAAATGTTCATTTTCAATACTTTCTTTTTCATTTTTTTTATATTCATTTCTCTCTCCTTCTCTTTTTTGTTCTACATCTCTCTTTCTTTCTCCAACTTTTGTTTCTCCTACATGCAGTGATATTAAAGGCTGACTTATTGATTTGTTTCAAATGAAATGTTTAGTTATCATGTGAAAGTTAGTGACCAAGAGCTTAAAGACAGATTCTAAAAATCTTTCAAGTTAGATGATGAAACAAAGGGAAACTAGCATTCCTAGGGAAATTATGTAATTACCACCACCTTTATATGCTGTTGATTTGTAAATTAAACAGTGGTGGTTGTAAAATTAAGTTACCATGATAAAAATGCCTCTAGTATGGTTTGTATCATAAATTAAAGATTAAAAAGAACAAAAAACATGGACCATTTCAGCATAAACTTTCATTGTAAATCGAACCCCCCCCAATAAAAACCTGGGTGAGGGGGTATTTAAAAAACAAACATTTTCCCTGCTCATTGAGTGTGTGTGTGTTTGTGTGTATGTGTGTGTGTGTTTGTGTGTGCAAAATTTCAAGTTTCTGTAAGGTCTGAGTGAAGTCAGGATAGATAGATACATTACATATAAATTTCAGAACACATAAATTACCTAAACCCAACAACAGTGATTAAACGGTCTGTCTTGGGTAGCGGTGATCAAAAACCCAACTACAGTGATTAAACTGGTATGTTGGAGTAGTGGTGATTAATAAAGCAAGCACTGAACAGTCAAGAAAAAAATAATATTGCTCAACCACTATCATTATAATTATTACTAGATGAAAAAATTGCCCAATCGGACGGGTCACCTGCTAGTTTTGTGGAAGGTCTAACAACATTGTTCCCTCTAAGCTGTTTGCATGTGTACGCACACATACATTTTGCAATCATTGCACAAAGAGATTTCATTGTGTGCACAAAAAATTTCTAATTCTATCAATAGCTTACTGGGTTTTTTTTGAAAAAATGATTATTTACTATGTTGAATTTGAAAGTATACACATCCTTTTGTCACAGAAAAAATTTGCACATCATAAAATTTTTGCACATGCAGATAACTATAAATTAGAGGCAACATAGTCAAGCAGCAAATATAGTTTTTACTCAGAAAGAAAAGGGTGAACACATGGAAGTATGGAAGTAAGTCATTGTTGCGAGGTAACTTGTCAACAGCCAATGAAAAATAAGTTTTGATTCTCCCCTGCTTACTGTTTTGTATATCATTTGATGGCAGGGATGGGGGCTCAAAATACAACATTGTTTATGTATGGATAAATTATATAAATATATATCTTAGTAGAAATGCCTTTATTGCAAAAAAAAATGAAATATTATTCCTAATTGAGTCTGTGAGAAAGGGAAAATGCAACTTGGTAATCTTTTCAGAGGCATTCTCGTCTCTATAAGGGGCTCTGTCCATTCATCAGTAAATCAGACAATATATTTTGTCAGCTGTTTTATGTCAGATTTACTTTGAGATTGGTAAAAAGGTGTCCCTTGATTAGATGCTTCTCTCCTAGAAAAATCCCCCCTCAAAGTCACGTGATCTGGCAATAATGGTATTTAAACTTTGTTTTAAAATTGAATCAGATTTACTTGGAACTTGATAGAAAGGTATTTCTTAACAACGTGCTTCTTACCTAAAAATTCATCCACTTAGGGTCACATGATCTGTCATTAATGGCATTTAAATTTTACGTTTTGAAATCAATTTACTCAGCTTTTTCAAGTCAAATTTACTTGAAACTTGATAGAAAGGTGTTCCTTGATAAGAGAACTCATGGTCACATGATCTGACAATAATGGTGTTTAAACTTTATAGTGGTAGCCTCATTGAACCTTTGGTTCTTGTTTTCTGTTTTTAGGCTTCTGTACTTTAAATTATGAATGTTAGTACTTGGCAGAATCAAAAAAAATCCTTTTTGGCTTTGAGGTATACAGAACTCTTTGGAAATATAGTTTAAAACCTCCTCTAGTGGAATATCTTTCGTATATAACCACTTTCTTGGGATAAAATGCTATTTTCTGGGATAAATTTTACTTCAACCACTTGAGACTACACCAATTGTATCAAACACCAGTAGTAGGACCTAAGGGACATCAAGCTTCCAGTACTCTCCACATGAACTAGGTATTCTAATCTCTTTGCAGGAGTACTCCAAGAATAGAAGGCAAAACTTTCCTTCGTATTTCAGAATTTCTGAAGCTCTTAGACAAATAAGAAAGAAACGGAGAGAATATATGATGTTAGTAAAAATGATATTAGTGTACTGTAAGAGTTACCATTTATTATTTGTTTATCCACACCAGATATCAGATGATTATCTCTGTGAATTGAGTGACTGCAAAACCATCAATTTTCCAGCATTCTCCCCAGTATCATTTATGCTTTTGGTGTTAGAATTTTGATTAAGAGAGAAAAGGCAAGAAAGGATAGAGATTATACTGCATTAGTAGTATAATGATGATGGTAATTATAATAAATACTTGAAAGGAATAGATCGTTCAGTAAAAAAAGGTGGTGAAGATAATATTGAATCAATCATTTGTTATAATTATTTTTTCATGCATTTGCATGTTCATACCACATGTCTGATGGTTATTGATGGGAATCGAGTGACAACAAGTGTCCTAAAATCCCCAGCAACTGTCTCAGTATCCTCACAGGCCCCACCACCACTGTAGTCTGGACAGTGTCAATATTTCTCGGATTTCTAACTTGACCAGTTTCAACAATTGAATGTAAAGGGGGGAATTTTGTTCAGTGCCAAGTCTGTTTGCAAAATAGGATGTAGAAAATCTCACAATCAAACAAAGCAAAATTCATCCAGTAGGAAGTGGGAGAATAAACATGAACGTAATAATGAAAAATGAAAGATATACTTTTAAAAATTCATTGAATATTTAAAGCCTCTGATCTGACAAGCTCATGCAAGAGAAAAGGAAATTGAGTTCATTATGCAATTGAGAATAAAATATTAATTTTTCAAGTAGATGTATCGTGATAATATTCTAATTCTTTTGGTTAATCTCTTTCTATTTTAGATTTCCATAGGAACCAGATTCAGACAAATATTTTGAAAACAATAAATAAAAACTTCTGTGATCATTTGTAAATGAACTGCTTATTAGCAAATTGCCACAAAAATGATGAAACTAACAGTTGAAATTACATGATTTGTTATAAAAAACATCAAAAACAGTAGTAAGATTAATCACTTTCTTGATCTTCCTAACAATCAAAGATGTTAGTAATATCAACAGTAATGAAGTCAAATCAAGATCTGTACTAAGTGTCATAATAGAACCGACACTTTGTTAATTGTTTGGCATTAACTGCTCAAAAACGAAAATAAAACATCTCTTTACAATTAAATTAGTTTCTATGAAAGTGTTATACTTCATTTTCTAGGACAAGACCCTGATTTATAATAGCCTGGTGCATTTTTCCAACATTTTCTGGTTTTGCGTTCATCGATGGTTGTATTCGATGGATGCTTGTCCTTCATTGGAAGGCTTGTAACAGATAAGTGTTTTGCTTTGGGACATCGCATTGTCAAAAAAGGCTTCCAGGAGCAACCAGTGAGTTTCTACAGCTATATTGTTGATCTTGAAGTAGAACTTGGTGCAGGTTCTTTGCTTTGTGAAATCCACTATCGTAAAATCTGCCAAACCACCTAAACAAGATGTTATGAAAAGAAGCTCAACTCAGTAACATGTCCACTCATGCTTACAACCATTGGCAGACTGACACACAAAGGGTGCTGCTGGTTCTACCTAGTGACAGAGGGCTGAATGGCGTTCAGTTTGCTCCCACTATTCAAGTTCCAGGAACTTTTTGGTAGCACCTCATATATATCCATGCACCTAAACATATATAGAATCACAAAATATATGTGTATATAGAGAGACATGAATCCTTCTCCACACATTATCATACATATTTGTTTATACAGTATAATTGATTCACTATAACTACAGTACTTGCAACAAGTCCGTACCCTTCCATGGCAGTAGTTTTTTAAAGCAGTTTCTAAGGCCTTTTACGGTAATTCCATTTGTATTGATTGATATGCTGAATAGGTGCTTTTGAATGGCAGGTGGTGATCTAATCACTTAGCAGCAGCACTTAGAAATGATCTACTTAACTATGATTGACAAAGTATACCAATCATTTACTGGTCTGATCGAAACCAATTTCGTTAGGAGCACCCAGCACAACTATCAATAGAAGTCAGCAAACTGTTTTCTTAATTAATTGCTTGTACAAGATTTTTTAATTACCTTTCATCTGTGCTTGTGTGTTGATCATTTTTTCGTATACATGAGTGTGTTTCTGTGCTTGGGTAAGTTTATATGAGCATGTTTTAGTATGGATAAGTTTATATATGTGACTGTATATATATTGATAAGCTTGTGCATGTATCTACATATCTATAAATTGTGTTTGTGTGTTTTGGCATACGGGTATATGTGAATGTGTGTGTTTACCTTGGTAAATTTGTGTGTGTGAGTGTTTATCAGTATGTCAATAATTTTGAGTGTTGATGTTAGTAAGTCCAGTAAGTTTTTTCATATATGTGCAGATATGTGTACCTGCCTCTGTGAGATCTAGAATTTTTATTTATACATACATTTTTATAGGTTTTTCTATGTTATGCAATAATGCATATGGGTATATGTACATGTGTTTATCTGTATGTGTTTAATAAGTGGTTCATTTATAGTCAGTATAGCATTGTAAATCATAATATGTGTATGTATAGATAGATTCATATGTTTGTGCATATTTCTACATGTGTCTATAAAAGTAAGGGTATATTTGTATATGTTTGATGCAAACATGTCTACATGATGGTTTAAAGTTGGGCAAATGTATGAACAATTTCATATTTGTGTCAGAGTAGATATCTATTTTCATACCTATATTTCGTGTTCATGATACAGTACACAAATATATAAGTGTTTATATTTGAATGTGTACAAGGTGCACCAGGTAATTGAGAACTAGTTATGATATCAGGAAAACAATGATATTTGATAGAAAAAAAATCAACATATTATCATAAAAATTGGTTCATACATTCTATTATACATAAAAAAACAGGTTACCCAATGAAACTGCTATCAACCATGAGTATGACCTTGATGCAGCCTT